>MU277677.1:377235-596574 GCA_022385805.1 Pilatotrama ljubarskyi
TATACCTATCTACATCGCTCCCGTTCATCTAAGGGAATGACTGCAGGAGTATGAGTGTGCGTTGTGCCCTGTTGCGCCTGTGTATTGCACCAATCCATCTGTCGACGTGCGTCGGAGCTCGAAATATTGCTGACAAATCATGAAATTGACCCCTCCCACTTGAAGGGTCCGTAATCCGCTGCAGACTAACCCTCAGGCTTACTGCTCCGAGACGACACTCCGCTAGGCAAAACAATGAGTCGGCCCAGGTTCGAACTGAGGACCTTCTGTGTGTTAGACAGATGCGATAACCAACTACGCCACCGACCCGATTGCTGACTCAATGCTGCGAGTGCCTGACCAACGGGACGTCATGCGGAGGATAAGAAGCTTACGGTATGCCTTCTTCTGCGTGGGTGAGGTGAGAACGCCTTGAATAGGGTGATTCTGCTGGAATAATTCTTACATCGCTTAGCATCGCTTAAGGCGA
The DNA here is from genome assembly GCA_022385805.1 of Pilatotrama ljubarskyi. NCBI lineage: Eukaryota > Fungi > Basidiomycota > Agaricomycetes > Polyporales > Polyporaceae > Pilatotrama > Pilatotrama ljubarskyi. The sequence continues at coordinate 377,705 of MU277677.1, forward strand.
GTGGCGCCACCTGATTGGCTGGAGCCCATAAGAATTCTTACAGCAGAATCACTCTAGTATGACAGGAAAGATGACTGGGCTACTTCATGGTATAGTACAGTAGTCCAAGTCTCCTGAAGCAAAGATCAATCACGGAGGATAAGTCACTCATGGGTCGGTGGCGTAGTTGGTTATCGCATCTGTCTAACACACAGAAGGTCCTCAGTTCGAACCTGGGCCGACTCATCGTTTTGCCTTCGTCGTGTAGGGGCGCATTGCGTTCTAGGAGACCTTCCAATTCGAGACACTCCCGGCACAGCCATCGGCGCACAGCACGCGCGTTGTGCCGGCGGAGCGTTGCTGCTTCCGACTCGTGCTTACCCCATCCTACTCCAGCCATGGCACCGCTCTACCCTCTTGGACTCATACCACCACCACCTCGTCCTCGCCGTCGACGCTCTCCCCAGCGTTGAGCGATGCCGTTAGCATCATCCGGGTTCCGCGCCCTCAAGGGGGCGCAGGCCCATTTCTTTCCCTCTGGCGGGGGCACACAAGCCGCCGCTCGAGCCATTCACATCCCAGCCTTCACACCGCGGCCCTCTACGAGCCAAGCGACCTCAACTGCCCAGACAGTATTGAAGCAGACTCGGACGATACTCTCGCGCTTCGTCGCCCACCTCACTACCCCAGGAACCCTCCGCGCACCCGCAGATGTAGCAGCGGGAGCGTCCCGTGCCCGTGCGTTCCATGGCCCGGCGACGCGCATGCCGAGCATCCACGAGCGCATGTCTTACCCCGCACGATGCTTCCTGTCGAGGCCGCCTCAGGTGCCTTTCCTCCCTCGCGCCCCAGGTGTGCCGCGGAACATCACTCAAGTCGGACTCGGCACCGCTCGCAACTTCTCGACCGGTCGTCCAGTGTTCCAGCATCTTGCTGAGAACGTGCCGATCTATGCGCGTGCATTTAGCGAGGCGCATTGGAAGATGCGGATGCAGGAGGAGCGGGAGCGTATGAAGCTCGAGAAAGCGAAAGCCAAGGCAAATGCAAAGGAGGCGCGGAAGGCGAAGGCGCCGTTGCGCCCCTTGAAGCCCGTCAAGGCTGCCTCCACCAAGGCTTCCGAGCCAGAGGAGGAACTCGAGCGTTACTTCCCTGAGCCCGCTGCGCCCGAGGTGACGACGCACTTGCTCATTCCCCTCGCACCTACCCCAACGTCCCGCATGCCCTTGTCCCACACCTCGTCCTCGTCTCGCCCCCTGCTCCCTGTCGAGATCATCGCCTCGATGCACGCGTCGCATGGGACACAGGCCATTCGGGTGTCGTCGCTGTTCGCGAGGCTCGACGCCTCACGCGTTTTCGACGACCCTGCGATACACTGCGAAGCACGGGGGGATCCTACTGGGCTTTGCACAGTGCTAGAAGTTCGCTTTGAAGGTTGGACAGCGAGTCGAGTCAGAGGTATCATTGGCGAAGCCGGCACTGGATGGTGTGTGCTCGAGGAAGTTTGGCGAGACCAGGACCGCGCGGACTCGGAGGACATGGACGCGGCGCTGGACACTCTGAGCACGAGCGAGGCTGACGTAGCGTCCTACATCGGTACACCATCCCCGGCCGCCCTATCGGACATGAACGGCAGCTGGGACTCGCCTCCGAGCATCGACCCAGCTCGGTCCTTCGTTCTGCCCACCCTCGACTTCTCCGCCTCGTTCGCAGCGCCGGCCTGGTCTCCTCCCTCATCCACCTATCATTCCGGGCTCTCCACCCCTCTCTCCGACCTCCAGTCCTATAACGAGTGGTCCGAGGTCGAAGACGGCCTGAGCTCCCCGGGCAGCTTCGACTACGATCTGAGCTCCGACTCAGAGTCTGTGGGTTCAGCCTGGTTTGAGGCGTCACGCGTACCGACTGGGAGCGAGGAGAGCTGGTTCGGGTTCAGCTCACGGTTCACGCAGATGATGGGGGATGTGGACGGGCCGCGCGAGCACTTGTTTTGATAGCGTTTTCATTCATTCCCGATGTTTCGTCGATAGTTGCATGACGTCCGCGTACACACACTCGTTTAAAATGTCTCGTTTCTCTCTCTCGCCTGTACTTCGTCGTGTATGGTATCAAGTTCTGATGATGACGTTCTCAAGAACTCACGCACGCGGTGGCATCGTTGCGTGCATGAGGTTGCGCAGTTCTTCCGGGCGAAACAACTCCTTGCTGACCACAGAAGTACACACATACATACTCGAGAGCAACATATGCTAACTGCTAACCGCCACCGCCCTGGTTGGCCGAATGGAGTCGGTCTCCAGCGTTCCCAGGACAAGCCAAGAGGCTCTCCTGTTCCTGACCGATACGATGGTATATACAATGCCCGCATAGCTTATTGCCACAGGGTGAATTCAGTCCGCATTTAGAGGTGGAAGAGGCTCGCGCCGACCCGTAACGGGCCAGACCTCCGTCATCGTCGAGGCGTCCCAGACACGCCCGCCTCTGACGACGAATCGGATGTCCCGGGTGCCGCTTATGTCGCCCTCGAGCAGGTCGACGCCCGGCGGGTAGACGACAAAGTCCGCAAGCTTGCCTGGGGTGAGTGAGCCTACGGAGTCGTCGATGCCGAGGGTGATCGCGGCGTCGACTGTGGCCGCTCGGAGGACCTGTCGCAGAGCGTAGCGTGAGTATCTCGCCGCAAGAGAGTGCATATTGAGTATGCGCCCTACCTCGTAGTTAGTCAATCCGCCCGCCTTGGTGAAGAACATCTCGGCATGGTAGTTGACGCCCAGCGGGGGCTCGCCGTGGGCGCCGATGTGTGCCTTCAGGCCCTTACGCACCATTTTGGCTGTCGAGATTGAAGTGTTGAACACCTGATATGCTACAGGCGCCATGACCATGTCAGATCTAGCAAGCAAGCCGGATGAGCACTAGAAGAGCACCTACAGTTCAGAGGTCGAGCGGTGGACTCGCTAAGGCCTTCAAGGATGTCGTGGCGACCAAAGCGACGGAGCCTGACATGATCGACATCAATGATACTGAACTTCGGAAGCGCACACTGGACCTACTTCTTGTTGCCGGGAATATCTTCTGTCGCCCAGATGTACTGCTCACCCATGACGCCGCCATAGTTCACGATGTGGGTGGGGGTAGAGCCAGTGCCGCTCGCGGCGTACAGTGTAAGAATATCATCGTACAGCACCGGTATTGGGAGTGCATGCTCAATCGTGGTCATGCCTAGAGGGTCAAGGTCAGCTCATGGTTTGTAGGGACGGCGTTGACGCACCATCGACGATGTAGGTTTGGTCCCAGTCGTAGTTCATGCCCTACGCCCCCGGGTGGTCAGTGGGGAGCAAAGATCAATCTGGGCACAATTACTTACGCCTTCGGGCACGCAGAGCATCGATAGGTTACGCGCCGCAAGAAGCAGCCTCTGACGGGACGCACTGGTGGACAGGTCGCTCAGCAGTTGAATCTAGACCTCTCTGGAGGCGGGACAAACCGAGAAGGTAGATTGTAGTTCTTGTACGAAAAGCTGGAGGGACCACCTTCGACCTTGATCCTTAACAGCGCAGACCTCGCTTCCTCCGTATCGACGATGTCCTGGTGGTAGCTAGATGCCCCAGCTCCGTAGATGATAGTCCCGGTCTGGAAGATGCGCGGGCCGACGAGCTGGCCGCGTTCCGTACGGAAACGTTCGGAGAAGGCCAGGACAGTGTCCGCACTTGGACTTCAGTAACGCAATCGTTAGTTGAAATTGTACACATGGTAGCTGTAAAGAAACTGCGCACTTATGGAGGGTTGTCACTCCGTAAGCGAGGAAAGTCTCCATTTCCCATGACCTCGCGGGATGCATGGTATCGAAGCCATTCCAATGTGCATGAACATCAATGAAGCCCGGGACGATGAAACCTGAAACATGGTATTCAGCGGAAGCTATGCGATCACAGCCACCGTATCAGACGTACCTCCTTCGACGTCCAAGACTGTCGCCCCATACGGGATGACAGCGTCATGTATGCCCACAACCGCCTCGATCTCCCCATTACGCGTGACGATTACAGCGTCCCGGAGCACGTCCGACTTCAGGTCCCCAGTCTCCATAGTCACCAACGTTGCGTTCGCGATCACGAAAAAGTCGGCATGCTTGCCAGCGTCCTCGCCGTACTTCTGCGCGGCGAAGGCGGCAGCCTCTTTCTTCAGGCGCTTGATATCGCTTGGGTACTCCACTACGATCTCCTGGAACTTCGGTAGCGTTTTCGTGCAAGCTATGCCGAAGGTGGTGGGATCCTGCTCGGCTGCCTTCGTGCATGCACTCAGATTGGAGATGTCGACATAGTGGAGCCATGGCCCTGTGAAACGGAAAGGATGAGCTGAAAGAACACCGACTCGCTTCAGAGAGTGACATACCAAGGAACCAGAATAGCTTCGAGCCATCACCGCTCCATGTGATGGAATGTCCGCCGTCGACACTAAGCCTGAGAAGTCCCTTGGTTGCGTTAGCAGGCTTGCTCCATATAGCATCGTCGGGCTTCACGGAAGGCGCGTAGTAAACATGGAAGAAGTCTACAATGGCAGCCTGCGTCTTGTCCGTAGACGAGCTTGGCGGCGGAATGACCAGCTCGTCCGACATGCGGCCAGTAGCTAGCGTCTCATGGGGGTAGTCGCCAAACTCGTCGGGCCCAGCGCTGAGGTCAATGATAAAGGCGCGCCGGGGCTCTTGGACGAGCAGCTTCTTGTTCTTCTCGAGGAAGCGGAGCTGAGTGTGCAGCAAGTCACCGGCATCGATTTCTGAGGGGACGAAGCGGATGTTCTTGATCGCAATCGCGGTAGGTTTCTTCGCGTCTGACCCGGAGGGAAGGGTGAGCTCGCCGATGTAGATGCCTGCTCCGGCGGTCGCGACGACGTCGCCGGTGAGGTAGTCGCCGCCTGTCTTGACGAATGCGATCTGACGGTTGCGTCCGGAGCAGGCACACAGGATGGGAGAGTAGTAGCGACCGAGCGGAAGACCGGTGAGCTCGTACGCCGCTCCCGCCGTCACATTTGCCAACTCGAGGGTCGTGAAATTCACGTCTGACCAGTGCGCGTGGAGGACAAGGTCGGGGACACCAGGAACGAAAGACGGAGAGTAGTATGGGGTGTCTGGGTGAAGCGTAGGGATGCGCTTCGGGCTAACCTCTTCTCCGACATCCTGGATGTAGGTCGCACCGGCAGCCTGGAATACAGCCTTCTCACCGAACTCGTCCACTCGGAGCTCGTGGAACGCGTACACACGCTGTGTGTCTGCAGTCTCGACTGCCTTGATATCGGTCTTTGCAGTACGGGTCTCCGCGACGCGCTTCTCGATGTGCGCGGTGAACGGTACAACCTGTGGCTTTCCCCCTAAAACGCGTTCGCCAGCCGTATTCGTTGATAGAGGGACATGGTAGATTTGCCCAGCAGCCCAGACGATGATCGCATTGTCTTCAGGGGTGAAGGCGAATGACGGGTATGTGCCCATGGGAGCGGAGACAACCGACAGGTCATATGTGAGACCATCCCAGATGTTGCGAATAGTTCCAGTCTCGAGGTCCCTGTGATCCTTGTTAGCAAGGGAACGAGGTGGTATGCGGCATCACTGACTTGAGTACCAACGCTTCCTTGTCCCGCACGCGGCGGACGAACGCAAGTGTACGGCCATCTCTTGATAGCTCAGGTCGAGTAGCACCCCCAGGAAAAGCGTCAACCAGGGTAGTTGTTCGCTTGGAAGTCAAATTGTGGGCGAAGATGGAGTATATGCCCTTGTGCACATCTGCAACCGCCAGTCAGACGCAATCCGCAGAGCGAAACATGGGATAGTGTACCCTTGCTATACGTCCAGGCTCCATTAGTGTCAATGACGTTCTTGGAGTATATGAGCGTATCGTTGTCTTTCCAGAGGAACTGTTCAGGGCCGACTTGCTGGTCGCCATAATTCTCCGGACCCCAGCCAACAGGAAGCGTGCGTCCGACCAGTCTTTTCCCGCTGCCTGCCTTGATGGCGCTGCCGGAAGCATTGCCATTGGGGACTACGTACTCCCAACCCTCACCGGCACCGAGGCTGCGAGAAGACGTATACCACTTGGTAGCTACGACCTTCGTGCCAGAAGGGTGGAAGCGTGCATCCGAGACCCATCTATACGTCTCATTCGTAACGCGCTTGGCTGCAACGCAGGCGACCTAGGTATTCAATATCCAGTCTTCGGACGTGGGTTGACTATGTACACACCATCGGCGCGGCCTTCTCGCAGAAGCCTGCGGTGTTTGCGTTCCGCGGTCTCCTTGACACCTTTGGCCAGAAGCGCTTCCTCCTCGTTCTTCACCTCCAACGCGTCCAGAAGCTCCGGATGTGCAGAGACAACGGGCCTGACATCCGATTCTGCACACCCCCTCCACTCTTTGACCCAGATATTCTCGATACCGAGCTCAGCATCGCTGCGGAACACAATACTGTCGCCCTGCGGGGAGAAGTGAGGGTCGGAATCGTGAGGAACACCGAGGAGCACAGGAACCGCCCTCGAGAGGGATTCGGAATCAAGTTGGGCCATGGAATACGCGCTCGCCGGAAGACAGTAGATATCGCCGAGCATGTCAAAGATGATGTCGCCATTCTTGGGGTGAACGTCCAACCTGAGCCAGGTGCCCTCGGTCACGTCGTACTCAAGTGAACGTGGAAAGGGGAAATCGGTGGATATGTCCCACGGAGTTTGCTCACGGAGGGGCCAAATGTCATCCTTCCATTGCTTGCCAGGCTCGGCAAGGGACGCTGACGAGGGCAGGAGCGGGTCTTGGGAAAGGCTCAGGATTCCAGTAGGGCCCCAAGGAGCTGACAAGAGGGTAGACACAAGGATCGCCGCAGACACGAGCAAGCTAGTCTTCACTAGACGGGATCTCCTAGGAGATTGTTGGACATACTTGCCCGAGGCAAGCTGCCCAGTCTTCTCGCCTGGCATGACCATCCTCGAGACGCGTTATACAGGACCGAGCGGCACGAGCAGCTTCCTGCGTGCAATGAGCTTGACATGTGCGAACATGCGGAGAGTGTACCACCGACCTCGGATGCCGGCCTACTCTCGAGATGGTGAAAGTCGATGGTCAAGCCAGCTCGGGGACGCAGACGAACGTGAGGACGTGACTCAGAACGTCGCGCTGCTGTGAACCAGCCGGCGGCTGTGGGAGAGTCGAGCGCCGAGCGCCTTTCCCCGCATCGATGCCGTCATCGGGATTTTGGCCGTAGTCTTGTAAGGTCTGATACCCTCATGTAAGCAGTGTAATGCCCAGAAGGATTCCAAGGCTTGGGGGTCGTCTGATAACAGCTGGTGCATAACAGTGGTTATTGTCAACATCTGTAAGGCTTGCGTCCCTTGTAGGCCTTGTAGGCCTTGTAAACGCCTTCGTTACCTGGTTTAATTCCGACTAGAATAACCTCGAGCAATTCAAATTGGACAATGCAAGAGCGAAAAACAATATATATTTCCAAACGATCAGAGACATCATGCATCGCCGCATCACCAACCGTAACCTAAAACCTAAGAGATAAACCGAGATGTGGGATCCTCGGTGCATGGAAAGTACTGTACCGGTAGTGAGCAAACCACGTCATTGTCGCAATCGTCGACAAGTATTAGTATGTCGTCCCCGGGGGCACCGTCTCCGGCGTCAGCTTGTACGCACGAGAGAGTCCATAACAGCTGTGAATGTTCAGCGGGATAAGTACCCATGATATGCACTCCTGGTTCGACTGCACATCCCACCAACATGGACCCAGTGCACATGCCGGGGAGCAAATACAGCTCTGGGATGCAATGTGACGGGAGAAACGCTTACCGGTGTGCGGAGGCGATGCAACGATAGGCGACCGTAGAGAATGCATGAGAGGGGAGGAGATGGCAACGTCGAAAATCGGTGGACATGTTTAAATGGGTGGATTCGGTGATTGAGGGCAGGTCCAGAGCGACTTCAGCCAACTTGCAAGTTTCAGCTTCGTGATTAGACTCTGCCGCCACGCCGATGTCGGTAAAGATCAGTACGCTACTGAGAGTCCGAGTCAAGGGCATGCCTGACATCGGGAAGGGTGCTAGAGGCACTGTAACATGGTACACAGCAGATGGAGGGCTTCATCAGGGTTGTGGGGGCAATGCAAGTATTTGAGGTCGCGTTAAACCAGTTATATTGCCAGTCAGTTGCATACAAGTCCGCTGAAAGGCTTCACGGTTGGATGCAAGGGCTTGAAAGCGCTTACCAGAGTTCATCGGGCTTGGCGCTAGTTGTAAGCGCCGTAAGCTCATACCTGTTCTCGGCGGAAACCCCGATGGTCTTCATCGCCGGCGACGACGGTGAGAGTGGTGAGAGCCTCTCGCACGCCTACGCACGACGAAGTCCATTCAGAGTTCGACCATGGCAGAACAGCACGGGGAACGCCATACGATGAGGGACGGCTGCCTTACGAGGACCAGAGGTTGAGCTCATGACCTCGGGAACGGGCCCGAGATCAGATAAATAGGCCCCCCCTCAGCTGTTCTTGCGTGCTTGCAGCTTTCTCGTGAGTTCTCTGAATCTCTCGCTGCGAAGCTGTCACAACCATGCCCGCTCTCGACCTCAAGACCAACGTCGCGGTCGCCGACGTCAAGGCTTTCTCCCTTGAGTTCTCCAAGGTGAGGGTCCGACAGACAAGGCCGCATTGTCTTGCACGATACTCGGTCCTAACCCACAACTCTGCTGTAGTTCGCGGCGGAGACCTTGAAGAAGCCAGAGTCCTACATATCGGTGAACTACACGTACAGCGAGCATCTGACGTTCAACGGAACGTTCGAGCCTGCCATCCTACTTCACATCGTGAGCATAGACCGTACCTATGACAGCAGCGCAGAAATTGCAGTCTGATATCGTTTGCACACAGACCAGCTTGGACAACATCAACCCCAAAGTGAATGCGGAGTATTCAAAGGCATTCTTCGCCTTCTTCAAAGAAAAGCTCGGCGTTCCCGACAACCGGGGCTACATGTGCGTGGCCTTGTATACTACAGTGCCGAGTTGTCCCGCTGAATGTGCTATTCAGCACCTTCTACGATCCCGGACGAGTGAACCTCGGGTACGTCCCCTGGTTAGTAGCAACTACGCTCGTCGCTGACCTTCCTGAATGACCAGCCACAAATCGACCACTTTCGGAGAGCTCTTCGGATAGGAATGCATTGCGACGGAAGTATTATCCCAAGTGTAACAACAGATGCGACGCATATATAGTACTCGAGACAGCATGATTTGTTTGTTAGGTCTACGGACAATCACGACGCGGATACGAGCATAGTCATGACGCTGGATCTCGCCTCACGCGTCTGGCTAAAGTTTGCTGTTGCGCAGGTTGAGCAACCCACGCCTCGATACGTCTCCCAGTGCCCTTTAAAAATCCCGGATGCAGTCGCGGTGGCGGGCGGGGTGGCTGGCAGGCGATGCAACGGTGCCAGGCGTGGGTTCAGGAAGAGCAGTGAGTTCAGAACAAGACGCAGACCTGGCGATGGACCGAACTCCTTGCTAGAATTCCGACGGTTCAGCTCTGGGTCCGCATACGCGACCCCTGCGGAACCGACGCAGTACGAGATGGCGCGCGTAGACAGACGTCGGATTCGGCAGACGCACAGTGACCCTCGCAGCATGAGTCCCCTGCCAGAGACCATCTCGTTGCAAGCTGTATCAGACTGGACGGCAATGAGCAACCAAGATCCCAAAGAAGAGTTTACAAGGAAACAAGAAACCCCAGATACGACAAGAGTCAAACAGCCCATGCTGCATGCAGTCCCCAGAACTCAGCCCATTCCCGCACCAGCCTCGCACCCGCCGCCCTCCGGCAAGTCTTCGTCGCAAGGGCGCACCTTCATCGCCTCCCCGGCGACGCGGTCCCGGCGGCGCTTCTCCATGATGATGAACGTGAGCACGATCATGTCGATGTCCAGCGTCGTCGGCTGCACCTGGAGGCACCACTTGCGCTCCCCACGAAAGAAGCCCTCCGTGACGAGCTCCTGGGTGAAGCGCGCGACCTCGGCGCCGGTGTCTAGGTGTGTGAGCTGTGCCGCAGGGGTTAGCACCACGATCGGCCAGCCGCGGTTACGGTGCGATGGAACGTACGACATGCCCGATGTCCTTGAACGGCTTCCAGCGGTATTCCTGGCCGTCATCTCCTAGGAAATACCGCGTCCTATACGCACGTCCATCAGATGCGTACTCGGTAGGCAAGCACGGAAAGGCCACGACTCACGGAGTGAAATGGTGCCCCAACTTGTACAAAAAGTCGCGCACCTCGATCTCCTGCATGTTTCCGTCGAAAACATTGCTCCTCACTACGGGATGCGCCCGAAAGCGCCTCCACTCGACCTCCGCGACGAGGCTGTCGCCCTCGGATTCGGCGGGGCGCCGGATGCTCAGCACGGGCGCGGAGAGCCGGTGCGCCTTCGCGGTGCTGACCTGGTAGTGCGCGACGCCGTTCGCGGAGACGAGCGTGGTGCGCTCGGGGTCGTTTGGCACGAGGTAAAGGCGCATGCACATGGTGTCGACGCGTCGCGGGGTCTGTGGGAGAGGAGCTGCGGCTTTGGAGGGGTTCTAGAGTAGGATGCATGCACACGACGGTAAGGCGTTGACCTGGGCTAGAGCGCGCACTGGTACAGTAGAGGCTTGCGGTTCGCTGCTGTCCTCTCTCCTCGGAGCAGATCTAGACCGGGCAGAGGCTGCATTGTGATCGGGCCTGCTGCAGTACTCGGGGATACCACGAAAACATACTCGTTCAGAACTTCAGCAGTCGCCGCGAGGAGGAACAGAGGTCACCGGCAAGATATCCAGCTAGAACACAACTTGCCCATGGACGAAAGACCCTGTGCGGCACACCGACCAGCGTTCGAGCACGAGCCAAACCCGCAGATCCGCGTCCGAAGCTGTCACATACGCGCAATCGACGCAAGGTCACGAGGAGACGCAAGCAGGCAGGGCAGATCGTCCATTCCAGCGACGCAAGAAGGTCGAGTGAGCATGCACGCATGGCTTCGCGGAAGTCCAAAGCACGATGAAAAGCGAATCCGTGGATAGATCGACGGTAGGTACAGGACGTAAGTTACATACGATGGTGGTGGACTGGTGGTGGTCGGCGGTGAAGGAATCAAGGTTCGCAAGCGCCCCTCTGCAGCAGCACTTCTGTGCCTGAGTCTCAGCTCGCGCGCGAGACCTGGAGACCTCGAATTCCGAAGCTCGAGCAGCGATGGCGGTTTCGAGCCTCCTACAGGTGATTCTGAACAGGGGTATGCGATAGAACATGCAGAGTGCTACATAATGATACTACTAACTACTACTACTGATACCGGTCGTCACCACACCGAGCCCGCGATAGGAAATTAGCCACCATCTGTGGTCCCCCTTCCCATCTCACATACAACCGCCGCCAAGAAATAGAAGTCTCGTGCCCGCCTCTCTACTCATCCGGAGTGCATTCCAGGTCATCTCTTCATGTCGAGGTCGCAGGCGTGAGGAAGGGAGGGAAGGCGGGACGCATATCGTACAGTCGCGCCGCCATACTGTCTGTCCAACTGAGCCTGGGGATACGCACGCCTCCCGATCGAGTCCGTGAACATGGGCGAGGGCGGGACTGTCGCTATCGCCCACACATCACCGCTACCTCCGCAGGAGCCGAAGTGGCAAAGCAGGGACGTGCTCAGAGGACGTGCCCGAGGATGCGTCTGTAGTCGGCGACGACGCTCTGGAACGTCTCCTCGAGCTTCTGTTGTCTCTCCTGCTTGTCCAGCTGCATGAGGATCTCCTGCATTCCTCCTCCGTCAGACTTTCCCTCTTCTACGAATTGGAAGAGAAAGAACGAGGAAACGCACGTAGTTGAAGCGGTACAGCCGCTCCTTGACCTGCAACCGGTACGCACGCTGCGCGCGCTCGTCCGCGGGGTCCGTGTGCTTCAGGATGAGCATCTCGACGAGCCGGTTGAACTGCCGCTGCAAGCACGGGGACAATTCACATCCGAACGCAAGCCACAAAACCACAGCAGATAACGAATAACAAGAGAGACGATTGTCAGCGCGGGGTTCGCATACGTGAGCGGGAGGAAGAAACTTGAGACGTACGCTGGCGATCTTCAGTTCTGTCCGCCACTTCTCCAGCCACCCCCGATCCGCCGGGGGCCCCATCTTCCCAGCGCCCGCGCGCATCGTCCGGGCCTTCCCCCTCTTTGTGCGCGGGACCTTCCCGCCATTACTCGACACCGCCTCGGGCCCAAAGCCCTCCCGCATGAACTTCTCGTTCGCGATCAGCATCTTCAAGTCGTTCCGGTCCCGCAGGTCCTCGAACGCCTCCGCGGGGTCCTCTACGGTGAGCTCGGCAATGCTCGGGCTCGCGAGGACGTGCTGGTAGATCGCCGTGTACAGCGCGGAGCCGTGCCCGTCCTGTTGGTACGGCGGGAGGATGAGGAACTGCGAGATGCGCAGGCGGACGCGCTCCGGGAAGCAGTAGAACGGGTACAGCGTTGCGTACCCGACGAAGTGGTACGTCGTGACGTCCGGGGCGGACCGCCGCCGCCGTTTCTCGTAGAGGACGACGAACTCCCAAGTGTCCTCGGCCTCGCTGATGTATGACCCGCCCTCGATGTAGAGCAGCACGAAGAGCTGCATGCGCCGATGGTACTCCCGGAAGCCGGGCGTCTCCCATGTGCTCTGTATATCGCGTGTGTCAGTTCTGTCTCTGCGTACGCCAGAGCGGCGAGCGATTCGGCCCAGGCGTGACGTCTGGGCCTATAAAGATGGGGTCCGGATCAAATTGCTCCCTCTGTCATGCGGGTGGCCGAGAAATGGGGACTCTCTGAGGCAGCGCAGGAGAGTGCGCCCAAACGGTCTAGAGCTTCTCACGCTCCATTACCGTGCGCTGTGAAGGAAATACAAATGGGGGACGACAACCAGCGGTCGCGCCGGGCTAGAAGCCCTGTCGGAGTGCGCAAGCTGTCTGGGCGCATGGTGACCATGCATTCTCTTGCGGGTGTGCTCCAAGGCAAACCCACAGGATGGCTCGTAGACACCTGGGCATCCCAGAATATGGCGTCTTGTGCCCAGGTGCCCAGAGCTGTACAAAGGGCGACTGGTCTCATCATGCGGGTCTCTTCACGACAGCACGGCCTGTGCGAGAGTCGGACAAAGGGCGAGATAACTCACATGGTAGACCTCGAAATCGACGGACTCTTCGTCCTCTGGACTGAGGACTTGCGAGATGGCTACGTTCTTGCCTTTGGTGAGCGTCGTGGCGGCGCGGGTATATGAGTGGATCTTCTGCCCAAACGGCTTGAAGTTGATCGCGTCTTCCTCGACGCGCTGCAGAAATTTCTGCTCGTCGATGTAGTATCCCGGGGGTATAAACTTGGAGAGCGTGCCCTCGATGTCGTCTACGGTTGACGATGAGGGGAGCTTTTCCGAGTACTGGATGTTGAGGTACTGTGCGAGGGAACCGGATGCAAACTTGAGCTGCGAGGGGGTGAGCGGGGGGAACGAGCCTGAGAGGTGGAGGACGCGTACGTCTATCGTGAGGTCTTTGTACCCGTAAATCTTCTCCTCTTCGCCGAATATCTGCCCCGCATGTTGCAGCGAGCGCAACAGGGAGCAGAAGAAAGACTCACTGGGTACGTGAATGTGGGGTGGAAGTTCTCGTACACCTCTCTCGCCCAGAGCGACGCTTTGTCCTCTGGTGCACGCACTGAGTGGCGAGCGTCGGGTGAGCAGGGCAGCGCGGAGGACGCGGAGGACGCTGTGCTCACCGAGAGAAAGCGTGAGTGCCTCGTTTGCGTCGGCGGTCCACTGCGCTGCATTCGTTGGCGTGGCCATTGCGGAGGTTGTGGTGGATGGGAACAGAGATGGGAGAGCGGCGAGCGCGGGGCGAGGGCGAGCAAGGGCGAGTGCCGTCGCGTCCCTGTCCGCGGCGGTCTAGGTCTTGACCTCATCCAGCGCGTCACGTCACGCACGCGCACACAGTCACGCGTCGCGTCCTTTGCGTGACAGCCCTGCGCGTTCTGGTCCCTGGCACGCGTTCCCACCCGGTCTTCTTCTCGGCACCAACAGCCTCCGCCACTTTTGTTTCCGACATATTCTGCCCCTCGAACGCGCGATAACACACGGAACAGTCTCACAGGCCCCCAGATAACCAGACGCAGCGAACGCTGGGCAGTGGCTTGGGTCGTGCCACAGCAGGAAGAGCCTGCAGTGCACCCCAGAACCTACCATGTCAGAGGAGCAGCCTAGAGTCTGTCCCTCATTTCGGCACACGCGGCCATTCCAGCACAAGACGATCTCTGACCAATCCCTGCAGGTCCTCACCGCGTCCGTACACGACTTCAGGTACTTCGCCGCCCTTCTCCGCGGCGTCAACTTCGCAAACGTGAGCCCTCTCGACACCCTTATCGTCCCCGTGCTGATCCCCTTCCTCGACCTTCTCGCCCTCGTCCCCAGCGCGCAAGCGTCTCTATAACCGCCGACGGCTTCACCGTCACCGTCGAGGAGGCCCGATGTCTCACAGGTCAGCACCGTCACTTCCCTGATGGATCGCACCAGTTCGCCTGTCTTGGCATCTCCAGACGCGTCTCCCCCAGAATCGCATCGGATATTGCGGGGTCTTGCCCCGCGCGTGCGATGCGGTGCCGTCGAGATCGGTCCTACGAGTCTCCAGGGCGATGGCCGAACCTGCACCGCTGCCTAGCCCAGAAGCGGGGCATGCGTAGAGGTCCCGCCTCAGCCCAGCCCACACATGACGCTCGGACACCTACAACACGTAAAAGCTGCGGCCATTGCCGTGTGTCGGCCTATCCTTGGGCCACACTGCCCGAGCTTGCCCTACTCGTTCGCTCGCGCTCTATGGCCGAGGACATGTCCGCCCTGTGGCCCACGGCTGGGTCAGGTTTGGACGTCCTTGACGTCCGCGTGGTCGAATGAGCTAAGTAAAACGTCGGATTGACTTGCGGCAACCTTGCGCAACTGTTGCCCGCGGAGCACATGCAATTGTTGGTCCCCGTTTGACGATTGCGCTTCGCTCCACGGGGTGGTGGTCATCGGACGCAGCGGAGATGCTGTCACGCCCTTCTAGCGACCACCAGTTCTGAATGGGCATACACCTTCCTCATTCCGTCTTGCCGAGGCGTTTGGATGCCGGCCATGCATACACGTACAACCCACGCACACGACAGACAGGCGCAGATAGCTGCCCTTGGTCCGTAGCGCTCAGCGTCCGTGGGTCCGAGGCTGGTCCAGGAACGAACCACAACGTGGTTTTCATATTGGACAGGACGCCCGGGCTGACGTGGCTTCGTCTATGGCATCTCGAACTCCCGGTGAGACATGACAAAGAGCCTCGAAGCTCGACGCCGAACTCTGTCGTCATCCCGTCCTTCGCTCGGGGGCGTCCGATGAGCTCGTGGGCGTACGTCTTCCGCCGAGCGAAGCACGGAGACTGGAGATGACGGGAGAACATGGATGCTGGATGGACGCTGCGCATCGATGGGAGAAACCATCGCTGGAAAACATGTGCCTGTCCTGCATCTGCATCTGCACTCGCATCTGCGTGTGTATATGCGCACGAGAGGACGGGCGCGTGCGGTGGG
Organism: Pilatotrama ljubarskyi; assembly: GCA_022385805.1. Taxonomy (NCBI): domain Eukaryota; kingdom Fungi; phylum Basidiomycota; class Agaricomycetes; order Polyporales; family Polyporaceae; genus Pilatotrama; species Pilatotrama ljubarskyi. The sequence continues at coordinate 393,291 of MU277677.1, forward strand.
TTCACTGAATCGTGCGTCGATTGCGGGGCCGTCGACTGAATGAGATGCGATGGGGCTGCAATTGGAAGCTAGGTTGGCCTCATTTCCGTTCGCTTCTCCCGCCGAGACGTCGCTCTCGTCTTGTATCACTCCAGGCGTTCTGTATCAACCTTCCTTGCCGCCACGGCGGATTTATGTTCGTGCACAGCGAGCGCTGACGAACACCCGCCGTTGTACAGCGACCGCCTTCGTCTTCAGCCACGTCTTCGACGAGTTCGTCTACAACCCCGAGGTGGCGCAGCCGTCGCAGCGTTCCCAACTTGAGGATGAGGGAGACGAAGAGCTGACGGCGACGGCGTTCGAGATCCCGCTCGGGACGCTCATGGACTGCCTCAACGTCTTCGGGACGGCGGGGCTTGCGCCCGGGTCCTCGCAGAAGAAGAAGAAGTCGCTCGGGGATGGAGAGGATTCCGACGGTGGCGGCGGCGGAGGTGGAAGCAGGAAGGGGAAGGGGAAGGAGAGGGCAGACGTGGACGGCGCAGGGGGTAATGCGAGGTTGGATCAGTGGTTCGCCCCGGGCAAGGGTACGGGCATGAGGATGTCGTATGCAGGGCCGGGGCATCCGCTCACGTTGCTGGTGTGAGTACACTCAGTTGGCTGGCTGTCGGCGGGAGTTGCAGGTTGATGGATTGTGGTGTGGTACAGGGCGGAGGAGTCGGGCGGGCCGACTGCGACGTGCGAGATCACGACTTGGGAACCGGAGCCGCGGCTGGAGCTCGCCTTCGACTCTGACGCTGCGTAAGTTCGACTGTCTGCGTAACCTGTACTGCTCCGCTCATCAGTTATGTCTCATGCAGCGTCCTCAAAATCATCCTCAAGGTACGGCCCCCCTCTTTTCCTCGTCCACCGACCCGCTCACCCCCGGCTTCTGACTAGTCGTCATGGCTCCGCGACGCGCTCTCCGAACTTGACCCGTCTACCGAGAAGCTAACCATCATCGGCAACCCCCCTGCACCCCCGGGACGCGCCGCGCGCTCCGCCGCCCCTCCCTGTTTGCGCCTGCGCGCAGTGGGACAATTCGGGAGCACGGAGATGGACTACCCGAACGACAGGGAGGTGCTCGAGACGTGCGAGTGCGCGCAGAGTGTGTCTTTCACGTGAGTCCCCTTCACCCACTGTCCCGTTCACTGGTTGGGAAAAGAGGCTGAATGTGGATATGGAATGGTGTGCGAACAGATACAAGTTCTCGCATGTGTCGAGGGCGTTGCGCGCGCTGCAGAGCTCGTTGAAGACGTCGTTGCGGATCGACGACGAGGGGCTGCTTAGTTTGCAGTTCATGATGCCTGCGCCGCGGCGACCGGGTGGGCGACGCTCAGAGGCGTTCATAGAATTTTGGGTGGGTTATATTGCTTCTGGTATGGCAGGCTTTACTGACGTAGTCGCAGTGCCTCCCGCTCGAGGAATGAGTGTTTGACGCTCTCGCATTGTCGCATATTCTCGTCCGATCAGCATGCTATCTTGTGCCTCAGAGAGTTCCGTTGTCGGTCATGTATCCATAGGCATACCCTGTATTTCTTGCTGCATCTTCCCCTCGTATCGTATGGACTTTCCATGAGCAGCGGTGTAGTAAAGTCTATTAGCAAGATCCAGAGAGGTACGTTAGATCAACCCGTCTATGAAGTCAGAACCAGTTTTGGGCTTCGAAGGCAGAACTGCGGGAGCGGCCGCGGGAGGCGTCGGCTTTGAGGGAGGGAGATAGTCCGCGATGATCGAGTCGAAGTCGGCCTCTGTCTTCGGGACTGCACCAACAAGATCAGCATCCATTCGCTTTCCATGCCACATCCGGAGCAACTCACCGGCAGCGGCGCGCGCCTTGAGCGACGCATCGAGCATATTGCCGACAATGAGCCTCCGTATGGACGCCCCATCCAGCGGCACGACTTCCTCTTTCTTCTCGCCTTGCGCGCCCGTCTTCTTGTCCGTCTTAACGTCCGGTACGGGAGTCTCGCGGAACGTGCCCGTCGGCGACGACGCGAGCCCGAGATGCGCGAGGACGTCGCCCTTGGTGAGCATCCCGCGCACGCCCGTGCCCTTGATCTTCTCGACGTCGCCCGAGGGAATGTGGTGCTCCTGGATGAGCCGCAGGACGGAGGGGAAGAGCGGGCGCGAGGTCTGCGGGACGTGCGACTCGGTGGGAGGGGCCGGAGGGGACTTCTTCGCCGTCGCGGGGGAGGGCTGGGAGCTGGCCGCGGAGGTGGAGGCAGAGGGCGGGGGGGAGGGCTTGGACTGGGGTTGTGAGGGAGACGGCTCGTCAGCGGGCACTTCGAGGTTGGATATGTCGTCGCCCTCCTCCGCAAGGAGGGCGATGGTCTTCCCTACGGGTACGTTCTTCGTGCCGTCCGGAGCCTGCGGAGAACCATGAGGTAAAGTCCGTGCAACCAGATTATAGTAGACACGCACAATGATCTTCCCGAGTACACCGTCATCCTGCGCTTCGACGTCGATGGTCGCCTTGTCCGTCTCCTGCAAAGCAAATACGGTCATGAGCCTCCGTGCGCGCGCAATAGAAAGGCCATGGACGTACGATCTCGAGTAGAACGTCACCAGCCATAAACGACTCGCCCTCTTTCTTCTTCCAAGACGCGATGCCGCCCTCGGTCATCGTGGGCGACATGGCCGGCATCGCGAACTTGGTGACCGCATTCCGCGCTGCGGTCGTCTGTATCCCTGCCCATTTACGATACCGTCAGAGCTGATTCCATCCATACCTCAGTTCTAGAACTCACATCGCCTGCTCGACGAGGCCCGCAGTGCAGCCTTCGAGACGTGGTGGAAGGAGTACATTTTGGAGTCGTACGTTGGCTGAGCGCGCGCACCGAGCTGTGCGTGACGAGACTGCAATTACCGGGCGCTAGGAAACACGGCGAATCCCGGCACGTGGTCCGCGTGCGCCTTTGAGCGCGTCTGGATGCCGGCTGGTATACAGTATTCATCCTCGTAGGCTGAGTGCACAGGAATTTTGGGAACTGGAGATAGTTGGTGCTGATGAAGCGGGGATGCGTCTCTCAGTATACAATGCGGTTAGGAAAAGGCAAGGAAATGCTTAAAAGCCAACAGACGACGCGGACCAGCGTTCCTGGCGCCTAGCTACACCCGCGCCGAACGGGCAGCGTGCGCGGAGGCTTTCGCGGCTTGAGGTCCACCGCCATCTCCGCTATCCCGGACACGACCTGGTCATGAACCTTGCCTGTCTTCGCGTCTTGTCTCTGCTCGTCTTGCTTGTCTGAACCATTGCGCGGGGCTGCTTGCACGGTGAGTTCATGCAGACACTAGTGCCAGTCCACAGAAGACGATCGCGCTTGTCTTGTGCTCTTGCTGACCTCTCTGCTCCTGTACTAGGTTTCATGTAGCTCGGGTTTGCGAACACCCTACGCATATAATCCTGAAGATAGAGGTCGACAACCTCCGCGTCGGACGACACGATGTACTCCCCACTGGGATCTCTACTGCAGCGCGCGCGGCTGCTCGGAACCCAGTTCTTCTACCGCTTCGGCATGTGCGTATGCCAGACCTCTCGCTCGCGTTCTTGGCTCATCTTTGCTTCACGCAGACATTGCGCGACGCATCAAATACGCCTGATCCTCGTCTCGTCCGTCGTGATCACCTCCCTCCTCTTCCCCGCCATTGCTATCTACTACTCCTCCCAGACGCAATACTTCGCCGGCTTCACCCTCCGCGTCTTGGACTCATTCCTTACTCCAGACGACATCTCCAGCTACTTCGCTCAACATGACTTGCGACATCTATGGGAGGGGGATCCTGCTTTGCGTGTCAGAGACGACTCCGTCGCCCGGGCCAGATGTGGCATGGAAAGCATCTTGCGCGAAGAGCGTCTCTTGGTCGGCGGAGTTGCTCCCGAAGACGGACTAGGAGCGCTGGATAAGAGCACGTTGCTCGCCACCCTGGAGCTTGAACGCCACATCGCCGACGCCATGGCTGCCCGCGGTGTCCAGTGTCTGCAAACTCGACAGGGCTCCTGCTTCTCTCTGAGCCCGCTCGCATTCTGGAACCACGACGAAGGTGCTTTCATGGCCGATGACAACATCCTGGACACACTCAATCTGTCGCAAAACATCTCTGTGGCTGGGGTACCGATCACGCCGGAGATGGTCCTCGCGGGGCGCGAGTTGCGGGACCCGACATCGAACCACTTTGACGCATCGATGTTCCTCGTGCTTACCTACTTCTTTCCGGAGCAAGAATGTTTTGGGAAGGAGGGCCACTTCCAATGGCTGCACGCGCTTGAGGACGCGGGCGGTTCTGCCGGTGAATTGATCGTGCTGGCGCAGGAGCCTCATGTTATCGCTCTTGAGGTACGTCAGGATCACCTCCCCTTCCCTTGGCGGCCGCATTGATACCGCTATGGCGTAGTATCAGAAGAACCTCTCCATGCGCAGTCGGTTGTCCGTCCTTTCGCTATTCACTTACGTCGCATACACGGCGTTCACTATCCATTGCTTCCGGCTGTTTCGGCGCATGGATATGGTGCATTCGCGCATCGGCCTTGCGTTCACCGGTATTGTCGAGATTCTGGTCAGCACGATCACGAGCGTCAGCGTCTGTGCCCTGGTCGGCTTCCGTGTGACGATGGTGCCTCTCGAACTCTTCCCTATCATTGTCGTGTTCATAGGAGTCGAGAACATGGGCAGCATTGTGAGTGACGTCAATACGTTCCGGGAACGTAACATCCTGACAGTTTGACAGGTCGATGCGGTGGTGAGAACATCGATATCTCTCCCGGTCAAGGAACGCGTCGCCCAAGGGCTCAGTCACGCCGGAACATCGAACACGCTCAAGGTGGTTGCCTATAACGCCGTCCTGGGCGTCATTGCTGCCCTCTCTACCGGCGCGATACGCCAGTTTTGTGCGTTTTCGATCGTAGTGCTGGTAGCTCATTGGTTTCTGGTGCATACATTCTTCGTGACGGTAGTGTCAATTGACATACAACGCCTAGAGGTAGGGTCCACGTCTGACTTCTGAAAGCCAACCCGGCTGACCTTGTGCAGCTGGACGAGCTTCTGCGTCAGAATGCCACTTTAGCGCCCACCGTCATCCCTGATCCGCGGAAGACAGCCCCTCAGCCCTCCAAATCCAAACTCGGTTCACTATGGGCTACGTTGCAGAGCATGGTCAGGGGCAGACCTGCGAAGAATATCAGTTTATTCCTGGTGAGTATCTACTGTTCTGTTCCTGTCCTCCTTCGTAACATTGTCCCAGTTGCTCGCTATCACTGCGACGCTCTACTACGCGACCTCCCCTCAAGCCGTTGGTAGCAAGCAGGCGGCGAAGCCACATCCTACGCGCAACCTCCTCTCCCAGCTGTCTAAGCCGCATGCTACAACATTGGACGATGTCTCTCCGGCGCAGCGGGTTTGGCAGACCCTGAACCCGGTCGGCGATCCCCTCATTCACATCCGCATCGAGTCGCCTACTATTCTAGTGCTCGGAGAGGGAGAACAGACTCAAGGGCTAGACGACTTGACCATCAATATCGACAAGTCGTCCCGTCATCGCCTATCCCGCATTTCTCGTCTCTGGACGCGGACAACGCGACCGGTGGTGTGGCTGCTCAAGTTCTTCCTTATGCCCATCACCATCACTACACTCTTGCTCTACGGCCTTCTATTGTATCTGCTCAAAGATGCAGAGCTCCTCGAGGCTCAGCGGCACGCTGCCGAGCCGGAGTCGCCTATAGCGGAGGAAGTATCGTCCATGGAAGATGACATATCCTTCAGCACCTTACCGCGCGCGTTCGCGACAGACGTCGACCTCATTGCCGCCAGCCGAGACGGGAAGGTCCTCGCCACGGTAGGCTTGCAGAACGAGTTCGTCATATGGCGGACCGACACACAGTCGCACGTGGCCGTCGACACCTCGAGCTTCCTCCTTGGCAATTCCAGTACACCGTCGGCTTCTACTACTCTCACCGCCATCACGGTCAGCGATAGCGGGGACGTCTGTGCTGCCGGGACTGGTTCTGGGGCAATCGCCGTGTTCCTCATCGGAAAGGACCAGATCAAGTCTCTCCCGCTCGTGCACCTTGAGCATCTCACCTCTGGCGTCACAGCAATCCACTTCACTGGCTCCCTCAAGATGCTCGCTAATGCAGTAGCTTCCAAGCGAACATCGGAGGCGCCGACTGAGCTCTCATCCCGCCTGTACGCTGCCTATGAGAACGGCGCCGTGGTTGAGTGGGACATACTCTCAATATCCAATCCCCGCTACGTCACGCCTACGCGCGCCGCCTCGGTCGTCAAGTCCATGCTTCTTCCCATACAGGCGGATGGCCGTCTGCTCGTCGGGTTCTGCCTCGACGACGGCGTGCTGGAGCTATGTAACGTCGAGCGCGCTGATCCTGTTTTCACTGGTGATTGTGCGATCGCTGCTGGCAACCCTGCGGATCTGGTGACGAAGGTGCACGTATGCAGTGTCGAGCTGGATGGCGCCAAGAGGATCATCGTGGGCGCCGCCACGCAGGCGGGCGCAATATCCCTGTGGGATCTCGATACACGCGAGTGCCTGTTCATACTAGAGGGTCCATTCGGGGACGTCAACAGCTTGAAGATCTCTCCGGTCAGCACCACGCGATGTACGACGTGCGGCGAGCTCCCGATCGAGAACTTCTCTGTGACGTTCTCCGTGGGCCATATCGTTCAGTTCTACCGGGCTTACCTGACTCTGCCCACCCGACGATGCTCGTGTCCTAGGAACCTCCCCCAGCAGGCACCACGCTCCAGCTTGCTCACTCTCCGATCGAGAAGTGGGAGTAACGCGTCTATCGGTTCAGGAGCGAACACGCCTCGTTCGCGCTCCCGTATGCCTTCAATGTCCTCGACGCCTCCTAACGCATTCCCCGTTTCTGGGCACGGCATCCACTCAAGGAGGGCATCGGAGAAAGACAGCCTTCGTCGAAACTCGGAGACATTCTTCCTCAGCAGCCCTGACTACTACGAGTACGACACCCCGATCGGCCCGCAGGACGTCACGCCCGCGTCGAGCTTCCTCGCCTCACATCCTCAGCCGTCAATATGGCAGAGCCTTGTCGTCGTCCGCGTTGCCGATGCGACCGTGGAACGGGGCAGCTGGGACGTTGGACATGACAAGATTGTAGGAATCAGACGGCGTCCCAGGCCACCGCTCCTCAAGCGCACGAACCACGACCCTAGGGCGCAGCTCCTCAGCGAACAGCCGTGTGGCCTGAGCGCGGCGTCGTTGGACAGGTGGGAGTTGTGGACGTTCGATCCTGCAGAGGGTCGACTGCAAGCGTCCCCTCTCATTGCATTGAGGCGCGATCCACCGTCGCCCCGCCGTCGGAAGCAGGAGGAGTCTGGCTCCCCGGGCCTTCCCAAGCGTAAGGTGGTTGTCCCGCGGCTCCACTTCACGAGAGTGACGCCGTTCCTGAGCACTCCGGGGATCTGCGTAGCAGGGTTCGGTAACACCGTCGGAGTGTTCCGGTTCCATTGCGAGCGAAGTAGCATGAGCGGAACAGGTTCGCCTTCGAAGCCGCCGAAGGAGAGCAGGAATGCCAGGTGCGCGAAGGCCGAATGACTCTGGGACCATCTGGAGTATGCGTGATCTTGGGTGTATATGTATCTTACGGGGTTTTTGTATAATGACCGTGGCGAGATAGCCTATAACGTATACGTGATCTATCTGTTACTTATGTATAGTGCCGTTTGCATCTCCAATATTACAGCTCTGTACATCATCCCACTCGTTCGATTTGTGGATCGGGGCTGGATTATTGTACGCATGCTTGCGTTTCCGGCCAAGCAGGAATTAAAGCTTGGGCTTGTGGTAGAAGACGTACATTGGCCATTCTCCCCACGGACTTGGTACCATGCGGAAGCCTCGAAGCTCGAACCCGAGTGCCTTGTATATATCGCCACCTGTGATCAATGCCAATGACGACGGTCGGTAAGAATCGCGAGTACACCGACGCTGTGCATACATTGCGGTGCGATGTCGTTGAGACAGCGATATGTTCGCCCCGTTCCGCCACCTGCACCCGCAATACCAGTCAGCCGGGACAGCAAGATATGATGTGCATAGACAGAATCAGCTGCTCGCCTTTCTACGGACGGGCTCAAACAGATTGCGTGCAATGCCCCTTAGGGTGGGGGGAGAAATCATTGTTAATTAACAGACGGTTTGTTAACACGGTTAATAACAGTTATAAACTGTTAGAAAGTGTGCGGCCCATTTTGGCCAGTGAGGAAGTGTGTAAAAGTAGGCGCTTCTTTGACTTGTCCTGGTACTCCTACCAAACTTTCGGTAGGGCACGGTGAAATAGGTTCGGGGTCCTGATTGACCGCTGTAATTCACAGGCGCCAGCGCGTGACCGCGAGAATGACCGGCCAGGGGGTGTAAATGACCGTCAATTACGACTGGGCCGATTGACGGTGAATTCCGCATAATTCAGGTGAATTGAGGTATTCGACAGCGACGCACATTCATTCTGACGGTTCGAGAGGCTCTTGTGTCATACATCCATATGTCCAGGCAGCAGCTATCACTTTCAGACTGTGCCAGTGCTCTCGGCGACTCGGAGCGCTGAGGGCTAAGCGCCTAGCTAGAGTGAGAGAGTGAGTTCGACGATGGATGGGAGAGTCGAGAGCAGCACCGTAGTGTCTCGTCATCATCAGCTCCCGAGAATGCACGTTTACCCTGCACAATCTCGAAGTACAATGCATTTTTGGGCTGCCACGGGCCCGTGTGTCGCAATCCTAATTCACCCTGATTCACCTTGTGTTTTGAGGGGCATCCTGATTCACACCTAATTTACCGTGAATGACATGGGTAAATTAGCCCGAAGCTAATTAGCTCGGCCAAAATCACCGTGCCCTAACTTTCGGGGCTCGTATGGTGACCAAGGCATTGCCCTGGGTTTCCTGAATGACATTATATTGCTCAACTGCACCTCCTGTCGGTATGCCTAGGTTGGTAGTTGCATTGCGAGTCGCGACGAAAGAGGCGTGATGCAGAGCGGGGAGGTGGCCCAAGTTCAGGATCGACGAGGGCGCAGGCATGTCATGTGCGCAGCTAAGTTCGCTCTCTTTCGGCACGCAGCCCAGAGGCACTGCCAATGTTTGTGACAACTCAGATGATGTCTAGCCGTGTCGATGGGACATGGCGGACATCCCAAGTCCTGCCAGGCCAGCCTATGGGCGCTTCGTAGAGCAGTTGTTAAAAAACAGTTAATAATACCTGTTAACAATGGCTTATGGGGACCCGGTAGTTATTAACTGTTGGTTAAGAAGTCTGGGACTTTCTCACGGCACCCTAATGCCCCTACCCTGGTAACCGCGGCGGACCATAGCTGTACGAAGCCACCAATGGTCATGCTTTCCCTGTAGCACGGACATAGCTCAAGGCTGGCTGCCGTGTAGTCCTACAAGGAGCAACACACCTTTGGCCCGATGCACTGCGCGACGAAGTGAGGGGATACCTCTCCCATCTAAAGATCTCGGAGTTGAGTAGTATGCGTCAACAATGCTCAAAGATACTCCGTACGGCGTGTCGAGTGTACGCTTTTCCCTCCTCTGACAGTGCCTCGGTGAACGGGGAATTGAGCTTGGCATGTTGTTCCTTCCTACAGCAAGAGCATCAACAACCAGTCGATCCTACAAGTGCACCGTTGGTGTTGTATATACGGGAGGGCGGGCTCGACTCCAGGGGGCGTCCATGTCATGAAGCCCACGAGTTTGTCGTCTTCCTGAGCAATCCAGAACTCCCCCCACTTGGTTCCTTCACGGATCATTCCCCGGGCGAGGTGGTGGTGTATGGACATGTTCGCCCCACACAGCGCATGCATGCACGCATCTCAACACGGAAAGTGATTGCCTACTTGAAACGGCGGTGTCAAGAGCATCTGCAGAAATCTACTAACCGTCTCTCATGACATCGACCATGAGTCCTACGGCATTATCGACGACTTCATCTGTTTCGGATCCCCTTTCAGTATATACGTCTAGTAGTGAGCATGAGTAACGTTGATACCGGAGGGCGTCAGAGAGCGTTGCACCGTGATACCCAGCATACCGATGAGTGGAATAACGGATATACGAAGAGCACTGGCAGGTCGGCCACGGCGCAGACTCAACGGCTCTGAAAGAGTAAGGGGACAGCGCACAAGCAGGAAAATCCCTTCACTTCACTGTCAAGCACACCTTTTGCATGGATCTCAAATGTCCGAGCGCCGATGTTTGAGCCTACAGTCATCCACCATCGTCTGATGTGGAACGGGTCCGCGCAGCACTCCGTCCATTGAGCGGGATTCTTGACTCTATGGTAAGCCATGATGGATGACAGCTTTGTAAACGCAACTTCGATGACGGAAGCAGGACATTTCTCAATCGGAGAGTGACCGCATCTGCACTGAAGTAAAGAGGCATCAACTGGTCGTCGCAGGCTCATTGGGAGGTGGTGCATCGCCGCTCCAGAAAGATGAGATTGACAGCGGCCCAGCGATTGAGACCCGCCAAGACCTAGACCGCAGACCGTCGTCCATGAGTTCATAATTATTCCAAAGGCAAGTAGCCCAGAGAGTGCATAGTCCGGAGAAGACACGGTGAATGAGTCATCGTCGACGAAGAGAGAGAGAGAGAGAGAGAAAAACAGTTTCGGCCATCGGAGTTGGGGCGGGCGCTACCCCGGAGAGCGCCGCTCGTCAACATCGGATCAACCGCGAGTCCTACATAGAGGACCCCATGTACAGCGTACACTTCGCCCAGGGGCGCCTGCGGCACACGCATCTAGGAAGAACCAGAGCAATTCACACATTGTCAGGTAGGTTTATGAGGTCCCAGTACAGCAGCATGCATGGTAATCTAGTGCACATCCGATCCTGAGGCCGCGCTCGGGCACCTTCTGCGGTGGACAAGGGCAGGGAGCATAGGCCTAGGGTGAACTGCAGGAGATGGGCATGAGCATGTGAATGCGTGGTGGCGCGGGAGGAGGGCAGGCTTGTCCGGCAGTGGCGATGGTAAACACCCAACGGGGTGCAACGCACAGACACATACCTACAAGCAGTGTAGGCGGCCCACAGGGCCATCCTGCAGGTACTCGCCAGACCGCCTACTAAGTATCGGCGGTCGCGGAGACTATCCAGTTCCGCTTGGCTGTGGAGGAGGAGAAGCAGGGTTTCTGCACAGAGTGCAAAGACTTCGGCGACGTAGTCCGCGAAGAGCGTCAGCACGGAGTCCGGTGTGCCGAGCAGGACATCGAGGAAGGCAACGGATGACAGCCTGTGGTGCAGCTTGGACAACGTATTGCTGGGCAATAATCTGAGTGCCGAGCAAGGACACTGCTCCCGTTTTGAGCTCCGAGCCAGCCAGCCTCCACTCGCATAGTGATTTCAGTGAAGGACCGATGATGTTCCTCTGGATGCACACAGGGAGACAAAGCGCAGGATGGAGAGCAAGGGTAGCAAGGACGAGGATGCACTCCTGATAATCATACAGTACTCGCGAGCGGGCGAGTCCAGTTCATTGGAGTATAGCGTATGAATAACACCTGCTTGGTAGAATCTGTGGACGACGTGGCCGACTACAATAGTGGGGACGCAGCATTGGCTGTCATTCTATACAGATTCGAGTGCCAAGGCTGCTGCAGCGCTGATCACAGCCGAAATGCAGGCGACGTGGACTCGAGGCGCCCGTATCGTCGCTGTCATCCGCAGCGGCAAGGAGCCATCCAGCCCCTTGCACTCCCTCAATGGCAGCCAAAACGTACAGGGCTGCATGGGAGCTACGCCCGGATGTACTAAAGAGTGCTGAATGGGATAAAGCGACGCTGGACAGCTGTAGGGCCCTTTGAGACGTCTATGGCTGACGGTGCAATCATCCCTCGCAGGGGCATCCGTGTGATGACGGGCATCTGTTCTGCGACAGGCATCTGTTCTACGACAGGCATCCGCTCTACGGCGGGACGTGAGAAGCGAGCCTGATGTACTTACGTTCTCGTTCTTGAAGTCGATCCGAAAGCGAAGTCGGATGCGAGCGCAGAAGTTCGAAGTTGTCGAGGAAGTTCGGTCGTTGAGAGAGTCGAAGACGAGCTCTGTTCCAAGAGGCATACGCTGATTATTCTACTCAGTACCTGCAGCTGGCAAGCGCCGCTCTCCGAATCCATCAATCTCCTGGGCAAACGTCACGAAGTGAAGGCATAATCTGCTTCAAAACGAAGTCATCAGTAAGCCTCACTGTTCTGGTTGCGATACATACGCATAATGCATGCCTTCTGAGCTTGTGTTATGCCCTATCATGCCATTGGTACCGTATGGGGTGGGCCGACTCAGTGCGGGCGTTTACAAGATTGTGCTCCGTGGCAGTGCTGCGCCTCAGATTCACGGCACTCTTTATGTAAATGGTGCCACCACTAGGCCACGGCAACTGCAATCCCTCACATTGTATTCTCGTATTCCTTGATCTCCTTTGCCTTCTCCAGCTGGGGTTCTGCTGCGGGGCTGGCATCAACTGTAGCAAGTAGTCTTGCACCAAGCAATCGACCTCAGCAGACTGGCATCTCGAGCCTTGTTCATCGCACTGAGAGGTCCCGCTGACCGCTGGGTCCTCGAATTCTGCATCCAGAATCACCATCGGGGAAACACGAACACGCTTGAGAATAACCTGTCCGACTCAAGGGCGCAGCTCCGATGCAGCTCAGCGTGGTCAATCAGACCACGGGCACTCTCTCGCTGGAGCTGGGCCCTCGCGAGGCAACTTGGACTCACTTACTGTCCCCCTCGGCTTTTGTAACGACGTCAGTCAGTCCAGGCTCAAACAGCATCCGGGCCACGGCGACAGGACAGAATGAAACCGAGAAGTCTTTCGAGCTAGGCAACAGACTCACTGTCGTCATCCCTCTTACCTTCGGAGCTAAATGGAAGACCGTTTGTGTCCCGGACGGTTGCCCATGGCGTGTCTACCGCAGTAGGGTAGGTCAAATCACAGTATATATCCTGTCATTCTGTGTCAGTCCATAACTTATTTGGATAGATCTCCCGACGGCACCATAGACTGACCATATTTCCTCGTCGGGACCTTGCCAGTTTCCTCTCCGAAATGCCAGACTCGCTCCCGCTCTCTTCTCTGACCCTCCCAGGTGGGTACGTCAACCGCTAGCGCCCCAGCATAGCCTGACCGCAGTACTATAGGGACCCATGATACGTGAGTGACGCTTGTCCAGGCGCTCTACCAGCTCGCCCTAAGCTCCTTGAGCAGCATGGCATTCTACGGCTGGCCAATATCTCAGTGTCAACTGCCCGAGACACCTCTGGACCTACAGCTCCACTCCGGCATACGTGTCCTGGACGTCCGGCTCGCCGTCGTCAATGGCCGCCTCATTGCGTACCACGGCATCTTCCCCGAACGCACGCCCTTCCAAGATATCTTAAGCACCGTACACGCCTTCCTCACCGCCCCCCGGACCTGCCGCGAGACGTTGGTCATGTCGATCAAGCAGGAGGACTTCAACAAGACACCGCTCCCACTGTTCTCGCAGCTCGCGCACGACGAGATGGCGAACGGGCCGGGCGGGATGGCCATGTGGTTCCTGCAGAACCGCATCCCGACGCTCGGGGAGGTGCGCGGGCGGGTCATACTCCTCAGTCGGTTCGGAGGTGACGGCAGCGGGTGGGAGGGCGGCTTGGAAGGCTTGGGCATCCATCCGACGGCCTGGCCGGATAGCGAAAAGGACGGCTTCACATGGACGCTGAAGGACACGCTCGTGCGCACGCATGACTGGTATGCGTCCGCCCGCATTGCTTCACATGGTATAGGAACTCAACGTGCCATGGAGCAGGTATAGCATACCGTCCTTTCTTGCAATTCCCGAGAAGACCGAGCTCGCGACGCAGATACTCCTCCCGCCGCCAAATGACCCGCCGTTTCCGGTGCTCAACATTACCTTCTTCTCCGCAGCGTCTTTCCCGCTCGCCTTTCCGCCTCTTGTGGCGAAAGGCTTCGGCTGGCCGAAGTGGGGGCTCGGAGTAGAAGGCGTGAACGGGCGGGTCGGGAAGTGGCTGCTGGATCAGCTGAGCGGCGACGTCGCGGCTTCCAAGAAGCGCGGGAAGAGGAGACAGGAGGGTCCAGAACAACAGGGAAGAGCGGAAGATGTGAGGATACGTGGATGGGCGTTCATGGACTACTATGCGGAGCCAGAGTATGCCGCGGTCGTGCCGTTATTGGTCGAGTGTAATTACAGAGGACGGAAGAAGGGCGAGGAGGGCTGGGAGTAGCCGATGCCGCTCGGACGGATCCCTGGATATATAATATGATACCGGTACCCTGTTGCGTCTAATATCCGATAGCATCTGCGAGTACGTGTATACAACCAGACGAATGTCCGTTCAACAAGCAGTGTGTCCCAACTTTACCTCCGGAGTTGCCCTACGACGCCCCCATGATGTCGTCGTCCATCTTCCCATCCTTGCGGAGGTGCCAGTTGTAGAAGTGGCTGGCCGCGACACCTTGCCAATGGTCGAGCGCGTCCATTGCGGCCTTGCCCCAGTCGAAGGTCTCGTGCTCCGCATGGTCTGCGGGTCCGTCGATGAACCTTACGAGCTGCGCGTTCTTCTCCAGGATGAAGCCCTCCCGAATGCCGTTTTGGATGAGCTCGCGCAGCGGGTCGTAGAAATTGCGTATGTTCAATACAATTACCGCTGGGAAGCGAGTGGGACGGCTATTAGCAGACTTGGTTGCGCGCAGAGGAGGCTGGGCTCGGGACCTACGTTTGCTGTGGATGCCCACTTGTGACCAACATATAACTTCGAGCAGCTGCAGTGGTCATAGGTATTTGGTGAGCGCAGAGCGCAGCCAGGATGAGATACTCACTTCCTCGAATGTACCATAACCTCCGGGGAGACCGATAAACCCGCAGGAGCGTTTCGCCATCTCCGCTTTACGTTCATGCATAGAGTTCACTACAATCTATTGCCCCATTCAGCATGGCGGCATGCAAGATAAGATGGGCGTACTTACTACTTCCGTCTGCGGTGCCCCACGAGCAAAGTATGATGAACAGGCTCAGCCACCGCGCGCAGCTCCGACAGCAGCCTGGGCTCTACTCACCTTCTCCCGACCCTTCTCCTTAACCTGTATATGCGGCTTGTGTATGCCCTTGGACTGGTCGATCTCGCCTCCCGCGGCGATCATCGCGAACGGGGTGACCCCGGTGACGTCGCCACCAGCCTCGAGTACTGCGCCCGAGACGGCACCCATGATCCCGGCGGACCCTCCTCCATAGACGAGACCTCTCTTCGACTCCGCAATAGCTTTGCCTAACGCTACACGACGACCCGCTCGTCAGGACATCAATCTGGGATGATCGCGCGCGTCCATAGACTTACACTTGGCTGCATTGATGAACGCGGGGCTCTTCCCAGTAGACGATCCGCAGAAGACGGCAACCGCGCGGGTTTCGGGATCGGTCTGCTGTGCGGTCATGTTGAACTTCACGTCGAACGGGGAGGAGATGTTGACGGCGGCGGTTCTAGCGTCGCGCGCGCATGTCTTTTTGCGAGTGGGGCCGCGCTGGAACCACGAGCTGAGGCTGCTCATTGATTGAGTCATCGCCGGATCTTCTTCGACCCCGCGCTCGCCTCCTCGAGGTCAAGACAGAGACGGGGGCTGCAAGACGGGAGGAAGTGCGTGATGTGCACGGTCGCGTATGGCCATGATGGGCAGAGGCAGTACTTGTGGTAGTGGTACGACTGCGGTTCAGGCTTCAGGGACGCAGAAGTACTTGGGCCTCACCCCGGCTAGCGGCATCGGGCGCTCAAGATCGTCGTGCACGACGACGTTGCGGGCAAGGCAACCCCGCAAGTATTGGGAGATGCCCGCTTGGTTCATGGGATATAGGGAGAAGAAGGAAGGGTTGGCGAAGATCACGGTTGCATTAAGTGCGACAACAGGTATGAGGTACAGCTTCTTTCAAGGACGTCCCACAAATCGTCCTACATCCAAGCGATGACTTGTTCGTATACACCGGCCCAATACACCTAGCTGATGAACAAAATTCGCTACGCGCCGTAGTTGAGACGGAAGATGTCGTTGTAGCTGAGCAGGCGCGTGAACATTCGGTACCGGGAAAGGGCAGAGGGAGTGGACGTACACATAGTAGCTCGCACCATCGGGTATCAACTGGAAGACCTGGCTGAACTGGAGAGGGTTCGTGCTGTCATCGACCTGGAATTTGAAGCCCAGTAAACCTCAGCATGCAAGCCCCGCAGCACGATCAAAGAGACGCACCACCAAGAGACCCGTAACGCTAACGATCATGCTCGCGATAGATGGGGACGACGGTTGCGCATCGAGCGTGGTGATCTTATGCTGCACTTTCTCGAAGGGCAGGGACTTGCACAGGCCTGTCAGATCGTAGACAGACAAGCGTACGGCACACTGCGACTCACCGTCAGCTTCTCCGCGATAGCAGCAGCACCAAGGATCGGTGTGCCCTCCCAGGTCAGCATGGAGTTGTCGCGCTACCGAGGGGAATGGACGACTTGGTCAGATCTCGACGATTGTGTGCCGGACGCGAAGGATCCTAGGACGCACGTAGAGGCTCTGGAGACCCCCGCGGTTCGTGTCGAACGTGGTGTAGTAGAAGTCGGTGAACTGCTTCGCGACGGCGTTGATGTCTGCCATATTGCGATGTTCTATCGTACAGAGAGGGACGGAGGAGATGGAGAAGAGAAGATGGAGGTAGCGGACTGCGCGAAGTCGGTGAGGAAGCTGCAAACCCTTGCCCTGTGGCGCATAAATAATAAGACGCGATCGCTGATTAGATTGTGTATGGATCGAGACGGCTTACCCCGATCTAAGCGGGTAAGAAAGCTTTCAAATCGGATAAACGGCAGGCTAGTCGGGCAATCACTGTCGGTTACCTCGTCTTTCGCTCGACCAACGGAGTGGACCCGTGCACACGGCCGTCGGTCGACCACGCTTCGCTTCAACCAATTCGCCCTCCGCTGCCGGCTGTTCACCCAACAAAGTCCACAGTCATGGCTGCGTTCAATACCGTCATGTCCATGGCGCCCATCGAGGCCCAGCGACCCGCTATGCGGCGCAAGTCGTCCGCCCAGAACCTCCTCTCGGGATTCAAGTCCAATGCAGGCAGCGCCGGCGCCGGCGCACCTCCATCCTCGTTCCCAAGCAGCGCAATGCCTGGCACAGCTGGCTTGCCATATCCATCTGTGCCAACTCCCACTACTGCTACCATGAGCCGCGAGTGGGACGTGCAGTCGCTCCAGAGCGAGGGCGTGGGCTCTTCGGCGGGCACCTCATCTATCCCGGCGAATGGGAATCCGCTGGTGCAAGGGACTTCGGTGGAGATGCTGAGGGAGCTGGTGAAGAAGAGGATCATCACGTTGACATACCTGCGGAATGTGCACGAAGGGTGCGTCACTGACATCTGTCCGTCCCGGCCACATCCTGCTGACGAAAGGGCTACGCGGAGAGTAGGAAGAGTCACTGGTTCCATACCATTATGATCACAAGAGTGGAGCTTGATCGTGCGTTCAGTAACGCAGCCATGAAGCAGCGGTGAGTTGCGCGGTGTACTGTCCCGCGTGCGCTCTGGACAACCCTAGCCTAGGACATACCGCTTCGCCGTCCTAGGGATGGCGCTCGCGAACCAGTTTGAGGTGAAGGAGCCGCAAGACTTCCTACGCGGTCTATCGAACGTGTTGGTGGAGTTCGATCTTTTGAAGGAGGATAGCGACCGACCAAAGATGATGGTACGTCTCGCCTTCGCCACGCGTATATGCATGAGCTACAACCCGCAACATGTTATCAGCGATTAGGCTTCCGGACGAAAGGCTCAAAACGACCTCCTGGTGCCGACTATGCTATATCCTACACGGACCCGTCGGAAGGGTACATGACCCTACCTCACCTCGTACGTCTATCTGCCCTGCTGCGGATGCCTCACGTTTACCTAGAAAAACGAGCGTAGCCTTTCCCCCTCGACTATCATCAGACTCTCCTCTCCCTTCTCGATGTCCTCTCCGAAGTCTACAATAAGATCTCAAAAATCCTCGGGCCTTCGCCCTTTTCTGGCGCCGGCACTAACATGATGGGTCCTCTCGGTCTGCTGTCTCCACATCCTGGCGTGTCATACCTGTTTTCGGGCATGGATTCTGCGGCTACGAACGATGCGGACAATAGTCTGTGGGGAATCGCGCACGCCACGATGACGGGTCCCGGCGCTGCGTCTGGTCCAGGCGCAATGTACGGAGGTGGTCCCGGTAGCCCGCCTCCCAACTGGACGACCACTCTCGGTGACACGGTGCGGCAAATTGATAATAAGCTCAAGGTGAGTACATCGCAGCGGAGTCGGTGCTCGTCCGTGCATCTGTCTCATGCGGCATGATCTGCCACACAGAAACTGATCGCAACGCTCTTGAAAGAGCTGGACGATTGCGCGCGTGCAGGAATCAAGGACGAGTTGGCATCACTCGATCCACTTTTGCGACACGTCGCGGTAGCTGACGAGGCGAGGGAGGGGATGTTCGAGTTTGACTGAGCTCCTGGCGTTGCGCTCGGCCTCGAATGCTGGCATCTGCTCGCAGTCCAGTGCGATGTCCTTCCTTCGCCCATTCTCGAGACGCTGGATTAGGATGGATTGTCATAACTTTATAGCTCTATCTAATGGCTGTATTATGCTGTAACATGTATAGTTGTACGCTTCCCCAGGCTTAGATAGAGTACATAGCGCGCATATACCCGGGTTCTGTCAACGCTTTGGCGGGCCGCAAGCCTCGGAGGACAAAGGGAGGAACAGAATGGAACGAAGGGGATGGGAGCAGCCGCAGCACGCCCTGAGGGAAGAAGATGGCGTTGATACCGAAGGCGACGGAGAAGCCCATTGTCGGTCGTCAACCAATCAACGGCGCCCGCTGAGACGCCCTTACGCGGCCTCCCAACAAAGGCTTCAGAGGACAGACCACGGCACGAAGAGCGTCGGGGAGCGAGGGCGACGCAGTCAGAAGGTCGTGCGGCGGGCAAGAGCTGCCCGAGAGCGTCCAGTACGGTCCTGGACGTTGGACGGCGGAGTGGGCGTGGAGAACGTCGAGGAGGCTGTCAAGAACGTGCTGGAACGAGTCAAGATAAGAAGTGATCGAGGCGCGGCACCGATTATAAAGCAATCAAATTGTTCGGTCGGAGCTTGAACTGGGGGAGTATATAGAACGAGGGGTCACGTCGTGGTTCGACCCTTTCCCCCACATCTGCACTTTCCCACGGTCTAAAATTCCTGGTTACTCGAGCACTACCATCATGTCTTTCGCTCTTCCGTCCCGCCAGGTTACTTTTGGTCGCTCTGCGCACGTCCCTGCGCAAACACAGCAGTACCAGCAGAGCCAGCCCCAGCCGTACGGGCAGTCGCAGCCCCAGCAGCAGACCAATGGCTTGGCGCTTCCCTACGCCTCCAACCCCTACCTTCCGGGACCGTCGAGCCTTGCCCTTCCGGGGCCTTCTGCTCCTACCTACCCCTCCCAACCCCAGCCTGCTCAGCAGCAGCAACACCAACAATCGCAACCACAGCAGCAGTCGCAGCAACAGTCCCAGTCCCAGACGGTGGTAGGCAGTAGCCAAGCCACCGCCGGTCCCTCCACTCCTCCCGCCACGATCCCGGCGACACCTGCTCCGCTCACGCTCGAGCAGCAGCATATTACCGCTGTGGAGGGCATTGTCCCCACCCTCCAGAACATCGTCGCGACCGTGAACCTGGACTGCCGGCTGGATCTTAAGACGATCGCGCTGCATGCCAGGAATGCGGAGTACAATCCCAAGGTTGGTACATCACATTTCTGATATGTAGCCGTCGGACTTCCCTCCGTCGTGCTTTTGTTTCTAGCGTTTTGCCGCCGTCATCATGCGTATCCGCGACCCAAAGACGACCGCGCTCATTTTCGCGTCGGGCAAGATGGTCGTCACGGGCGCGAAGTCGGAAGACGACTCGCGGTTGGCGTCGCGCAAATACGCTCGGATCGTCCAGAAGCTCGGGTTCGACGCGAAGTTCTCCGAGTTCAAGATCCAGAACATCGTTGGCTCGTGCGACGTGAAGTTCCCCATCCGCCTGGAGGGTCTCGCGTACAGCCACGGACAGTTCAGCTCTTATGAGCCTGAGGTACGCCGTCATTCATCTGTCACTTTACCCTAGCTAATGCGATTGTAGCTCTTCCCCGGTTTGATCTACCGTATGATCAAGCCGAAGGTTGTGCTCTTGATCTTCGTCTCCGGCAAGATCGTGTTGACCGGTGCAAAGGTAATGTATCCTCATCTTTCGTTGGCTGGCCCTCGTCGGGAGACGCGCGGGATGTCTGTTGCAACATGTGCGCTAACCAGTTGTTGTCGCTGGCCGTCAGGTCCGCGAGGAGATCTACACTGCGTTCAACACTATCTACACGGTGCTTTGCGAATTCCGCAAGCCGTGAACGCTCCTCGCGACTATGACTTCGACGTTGCCGTCGACATCAGTCGCAGCGCCTTCGCTCCTCCCACCGTCGATGTATTGTCGTTCGGTCATGTACGTTGCCCAAGGGTGCGACGTTTTGGGTGGGTGGCAGTGCGGGACGAGGACGCGTCCCTAGAAAAACAAGGACACCTTCTTAGGCAGTATGCATATGACCCCCTCACACTCTCTTCGCATGCAGCGTACGATACAGCTTCCATACTCACATACATACCAGGCCCTGTTATTAACTCACTGTAGCAATTTGTACCTATACATCAATGCCAGTCCCATGGTTTTCTCTTCACGCCTGTTCTTGCGAGAGAAAAGTCACAGGCGTTTAGCAGGACGGTGCTCACGTGGGCGATGTAGCCGATCGAAAGTAGGAGGGCAGATCTGAGATAACGAAGTCTTGCGGTGATCAATGTTAACTTCCGAGGAATCTACATTTGCTTGAGTCAACTGTGCTGGCTGCTGGCATACTCCAACATCTTCAACTGCTACCACCATGTCTGCGGAAGCTTCAAAAGAGCCCACGAGCGTCTCCGCGCACCCTGAGCAACAAGATGGGCACCAGGAACCTCCGGCAGTGAAGCCCGCCACCACCGACTCCCATGGGCAGATCGTCACTCCCTGGGACGTCCAGGGCTCCGTCTCGGAGGACGGAAAACAGCTGGCGATAGACTATGACAAGCTGATTGACCAGTTTGGTACCCGGAGGGTCGACCAGGCGCTGCTGGAGCGGTTCGAGCGACTGACGGGCCGCCAACCGCACGTCTTCCTCCGCCGGGGCATGTTCTTCTCGCACCGCGACTTGGACAAGATTCTCGATCGTTATGAACAGGGGAAACCGTTCTTCCTATATACCGGGCGTGGTCCAAGCAGTGATAGCATGCATCTGGGACACATGGTGCCGTTCGTATTCACAAAGTGAGTAACATACCCACCCACTTCCGCACGCCTCGTCGGTCGACGTGCAAAATGCACCTCGGCTACGGCTGAAACGTTGTCCTGTGAAGGCGTGCGGGGGTGACACCCATCGCTTTGCACCGCTCATTCAGCTGACCATAGTGGAGATGGCTGCAGGACGTATTCGATGTTCCACTCGTAGTCCAGCTCACGGACGACGAGAAATTCCTCTTCAAACACGAGTTGAAGCCTGAGCAGACGTACGAATTCGCGAAACGCAATGCGCGAGACATCATCGCTGTCGGCTTCAAGCTCGAGAAGACATTCATCTTCAGCGACTATGACTTCGTCGGCGGGCCCTTCTACCGCAATGTCTCGAAGATCTCCCGGCAGATCACCATCAACCAGGCAAAGGCGACGTTTGGCTTTAACGATTCGTGAGTCGTCTGCCTACGCCTCCTTCTTTTTTGACTCATCTGCTCCCCCCGTGCCTGCAGGGACAACATCGGGAAGATCCACTTCGCCTCTATACAAGCCGCCCCTTCCTTCTCCAACTCCTTCCCCCAGATTTTTGGTACCGTCTCCAACATCCCGTGCCTCATCCCGTGCGCGATCGACCAGGACCCGTACTTCCGGCTCACGCGCGATGTCGCCGTGAAGCTGAAGTACCCGAAGCCCGCGCTCCTACACGCCAAGTTCTTCCCTGCGCTGCAGGGCCCGCAGACGAAGATGAGCGCGTCCGACACGAACTCGAGCATCTACATGACCGACACCCCCGCGCAGATCAAGAACAAGATCAACAAGCACGGCTTCTCCGGCGGGCAGGAGACCGTCGAGGAACACAGGCGCCTCGGCGGGAACCCAGACGTCGATGTTGCGTACCAGTACCTCGGCTTCTTCATGGATGACGACGACGAGTGGAAGAAGATGGGGGAGGTGGGACCTCGCTTCTGCTGCCGGTCTGGGCCTGTGCTGACACACTCCGCGCAGGAATACCGTGCCGGCCGTCTGCTCACCGGCGAGCTCAAGGCCAAGTGCATCAAGGTCCTTCAGGACTTTGTCAAGGACTTCCAGGACGTATGTACTACTGTCAATTTGCATGGGCCCCGCTGATAATTCGCTTCCAGCGGAGAGCCAAGATCACCGAGGACGAGGTCAAGGCGTTCATGGACGGTAGCCGCAAGATCGAGCCTACGTACGGGAAGAGCAAGGTGGCAGGAGCCGCTCCTGCGGTGGAGAACGACGAGTCCGCGAAGCCGGCTGCATGAGCGACGAACCGTTTGACGACTTGAGAGGCCATTTGGGAGAAGACCATATAAGATGTTGTAGACGTAGAACATGTATTCCATTGCCGTGGGTTACACGATTGTGTGTATGACCATAAGCCTAAAGGAAGACTTCCTGCTGTTTCACGAGAGCCCCATGCGCTAGAGCATATGACTACTAGATGGCAGAGACGTGGACTCGACTAGCCTGAATCCGACCGGTCATCCAAAGAGTGCACTTCACTCGAGTTATTCACCCGGACTCCAGTTTGGCCAGATCTGACAACATTTGCCCACCTCCAAGCAGCGTTCCCGCCAAGCGGCGGCCATATGGAGGCACCGCGAGCGCGCACCCATGCGTTGCGAACCATCAGTGTCGCATGGGTCATGACATACGTACAGACGACAAAATGTTCGGCTTGAGCAACAAGCATGATGACTGTACTAGACATCTAAGAGCTTGCGCATAGACCCGTATACCAAAAGCCTATGTCAGAGCGTGTCCTATCGACGTGCTAGCACCTTGCCAGACCACGCGAGACAAGCTCATTCCCAGCCTTGATGAAGAAGTAGTCGCCTGTGCATGGAAGACATATGCGTCAGCGCGGCTGTTACAGATCCGGGAGACCAGGAAACGTACCGTAGACTATACCGGTCAAGTTGTTCTGCGCAGGGTTGTTTACAGTCCCGTTCGCGAGCAGGCTTTGCCACGCCGGGCGCCAGGCCAGCTTCGTGTTAGCATCCAACATCTGCACAGGTGACTGAGTACCTCTTGAAACTTTATGAAAGTAGGAATCAACGGACCTTGATGACCTCATTCGTGTAGTATATAGAGCCGGTGATGTTCAGTATGGAGAGCTCTTGATCGGCCAGCAGGAGCAGTCCGTTTGCCGCGATCGTGGCCGCGGAGGAGTCGGCCGGGCGAGGGGGCACCAGAGGCGCGTTAAAGTCCCTACAACGATTCATCAACAATGACGAGCGGCCGTCGCAGAACCGAACTAGCATACCATGGGATGATGCCGTCAGAAGGCGTGTTGGTGATCCAGTACTTGGCCATTTTTCGCGCTGTCTGAAGGTAGTCGAACTTGCGCGTGTGCTTGAACACTACGTACGGGCGTCAGGCGGGCTTCAAGCATGAACCCGCGGCGTGACTCACTGTTGGCGAACCCGTAGATACCCCATGCCTCGCCTCGGCTCCATGTGCTAGTTGGACATGACGGTCAGATCAGGCTGTCTCTTGCGTTGGTACTCGGAGCCTCGCGACCCACCTGTTGTCTGCGTAACCTTGGGACGTGCGCTGGCGGATGACCGCGCCTGTGGTGGAGTTGTAATCCACGACATGGAAGGAACCGCCTAGGGAAAGTCGCAATCAGAATGGCTGATCACGTAGAAGGCATGGGGTACGAACCATTTGCGCGGATGTGATTGACCATAGTCTTATCCGCATGCGAGATGGCAATCTCTCTCAGCGTATGGTTGCCTGTGAGCGCCTCGGAAGCGAACAGGACCTGAAGTGGTGGGACACTCTCAGTTGCTAGTGATTGCAGAAAGGCGAATCGCATCACCTCGAGATTCATCATGTTATCAATGATAACCTGCATGATACATGTAAGGGAACCTAGACGGAGCTGGACAGCCTGACAGTAACGCGCCTGGAAGTCTGTGGGATCCGAGGAGTCCCAGCTCCTCGTGCAGCCAACAACGGGGTTGAACCTAGCAGCTAAATGCGCTGCGAACGCGTTGATGGCCTGAATGGCTGTTTGGTTCTTCGCATTCCTGGGATTGACGTCAATCTCGATTGCTCTACACGTAGTGAGAAGTTGTGAACATACACTTTGAGCTCGTCCATGAACGGATAGCTCAGGAAGCCGACGTCGTGCCCCACACCCGTATGCGTCTCCAGGGGAATCTCGCCGGTGCTCCATGCGCGTCCCAGAGTGAGCCATTCTTCCGCGTTTCCGGCGCGTGCGCCGCAGAGCTTCGTACGCTCATGCATTGCATAGAGAGTTGATGGGAAGAAGCCCGCAGTCCACTGGTCAGGAGAAAACCAGATCCATTCTCCGTTTACGCGATCCGTGTACTGTGGGTACTGTGGCGGGTTCGAGAGCGACTGGGCTGTCTTCAACACCTTCTGCGCGACCAAGGGGGAGAACAGCTCAGCTGGAGGTGATGCAAAGCCCGTCGCGGCCGACGAGACTTCGCATATTGACAACGCAAGAGCGACCAGACTGAGCGCAAGCATGATGCTGAACAGTAGCCCCACCTGCAGGTAGAGGACGTCAGAGCCGAGGGTCCAACATGGCGGGCAAAGGGGCTTTTATACGATCCTCCGACAGTGCAAGGCACGCCCGGACGACGCGGCAGGAGAAGGAGTGCACGTTCTACCATCAACGCGTGACAGTCTCCTGAGGGGTGCTCGTCGGCGCGGGGACGCCGTTGGGTATATGGGTTCGAGCATCGAAGCTGCCGCCATGGGCGATGGAGTCAATCTAGGCAGTACTTGAAACCCAAATGTCTCACATGAATATCCTGTCGCATACTGCATGATGAGCACCCATTGCATGCCGTCGTGGTGTTGACAGACAACATCGGCAGGTTGTCGAATGCATGGCTTAGGTCGTAGATGCCTCGGAAGAATTCATACGTATGGCGCATGATTCAATCACGAGGCCAGCGTAGCCACGTGCAACTTGCAGCTGTGTCGTAAGGGTCAGGTAAACAAGTGGTGTTATAGCAGCATACGTGCGCAGCCCCGGACTCGGTCAGCTAGCATGGATTGAGGGATAGACTACGGTGTCCGCCGTTCCTTCGATGGGCCAAGACAAGTTGCCCATACTCGCACCGAAAGCAGGTGTCGGCAGGTGCGGGGACATAAGCGCTCGTACCCATCTAATCTTATCAACTGTCGACTCCCACTACAATACTATACCATCGTTCTACTCCGAACTTGCGACATACGATCGCAAAAGGCCCTCGAAGCGCGACTCCCTTCGTAAGTCGTCTGCATCGAGACCCCCCGCATGCCCACGACAGATGAGGTCTGATTCTGCATGTACTTAGTTAGGTAGCATTCCTGCAATAAGTTGAGTAGAGGTAGGCCGGATAAGACACGCGACGAACTACGCTGTTGTCTTTACTTACGCCGGAAAGTTCTACACACTTTTCTAGCCAACCCTGAAGAAGCCCTAGCCACAACCTGTGAGTAGAAACCTTGATATATAGTTATATGGAGTACCTGATGATCTCGCGTTTCGCCTCGCTTGTGAATAGCGCACTAGCCGGCTGAGGCGCGTATGTCATCTCAGCCCCCGGAAGGCAAGGGGCATCTACCTCCAACGATTCTAGATGCATTCCAGCAGTACACATCTCAGGATGCTTTCTCCAGCCGCTCCCTCCACCCCTTTGCTTCTGCCCCAGACGATAACGTCAATGCGCTACGGAAGCTCTTGGACACCGCCAACCAAGCAGCTCTCTCATTGAACTCTCATATTTCCCTTCCCTTATCGAATCCCAAGCTGCTCTCCTTGTATCGACAACAGACAAACATATCTCACGCAGTCCAGCAGGTGATGCCGCATGATTTTTGTTGCTTGACGTCACTTAATGAGAATGTCTCGGGGCAGGCAGACCAAAACGTTCGCCACATTGTGAGCTCGCTCAGGAAACGAGCGGGTATCACATTTGGAGAAGACATACCCCTAGAAAGGATACATCTCCCTGAGTGGTTTCTCAAGCGACTTCTCGAGTGGGGATCCTCGGCAGGAATGGAAGCCTTCAACGACCCCGAACAAGACGGGCACTCATCAGTCGTCCTGGGTGGCAAAGTCCTCGTCATCGACCTTGATTTTGTAGTCGACCGCAAGAACTCTGAGCGGCCCGACGTCAACGTCGCCGCTTGTAAAACTGCGTACGCTATCCGGAATAGCACCTCCACATCCTCAACAGGTAACTCCATCTCTCTGGATGGTTTCCTAGCGGACGCCATCCGTGCATTCCTGAGGGAAGTACAGAAAGACGACACCGAGCGAGACAGTGTTGAGGCTGCAAGATTGGGTCACTTGCTGTCGGAACACTTCGTGTACCTGATGAAGTTGGACCATCTGGCCCAGAGTGAAGGCGAGGGCGGCCTCCGCTGGTTCACCTTCATCGACCGCATGTCGCTCGAGGTAGAGAAACTTGCAGGTAGCGAAGCCGACGCCCTCTGCAGGTAACGCCAAACAGTAGACTCATCCTATCCCACGCTGACTCCTTGAAAGGCAGGAGTCCGCAGACAAGGTCCCTCTGGACATATTCCTGCTGCGATCGCACGCTCTACCCTTGCCGTATCTCACCTCTCCCTCAATATCCTTCCTCACATACCTCTCCCCTCTCGCCTACCTCAAGCTCCTCCGAACAGCCCCCGCGTCTGCACCGGTGACGAATCATCTCCCTAAACTCGACATCCCCTTCCAACATCTCCGCTCATCTCTTACTTCACACCCGCGACCTGAAGGTGTAACAACCGCGACGCTGGTCCTATCGCCCACAGCGCCTCCTGCATACCATGCAGATTCAATGTCGATGTCAGCACTCGATACGCGGCCGTCTAATTCGCTCGTACCGAACGCCGCAGACATGGAGCATGTCTTCCCAGCGGCGCGCGAGGCTCAGGGCCCCCAAGGACAGCAGTTCACATGGATCCTTGACTTCACGGCTGGCGGGAAGTATCCTGGGGTCGTCATGAGCCAGTCGCGGATGCACGAGGTCGAGCTCGTGGTCAATCCGTTCAGCGGCATCGACCACGTCGAGAACGTCCAGGTGATATCCTTCGGGACAGGAAGCTGGGTCGATCTCTTGGTGCGTTTGTCGATTGTCATAGAAGAGCGGAGGCTCATGACCCCTGCAGCTGAGCTCACAATCTCCCATATCTCCCGAACGATACACGGCGGTATATGTGGGTCCACCGTTTGCTGTCACCCCTTACATCAGCGACTGAGGGATTGTGGGTCAATTCAGACATCGCCCACATCTTTGCACCCTCCATTGCAGCTACGCTTGACGACGCCAGACGAACCTGGCTTCGTACTTGAGAGCGTCCCGGTGCGCACGCTCAAGGAAGTCTGGAGCATACTGGAGGTGACCGATATATTATGCCCTGTACTGCGTATATCCGTCTGACTGAGGTGTGGTAGATCGTGCGCGAGCAATGCTGGCTCAACGAGACGCTCATGAGTTGCCAATGGGTCCCGGAGGGCCTCAACCAGGACCCCGCAAACGATACATCGGAGGACACCAACGTAACAGAGGATGACCTGCAGGCCGTCCTCAAAGGTGCGATCGTCGCGTACAACTGATACTCTGCTGCATCGCTCAACCATCCACAGGCACCATCAAACCACGCAGCATCCCAGTCAACGTCTACCTCCCGGCCCACGCTCCTGCGGATCCGCTGTTCGGCGGCGCTGACATGGACGCCTTCTCGCTGGGCGGCGCGACCCCGCCCCGCCGCGCGCGTATCGTGATGACCACGCCCGAGCGCCCACCGATCTCGGGGCTGGTCGAGATAGGGGTTACGTTCGACCCTGCCCGCCCGCGAGGGGTTGCGGTGGATGTCAATGGCGCGATGGGCGTGGACCTGCGGGTGGATGTGCTGGAGGAGGTCTGTCGGCGTGGAGGACTCTTCGGGTTACCGGGGAGGGTGTGGAAGAAGGCGCATGAGACGTTATGAGTGATATTCCGAAAGTGAACCTCAGCTCGATCAGAATAAAATATCCACTACACGCCCAGTGTGTGTCTGAGGCTAGTACGACACCGGTACCGGTCCGCACCAGGGGCCGGGCTATTTAGATACTGCCTGGACATGATGTACTACTCGAGCACCGTATGATAGTCTACCGCTTTCGTCGACACGCACTGTACAGCCTGAGTACTACTATACTTAGTAGTAGCGCGCGGAAGCTCTGGGGTGTAGACTACCGTATGGTCGAATCACAACTCACTCACTCACTCGAGCCGTCACCGGGCCTCAGGCGCCAGGACTCGGGGCTTCAAGCTTCAAGCTTCAGGGCTTGTCCTGGGTTCCCGCACTGCAGAGTGCAATCGACCAAGGATACGACTCCCCAAATTGAGCAGCTCCTGTAGTGTACTCATCTCATTATATGAGAGCGTATTTGCAGGGCCCGACCTAGGTCCAGATTCCGGAATCGGAGCTCCTCCCTTCCCCCCTAGATGGCCGTTCGACCACAATTTTCAGCCGCACACTATGCAACAGAAAGCGATTGCTTTGGTGAGGTGGAAGGTACAATATTTGAGGGAGTATGTAAGATCTAGATCCCGGCAAATACGCTCTATTGAGAAAGCTAGACTGCCAGATACTGACGCGATTTGCGCCGGTTCGCGGTCTCCTACAACTACTTCGGTCTCCTTTTGCCCTTCTTCAAGTTCGAGCCATGTACACGTGGCAGCCCCCATTCCTCTTCTACATCATCATCGACCTTCGACGGTCCCCAGTCGCCCAACGGTGCCTCCTCACCGATGCTATTACCTGTATGCACTGTGGCTAGTATGCGAAGCCCGAGTAAGGAGCGGAGAATGGGCCCCGCATGAGGGGATAGGCCTGAGACAACCTTGTCAAGGGCGTGTTGCAGAGACGCTTGAAGCCTGGGATCGGAGAAATTGCGAGACAGGTACGAAACCGCATCTTCGCATAGCCTATCATATCTGTGATACATCCAGGAGTCAGTGGCTTCGATTCACACAGCATGCTTATACCGACCTTGCAAAGAAAGACGAGAACGCCTCTTCGACGACATTCACCGGCGTTACACGCGACATGATCGCGTCATAGGCGGTGCTTTGCAGCGTGGTAATGCCATACTGTGTCATAATGCAGGCTATTGTTGAGTGATCTGCGCCTTTATCAGTAGAGGGTAGGGTGCATACCAGCTCTGCTAGTCGATACATCGACTTTGGAGAACATGGAGGTGCAGCAGCGTCACCCGCGGTTAGCAACGCCAGCTGTCTCCCCGATAGCCCTCCAGAACGCAGAGGCAGAAAGTTGAGCCTTTTGGTATAGAGGTAGAATACGAATGCACGCAGACTGGACGGCAGTATACGCGTACGGTCAGCAACTACCGCCATCCAGAATCGACAACGAGATTCTCACGTCCGGTGTGCAATGCTTGGAAGGAGGATCCTGCGCGGCGTATGCGTAGCGTTCAAACGGCCTTCTGGAGGAAGCTCCGGCGATTCCGCGAATAATTCCTCTTCTTTCCGCTTTCCGGCAGTCTTGGAGGACAAGGCGGTGGCGGACGAAGCACGGGGTGTGGTGGGCGTTATAGCGGCCGACATGTTGCCGTCCGGCTCCTCGAACTCATCAAGGTCGCTATCGGACTCATAGTCATACTCGTCCTGGGTTGCGTAGGCCCTGATGGGAGTGGATGCCGCGTTGGATACGACATCGCTCTCTGCAAATCCGGACGTCAAAACTGTACGCAAGGAAATCAGTTTTACGCTGCGGCCTGACCACGAATTGGACGGATGACGCACGTTTTGAGAAATATTCGGTGTCTTTGAGGATGGAACTTATAGCGAGGATAGGTAATGGATACCCGATCTGAACGCTTCCGTCACGGAAGATGGTCCGACGAGAGAAAGCATACAGCTCGAGGTCGCGGAAGTCAGGTACTGTCAAGGACTCCTTCAGAGCTCTCTCAGAGGGCGTGAGCTGGGGCGTCCAGTTAGAATTGTGGGAGGACATGGCTGACAGGGAGAGGGTTATTCGCCCCAAGCTCGTGCCTCTTAATGGCTGAGAGGCTCAGTGTACGCGCTCCTACCGCAGGTCTGCTGCGGTAACAGATCCGATTACGGGCCTCAAGGCGTACACGAGGGGGGACTTTGCTTACCACAGGTCCTCCGT
This sequence comes from Pilatotrama ljubarskyi, assembly GCA_022385805.1. Taxonomy (NCBI): domain Eukaryota; kingdom Fungi; phylum Basidiomycota; class Agaricomycetes; order Polyporales; family Polyporaceae; genus Pilatotrama; species Pilatotrama ljubarskyi. The sequence goes on from MU277677.1 coordinate 423,852, forward strand.
GTCGTCGTTGCCGAGCAATACTCCCAACAGTCTAAGTCGGTAGAAACTTGCATGACAGAGCGGGGGTAGGACAGGGTAGAGGCTGAGCTATACACAGGGCAATGCCTCTCGCGGGGAGAACTTATGGCGTTCGGAGGCGAACTGACCAGCTCCAGCAAGCACTCTACCTTCTCGATTCGACGTTCCCGAGAACCGTAGCGTTCTACCGACGTGAAGAAGTGCATCCGGTATTCCAATCATCGCGAAGAGGGGGTGTGGGCTCAGCGTGCTTTCAGTGGAAGGTGGACAAATCCTGGGTCAAGAAACCATGCGTCATAGATAACTGAAAAGATCCGCTCAGTGCTCTGCAGGCCTGAGGGAGCCGCGAGGCGCGTATGTGCCTGTGCACAAAGTAGCAGATACGAGCATTTGTCAGCGAAGTGCGGGTCGGAGAGCTGCTCACATCTTGCAAACCATGTCTCGAGCCAGTTTCATACGTGCTCGACGGACGCGAGTATCGTTGTAGTCCCTTCAAACTGCCAGTCTCTTGGGCAGATCTCATGGATGATTCAGTAACATGCAGGGGAACGTCGGCGGCAGAAATTATCGAGATTCCCCGACCAATATCGCCGAGTCTCTTGGATTAGGAACATAGCAAGCGCAAATCGTTCATCTGTGGGATTTCAACCATATGAGAATAGGTTGAGGTCTCGCTGGCACGCACTTACCACTTGGCCGGCTACGTCAGTCGCGCATGCGTTACTTGCTGTAGAGGTGAACCATGTACGCGCTACTTCTCGAGCTCGGTGACATTCCGGAGTCATCGGGAGCCCGACTATGCTGCAGGCCTTGACGTAACACATACAGTACTATACTGTAGTACATCCGTTCGCGCGTGGTGCTGCTGAGTCGCACACGGTCGGTGGATGGTTCGTTGCGGCGGTGGAAAGCATTGCAAGCTGCGCTTACTAAGCGCCCGTCGACGCGACGCGCGGCAGTGTCGAGCCACGCCGACTTCAGCCCGCTCCTGCTTTCTGCTTTCTGCTTTCTCCTCCATCATCCCCCTCTCTCGACCTCCATCATGGCTACGTCTGGGCTCGGAACAGAAATTGTCAACGTCGTCAACAAGCTACAGGACGTCTTCACCGCTGTCGGCTCATCCGCCGCCCAAATAGACCTTCCGCAGATCTGTGTGCTCGGCAGCCAGAGCAGTGGCAAGAGTAGTGTACTCGAGGTACGTCGCGTGGAACATAAATCGTGAGCATGCATACTGACCTACGCTCTCTAAAGAACATCGTCGGACGTGATTTCCTGCCCCGAGGCACGGGTATCGTGACGAGGAGACCTCTGGTACGCCCCTCCTTGATTGGTTTCTGCGCACATGTCGCTCAAACACCCCTCAGGTACTACAACTTATCAACCGCAAGCCGACACCACAGCAACCCAACGGCAATGGTGTGTCTACGTTGTCATCGGTGTAGACTTGTATTTATGTCATGACCACCACAGCCAAGGAGGAAGACTTGAAAGCGGGAGGTGATTCCGCCGCAAACCCTGACGAATGGGGCGAGTTCTTGCATCTTCCTGGGCAGAAGTTCTACGACTTCAACAAGATCCGAGAAGAGATCATCCGCGACACTGAGGCCAAGACCGGCAAGAACGCCGGCATCTCCCCTCTCCCCATCAACTTGCGCATTTACTCTCCCAATGTCCTCACCCTGACTTTGGTCGATTTACCGGGTCTCACCAAAGTTCCTGTGGGCGACCAGCCACGCGACATCGAGAAGCAGATAAGAGACATGCTACTCAAGTATATCTCGAGGCCGGCTTGTATCATCCTCGCAGTCACTGCCGCAAACACGGACTTGGCAAATTCGGATGGCTTGAAGCTGGCACGGGAGGTGGATCCGGAGGGCCAGAGGACCATTGGTGTGCTCACGAAGGTTGATCTGATGTGAGTATCCCCTCAACATGGATGGGACGGCGCCTGACAGCTGCATACAGGGACCAAGGGACGGACGTCGTTGACATCCTCGCCGGCCGTGTCATCCCCCTTCGACTCGGATACGTCCCTGTAGTGAACCGTGGCCAGCGTGACATTGAAAGCAACAAGCCTATCAGCGCAGCCTTGGAATATGAGCGCAAGTTCTTCGAGACCCACCCGTCGTACGCCAACAAGGCTCAGTACTGTGGAACGCCATTCCTGGCGCGCAAACTCAATGTCGTACGTATATTACGCGCCGACGGACCTCTCATCGCATTGACGCATATTTGTAGATCCTAATGGCGCACATCCGAGCTACGCTCCCCGACATCAAAGCCCGCATCACCCAGCAGTTGGCGAAGTACAATGCGGAGCTGCAGTCGCTTGGTGGCCCGCTGGGGGATGGCAACTCTGCAAACGTCGTTCTGTCTGTGATTACCGAGTTCTGCTCAGAGTTCCGGACGACTATCGACGGTAACACGAACGACCTCTCGCTGAACGAGCTCTCCGGTGGTGCCCGCATCAGCTTCGTATTCCACGAGCTGTTCAACAACGGCATCAAGACCATCGATCCGTTCGACCAGGTGAAGGACGGCGATATCCGTACTATTCTGTACAACTCCTCGGTAAGTACGCGCAGCTTTCATTTGTCTCGTCTCAATGACCCGCTCATTGTACATCCAGGGCTCAACACCATCGCTATTTGTGGGCACGCAAGCCTTCGAGATCATCGTGAAGCAGCAAATCAGGCGACTGGAGGACCCCTCGCTCAAGTGCTGTCAGCTTGTCTATGATGAGCTGATCCGCATATTGAATCAGATTCTTACCAAGATCGTGAGCTCTTTCCTCTTATACTCTCTGGTACAGCGTGCTAACCTGGAAATAGCAAGCGTTCAGGCGCTATCCCGCACTGCGAGACCGCTTCAACTCAGTCGTTGTCAATTTCTTCAGGAACGCAATGAACCCGACCACGAAGCTCGTCTCCGACCTCGTCGCGTAAGTATCACTCAACTTCTTCGCATAAGGCGACTCTGCTAACGCAGATGCCTTCAGGATGCAAGCATGCTACGTGAACACCACACACCCCGACTTCTTGAACGGCCATAAGGCCATGGCTATCGTGACGGAGCGTCTGAACGCGAACAAGCCGCAGCACCAAGAGACCAAGGGCGGCAAGGTGACCGCGGCGCAGCTGAACAACAACCGCGACCTGGAGGTGGACGTGAAGGAGGAGCCGAGTTTCTTCGGATCATTCTTCGCAAAGAACCAGCCGAAGAAGAAGGGCGTTGCAGCTATGGAAGCGGTCAGTTCCAGATGATTCGTACATGTTCCTTTGCATTGCTCATGCCGGATTGTAGCCTCCTCCCGTGATCAAGCCTCAGGCTGCTCTGAACGACCGCGAGTTGATGGAGACTGAAGTCATCAGTACGTTCTCGTTGTTATGGCTCTACTGAATGTCTGTCTGACGAAGTCGCCACAGAGCTCCTCATCCACTCCTATTTCAACATCGTAAAGCGCGAGATGATCGACATGGTCCCGAAGGCGATCACGCTCACGCTCGTGAACCACTCCAAGGAGAACCTCCAGCGCGAGCTGCTCCAGGAGCTGTACAAGCCCGACGTCCTCGACGAGCTCCTCAAAGAGTCTGAATACGTCGTCAGCCGCCGCAAGGAGGTCGTCTCGATGATCCAGGCGCTCAACAAGGCCGAGGAGTAAGTGCATCACGACAGCATTTGTGGCCACGGTTCTGACTATGACTTCTTTCTTTCTCTGCAGGATTGTGGCGAGCGTCTAGAGGTTGCCACATGGACGGGCTGCCATGGACGGACGGTTTTGGTGCTTTCCTGTTGCATATGCGTACTCTACAATACCCTTCTGTATACTCTCCTGGCATATAGTAGATGATGTGTTTCATCCGGATTCAAGGCTCTGGTACTCGCAGACTGTTCAGCTTCCTCGGATGCAGGCGACGATATCTGGACGTTCATGTCCTAATATGCTGGGGGCATGGTTGCATGTCATAGTCCTAGGCCTATACGTCGAAGGTAATCGTAGATGACAAGTACCGCCAGTGCTACGGGGGATACGTTATAAAGATAGAATTAAGCGTAAGGAAGGTGCGAGGAGGAACGAGTCATACTCCTGGCCGCGCGTGCGTGACAGATATGAGGGAGATGTGATGCTACAGTCTCTAGAACGATGAGGAGGCGTGCTGGTGCTACAGTGTGTGAGAGAGCCTTGAAAGGTATCATGAGGCAGACCTATGTCGAAAGTCGAAGAGGCATGTTGCTGAGAATGCGTGTGCAGGAACTATAGCGGCTGCGCAAAGTGACGAGGTGGATGGGGACCGAGAAAGGGAAGTGATGGGTGAACGAATGCTTGCGACTCTAGTCCTCGAGGAGGAAGTCCCAATCGATGGCCACCTCGTTGCTGCGCTTCGAGCACCAACCGAGGCCGAATGCGCGTTTGCAAGCCTCTCGACAGCGCGCTTCGGGCTCACCGCGGTGAATGTCCCACATGCGGAATGTGACCGTGCCGGACGTCTCCACCACCACCTCGTCCTCCGCGGGTGCGAAGCCGAGCAGGCTAGCGCCGACTTTCTCCTTGTCCGCAGGCCGCCCGTCAGACACGTATATCTCGGAGAAACGGTACGCGGAGTGGTCGGACATGGAGACTACGGAGGGGCGCCGCGACTGCGTGAGGCAGACGTTGCGCATGATGCGGTTCGTGAAGCCTGCGGAGAAGGAGACCTTCTTGCACGCGGACGAGCGGTGTATGCGGCCCTTGAAATCAGATGGGAGCCAGATCGTGACGTCCGCGCCCGAGGCGGAGTGCACCTCGAGCTTGAAGCTCGTTGGGCGCGTGGCCGTGAACTTCCGGCACTGCGATGGGCGGGATGGTTGTCAGCGCCGAGACCCGGTGGAGGATGCGCCGGAAGGACTTACCACCTTCACTTTGATAGACGCGCCGCACTCGGATCCGACGTACATGGACATTCGGTGGTCGTACGGCTGGTTGTGCGCGCGGTAGTGCGGGAGGAGGAGCGAGATGTCGATCGAGCGGTCGTCCGTCTCGAGCGCGAAGTCGTGTGATGCTCTCTCCCCCGCGCCCATGTATTTTACACGGTGCGAGCCGATAGGCTGCTCAAGCAAGCTTTCTGTGCTCGTGGGGTACATGGACTCCTGCGCACACCTGTCAGCCACACATCAATCAGTGAGTTGAGCAGATGAAACTCACATGCGAGCAAATCGACGAAGTCATGGATGACAGTTGTTGATATTCAACCGAAGAAACAGGGCCAAGATGCCAATGCCACAGAATGCAAAGCCGGGCGGGGGAGGGGGGGGGAAAGCTGCTGTGAGGACCGCCATGGGGGTCGTGGATATAAGAACGCGGGCGTTGTACTTGCCGCCTTGTGCCAAATATGGGAGCTGTTGTACTTGCCTCCGCGGACCGGCACGCCCGGGTCGCACTCAAACACCGTCCTGGCCGCGTTTGGAAGACAAAAGGCTGTCCAGAGACGACGGACCCCCTGCTCTGCGCTGCGTCGTTGTCTGTTCCATATGGGCAAGCAGGTGCAACCCTGCGCATCACCCCCGCCGTGATCGCCCGTCGGGGGGCATATACCGGTGTCTCTCTTAGCGGTTTCTCGTCCTAGGAAACCAAACACTTGCACATCTGATCAGTGATGTTCGATATCCTCCCATCCATGCCATCCTAATACTCTGTACATGGAACACTCTCAGATCGACCAGCACTTGTATAGTGCTACTCAACCGAGTCTCTTCCCGAATGCGCGCTACGCTAGCGCTTCCGGGGCGCCAGAACCAAGCACAACAATAGCGCAGAGGCACGCCTCCTGCACCATGTCGGCGTGGACATGGCGTGGCCCCTGCACCTTGACGCTTCCATTCCCGTACAACGCTTCCGCCGCGCTTAGAACAAAAGAGCTCCCACGCCTGGCAGTCCGACAATGTACCTCCAAGACTACGAGTAGTTAACAACGGACTGACATTGTCCAGTATGCACCCGCAGTCCTGACCCGCCCCATGACCGTCCATGCTACGTTGCCAGCTGCAGTGAAGCGTCTACCAGGTGACAACGCAGCATCCTCATGCAGAAGCACGCAGGGTTCCACGACATGTGGACGCCGTGATCGTAAGTGAGCAAAGAATGTACTCCGGAGCCACGTCGCACGTAGCGTGGGTGAGAAGCCTCGGGGAGCTCTCCTGCACAGCGCGGCGTTCGCTGAGGTGATTCGGAGTTGCTGAGCCGTGCCTCCTCCCGAGTGAGACCCTTGTCCGGCCGGTGTCCGTCCTTCGCTGCGTCTCGCATTCGTATTACCGGAAACCGTCGTTGAATTTCCAAAGCCAATCTTGCGCGCCCGCCGCCCGATTGAGTATTTGACGCAATGGATCTGATTTCGTCCTGCTATTCTGATATGTCTACGATTTCAGCCGGGCGCATCCAGGCGTCTCCTCGGGCGAAAGCCAGGAGTGTCAGACAGTTGTAGATCCGTCCTCGGTCGGTCTTCCGAGACAGTGTACGACTGAGCCCGCAAGACAGACGTTTGGACGGCGTGACCCGTTTGGGCCCGAGTGGTAGCTCCCATCATGCCTCACGCGCTGGTGCGTGAGGCAAGGCAGGTTGCTGGGGATGCCGTACAGCCAAGGCCAGGTCGTTCAAGCAAGACACAGGTGTTCGACGGCGTGGGGACTGTTTACCGAGTTTGTGGGCGGTGTCTTGCATGTGAGCGCCGCTCACTCCGTATTACAAGTTGCTTAGCGTACTCGCCCCCGTACTCAAGCACTCGTGAGTCGTGCATGTACCGCCCTTGAGCGCGAGCAGACGTCACCCCTGGAAAGTGCAGCGACAGGCCTGGCAACCGGCGTGCCTGGTCATACCAAACTGGAAGATCTGTCAGGCTCGCGCGATGGCTCTGGACGATACGTACGATGGTGTGATGTTGCATGAGCGCATCTATTGCTGGCGCTGATATCTCAGCTGAGTTCTGGTGGGTCGATGTGCGAGTCACTGACATCTCTGCATGGGAAGAAGCCATTCAGCAGAGAACCAGTTGGTGGACGAGACGCACCATGCCTGTTGGGAGCGCGGGACCGATACACCGAAGTCCTCCTGTACCCATGTCTGCGAATGCGTAAGGTCATAGCCGGTGTCAAGGATGCGCGAGTTCGGACTTCCTATATCACCTTGACATGACAGGACAGAGAAACAATAGTTAGAATTTACAGAGATGGTGATACACCGGGCACTACCGGCTACACATGGTGACCCAACAAGCCGACTCTAAAGCCAGAGGACAGGAAAATGCAGTCGAGAAACTCTCAGTGTTGATGTGCTTCATGCCCCGCAGTGGATAGGCACTGCTCGAGTACCTCTAGCAGGGCAGGGTTCTCGAGCGCAGCCGCGACACGTTCCTTGTCATTGAGCTGCTTGTTGACTGGAGATCCGAGGTGTGAACATACATAGGCGAGGAAGTTAATGAGTGGTGGAGACACTTACGCGCATGCTCGCTTTGGTGAGATCCAGGCTTCACACGGATGTCGACCTTGAACCGCTGTGGTAGGCTCCGCAGAAGACGCACACGGATGGACAACCCTTTCAGCGGTAGCAATTAGCCAGTCGTGCCTTGGTCGTGTCAGTGAGAGAAACTCACCAATAAATGTACTCATTCCGCAATGAGGTACTGTTGGCGTGAACTCGACCGTTATCCTGTCCGGGTGTTTGGGGTCGAACGTGATCTGAGGCGCGGAGACGACGGCGAGCTGCTCAAGAGTCATGCTTCGATGCTCAGGGTCTGATATTGACCGGATGAGCTCTAAACATGCCAATGAGATTAGTAAGTGAGGGGTGGTGAGGAGCGAACAAGTGATACTTACCGAAGATCTCTTCCTGGTCGATACCCTCTGGTTCGTCTGACTGATCATACTCCTCATCCTCGGTGTGCTCTCCATCGTCTAGCCAGAGAGAGTGGGGCTTGGCATAGACATTCCCTGCCTTCTTGGACTTCGTAGGCGCGAAGATCGTGGGGTTCGGGTTGAATATCTCGGAAGACATAGCAGCAGACGTCGAAAGCAGAAGTGGCACTAGACAATGTGGCTGAACGAATAGCTGACTCAGGCGCCCGCCACTCGCGAGCAATGAGCGAAACGTCAGTAGAAGCGCCCGCGCAGATCAACGGAACTTGCCGGCGACGGTGCCACTGGCCACAACGTCTAGTTAAGCTCGGGTTGGCTACTTCCCATCATTATCTGCTGCTTGCTGCGTACGACCTACCACGTCGACGTCCATGCCTCCCAAAGTGAGTGTGGAAAGAGAGCCACTTCGGCAGAGCTTGGATACATTTTTCTCGACTAGAGAAAGCGCGCGGAAGACGCGACTTCCAACGCTACCTCGCAGCCTACTCGTGCCTCCTCGCGTCTCAAGACTTCTACAGATGGTTCTGTTACCGACCGGAGTACTCCTTCGACGTCGAGAGATGGCGCCAACAGCCTAGAGGTTCGTTCCCTATGCTGAACGGCAGGCAGCATGTTTGCAACGAGGCTTACGCTCTGGTCAGCCTGAGCCTGTCCCTAAGAAGACTAAGCGCGCACCTACCAAGGCCACACCCTCCAAGAGCAGCAGAGGAAAGGCAGCGAACAACCAGCAAGAGCGGATGTGAGTACACTCATCTGCTCACCCTGCCGCAAATCCTGACCTGTCGCGCGCACTAGTCCAAATGAGGTATGCGACGCACCATATATGGACATCGTCTCGCTGAGTCAGCTTCGCAGCCCGCAGGGTCGTCCGGCAGGTGCGTGTGTCGCGGTCGCTCTCGTCGCATATTCCCTTAATGAGCATATTCTCCCTCTTCTGCTGCTTGCGGAACTCCCATCATGAATCTCACAGCAACGGTACAGCTGGCGGCTCTTCCAAAGCCGCTGGGGCAGAACCGTACAGCGAGGCGCGTGCACGGCAACTGTTCAAGACATACGAGGACCCGGATACCCCGGGAGAGATAGGACCAGAGGGGTTCGAGAAACTCTGCACAGACTTGGACATCTCACTAGAAGGAGCGCTCCCTCTCGTACTAGCATGGCAGCTGAATGGGTCGGAGATGGCAAAGTTCAAGCTGGATGAGTGGATGAAGGGCACCGGCGAACTGCGGTACGTCCTGCCATCCGTTTCCCAGTTCCTATCTATGCACAGGAGCTTGACGCGCACTGTGACACAGGGTCTCGAATCTACAGGCCCTGTCCCTTGCCATCCGAGACCTGGAGGATCTCCTGCTTCTGGACAAGCCGCCGATACAGCCATCCTCCGGAGCCGGTGCGCTAGTGAAGAAGAAAGGGATCCAGCAGTCCGATACTACTGAGCCATACAATAGACGAAGGTATTACCAGTACGCTGCCGACAAAGAGAAGGCCTTCTCGGACCTGTATGCTTTCTGCTTCAATCTAGCGAAGCCGGCGTGAGTGTTCCCCCAAGCCCGTGACCCACCGCTAAGTTCTGACTTTCGCTATAGCACAGGGCGGAATATTGATATGGACGTGAGTCTGGGTGTCACACGTGCTGTCCGTGGAAACAGATAGTTCATGTTACCGCTTGCTCCCATAGACTGCGAGCGCATTTTGGTCCGTATTGGTGGTTCCCAAGTATCCAATCATGAACGACATCCTCAAGTTTATCGCGGTTCGTGCTGTGCAATGTTGTGGCCTTGCCATTTTCTTACTCGCCGATGCAGGAGAAGGGGACGTACAAAGGTGTTAACAAAGACCTATGGAATATGGTTAGTCGTCCACGTATGCCCGGCAGGCACGCGCACCTTGGAAGCAGCCTTACGCGAATGTGTGCGCTGCATGCAATCATGGGGCAATCGCTCTTGTTCCATGTATGGCATGGTGGTGTGTACTGACGGACGGCGTTCGTTGCTATTGTCTTCTAGACGCTCGAGTTCTGCCGCGCCATGCAAGCAGACTTATCGAACTACGAAGCTGACGGCGTATGTCCCCTCAGCCTTGTCCTCCGACGTTCTGGAAGTCTGATACTATGTGTTTGACCAGGCATGGCCCACAATGCTGGACGACTTCGTGGAATGGAAAAAGTCCTCTGGTACTACGGAGGAGCAAGAGATCGATATCGCCTAATAGGACCTCTGCAGCCAGCCACTGCGACTGGCAGTATACCATCTACGACTATCACGCGCCATCTATGTATATCTTACACGGCTGATCTCATAGTAATCGATCCTGGGTCGTTGCTGTTCACCCGGAGGACGACGCTGATTCGCATAGAGTTCGCCGCCTATCCCTCCGTGCACCCTCGGGGCATTGCAGCCAGTTAGCTCTGCATACTCGTGAGTGTTTGGAACCCTTCGTAAGGCTACCTTGTTCATCTCATTCATGGCTATGCTTGCGTTCAGCAATCGTCTTGTCATCGCGCGCATAATCTGATGTATCCGCTGCTTGCGCGAGACACAACGCGCCAGAGCGGGGTATTCCTCATGGGGAATAGGAAGCCTGCCCTGCGGACGCTAAGGCCAGGTTGAGTTAAGGTGTGAGACTCAGCTTGCCGTAACCGGCGTTCCGAAGGGGATTATAGTAGCGGCTTCGATGCGCGCAGGCAAGACAAGCATCGTCTTTGATTTCGGCCCTGCGCGCAGGCAAGACAAGCATCATCTTTGGTTTCGGCTCTGGTATCTCGCCAGACACGGCGGAGAGCTATGTACCTTGACAAATACTTATCTGTCGTGGAAGTTCGCTCTCACATCCAGCTCTGCCATGGTGGACATCCGAGGTCCCAGCTCTCGCGTAGCGATCGTGACCGGCGCGTCTCAAGGCATTGGGGAAGGCGTTGCCTTGCGCCTTGCGGAGGACGGTTATGATGTTACTGTCTTCGATCTCCCGCAGAGACGCGAGCAAGTCGAAGCGGTGGTGACGGCTATCGAAGAGAAGGGCCGACGCGCTATAGCTGTCCTGGGCGATGCCTCGCTCGAAGCCGACGTTCAAGGCATGGTGGAGAAGACGACCCGGGAGTTGGGCGGGGTCGACGTTGTGCGAAACATCCGGCTGCTATCCTTCTCCGAGAGACTGACATCGTCGTAGATGATTGCGAACGCAGGCATCTTCAGCTCTACGCCCACCCTGGAGCTAAGTGTCGAGGAGTTCGATCGGGTGATAGCCGTGAACGCTCGCGGCGTCATGCTCGCTATCAAGCATGCCGGACAACATATGGTCAAGCAGGGGCGGGGTGGACGTATTATCGGTGAGCCTTGCTATCGTACCTTTGGTGCATACAGCCTGCAGAGCTGACGGCGAAACGAAGCTGCGGCATCTTTCGCCTCCAAGCAAGGTGCGCCTATTCGGAGCTACTGGGACCCTGACAGCTCATGTTATCCAGGTGTCTTGAATTCTCCCGCGTACAGCGCTTCAAAGTTTGCTGTGCGTGGCCTGGTGCAGAGCGCAGGTACTGCGGGACGTCGACGCCTGAACGCGCAAGCATGAGCTGACTTCCGTCGCACAGCTCTCGAACTTCGACCACACGGCATCACCGTCAATGCATACGCTCCGGGGCTCATCATCACCCCTCTCAGTGAGTTTCCCGCATTTCTCTCGGTGGGCGGTCTTTTGAGCTCCGTCTGTCCGCGTAGCTATGCACCCCGACGATGAGAAGAACGGTGGGCCTGGATCCACCATGGTCAAGGTAAATCACAGTTTATCTACTTCTCGATTGATTTAGCATTACTTATCTCGACGTACTATGTGGTAGTACGCCGGGATGAAGCCAGACTTCAAGGGGGCAACTCCGACCGAGGTAGCGGCACTGGTCTCGTATCTCGCTTCACCGGAGGCATGGTATGTCACAGGTATGTATCAGGAGTAGGCCATGGGTGTCGCATCGTCAAAGTGTTGTGCTGACGGTCTTGCAATCAGGACAGAGCATCAATATCAATGGCGGACTCGGGATGGACTGAATCTGGGCGCCTTTAAGCGATTCTATACCAGGGCCGATAGGAAAGCAGCTCATGCGCCTCGCGATCTACCCTCTAGACTGCTAGTGCCTCACTGCCTGGGAGCCAGAGAGATGTATGTACAGCACCGGTACCCCTGCGGTGTTCCAATGTGCAAGCTCAAGAATGAGACAGCAAAAATGAGTCGGCCCAGGTTCGAACTGAGGACCTTCTGTGTGTTAGACAGATGCGATAACCAACTACGCCACCGACCCGTTGAATGTGAATTACGGCGCGCTGCTATCATGTAGCGCAGGTCACTTTGATGACTCCATAGAAGGTCAACTTCTCTACTCGATACCAGGACATACAGTATCTGTGCCATCAAACAGAGGGAGTTCGACGTACGAAGGGAAATGCGCAGAATTGAGATGTCCAACTCAGTCCTTGACTCAGCCTCAGCACCAACTGCGAGTGCCAAGGCCTCGAACGCTGAATGTCGGGCGCTTCGCACACTGCTGGCGTTGAGTAGCGTCATGGCGAATCGGGCTGTCCGGTGGACCACCATCACTCGGACGGCCTCCAACCCTTAGCTCATACCATGCTATCTCCTTGAGCAACTCGCAGGACCCGACATTCTCTCTCTGTACTCCTATACTTCCCTAGATTCTTGCTATGGCTGAATCGCGGACTAGACCGGACGTGAAAGAAATCAAGTCTGTCCTCCGATTGAGGCTCTCGGTCCACCGATTCATCGCTGTAACCATAACTGTTCGCCACCAGGGACGCTTATGACTATTTATTCAACTCCCACCACTCGGTGAATAAGATAAAGGATGCGGCACTGGGCGGACGACTCTTCCAGAGCGTCGATGCCGACGCGGGAGTTGTGGGAAGGAGCATGGCATGGAAGGTGTCTATTGCTATCTGTGTGTAAGACATACCTCCCGCTGAATGGTATCTTTTGAAGCTCTTTCTTGTACCCAATGAACCTCTCCAGACTGCTGCCGATGTAGAAGCTGCTGCGCCTCTGAAGCCCTTGCAGGACGCTCGCGAGGCTTACAAGACGCTGCTCATGGAAAAGATGCGCGCTCCGGACGGCGGGTACGAGGAAGGCTTCACAGTTCCCGGTCTCGGTACATCGCCGCCGAGGACAGAGAAGCAGTCGGGCAACCTGGAGAAGAACAATCCGCTGAGTCTGCACGACGAGGTGGGTCTACAGGCGTTGTGACCGTGACGACGGACCTGACTGCGCTGTAGAACCCATGGCGAGAGTGGTTCGCCTCTATGGAGTTGCGCAAGACCATCCTCCAGGACGTGGAACGAACGTGCGCAACTGTGCTTTGAATTGCTCGGGCCATGCCTCACTGACCAAGGCTTGTCCAGGTTTCCAGACATAGCTTACTTTCGCGATGCGGAAGTGCAAGCAGAGCTGACCAACGTCCTCTTCCTCTACTCCACCATGCATCCTGACATAGGCTATCGTCAGGGGATGCACGAGCTTCTCGCACCTCTATACTATGCGGTAGACTACGACTCCATCCCACCGGATGCTGGGAGCGACATCGACCCGTCATTGCGAGAACTCTGCGCGCATGCGTGGGTAGCCGCTGACGCATGGGTGCTCTTCGCTGCTGTTATGAGAGGTGCTGGGAGGTGGTACGAGTGGCAAGAGGGAAAGTCGCAACCCGACTCATCGCTGCTGCCTTCTCACGTCCAGCTGAACATTCCTGTCGGCGACGCGCAGGTCAAACCGTATGTCGCGCCTATTGTAGAGGCCTGTAACCGCGTCCAGTCCGTGTTCCTCAAGAGCGTAGACCCGGAGTTGTGGAAGGCCATGCAGAGCGGAGGCATCGAGCCGCAGATATACGGCATGTGCGTGGTGGTTCACCACTTTTAAGCATCTTCGCTGACGAATGCCGCGATAGTCGTTGGCTCCGGCTCCTCTTCACCCGGGAGTTCAATATGCACGATGCTATGGTTCTTTGGGACGGCTTGTTTGCCGTAGATCCTTCTTTCGACTTGGCTCTCTGGATCTGCGTCGCGATGCTCGTTCGCATCCGTAACAAACGTGAGCCTTCTCTACTCCGCTTCGTCCGTTGAGCACTAATGCGCTCGCCGCCAGTAATACCCGCTGACTACAGTAGCCAACTGACGTGCCTCCTCCGATATCCCGGCAACGCTGCTGCTGCAGGCGGAAGCCATGAAGAAACCCTCATCCACCACGCTGTTCTATTGCTTCGACAGGCTCTCACTCTACAAATGTCTCCCACTCCGACGACCGGCGTCTCTGTCATTCAGGAGAACAAGAACATGCTTGGTATCCCAATCGAAGTGCCTCCACCGATATCACCTCCCGTGCGTCGCCGACCGCAATTGGGCGAGGGCCGCCAGTCGTTCACGAGCGAATCTTATGCGCGCCCTGAGGCTGGCAGTAGCAAGAGTGTGCATAGCCGACAGCAGTCTAGCCCTATGGGTCTGCCTGAATCTCTTGCACGAGGTATCTTGGAACGGGGCGAAAGCTTAGGGATTAACAAGACGGTCATGAACGCGGTGTCTGAACTGAAGGTCTGTGCATATAGTCCCTCTTTTTGGCTGCAACGAGCTGACACTGCTTACTAGCGCAATCTACCCGATCTTGCCAATGCTCTGGGTCGCTTACCTCTCAGCCCTCAGCCTGCCAGCACAGCGTACCCGCTCTCGCCTGACCACTCCACTGCGGAACGACCGCCTTGGGAGCCCCGCAGCCGTTTCGAGATGGAGCGTGAAATCACGCAACTGCGCTCGCTGCAGACAAAGCTCGGGGACACCCTGGGCTGGGTGGTCGATACGCTCCTCCTCGATGAAAGTGGGATAGAGGACGACGCTGCGAAGAAGACGGTAGAGAAGCGGAAGCGCGAGGCCCTTGAGTGTCTTGCGTACGTGCGGGATGTGCTCAAGGGCGCGGTAACCGATGTGGAGGACGAGCGGTTGATTAGTGAAGAGGAGTTGAAGAGGCGTCAAGAGAAGGAGAAACGACAGCAAGAAGCGGCCAGAGCGTTGAGCAGGAAACATTCCACCCCTTACCCGCCGCTCACAGCTGCCGCGATACCCATCGAAGCCCGGCCGCAGGGGACTGGAGCGCGTCGCTCGCAAGACTACTTCATGCCCCAAGCACCCGGCAAGAGCCCTCCAACGACCAAGGCACCAGCCCCCGTCCCAGCAGCGGCCTCTGCCGTGCGACCACCGCCAGCACTGTCCACTGTTGCCTCTGCGCCATCACTCGGCACCAACAATGCGCCGCCGATACAGTCGCCTACTCTCAGTGCACCGTGGAACTATACCAAGTCTAGCTTCTCAGGTGGCAATCCCCCTATCACGGCGCTCCCTCGCGTACCCCCTCGGACGTCGACGGTTCTGCCAATACCGCGTGCGCCCCCTTTGCCGCCGTCCCTTAAGCCTCCGCCGCCAGCAGCTCCCCCGGAGAACGCGCGCGAGCAGAGACCCAAGGCGAAGGCGACTTCATATGACCCGCTAGGTGCTATACCTTGATTTCGCTAGAAGATGCTTGTCGCAGTTTCGTGCGGTACCTCCAGCTTCGATTGTATTGGTGCTTTATTGTTGACCTGTGTGTTCTCGTTCCAGTTTCCAGGCCGTCGCATCCGGTTTTGCTAGGTTTTCCGCTCCTGTACCAATATGTTTTGAGAAATATCATAGTGGCCCGTCCGTCCTTGCTCAACGTATATTTTGGTAGGCCGGCAACGTTTTGTCCTCGACGCTACTGCTCCTCACTTGAGCTTTGGAACAAGTCGATGTTCTGAGAGTCGTCCAATGCGAGAGCGCGGTAATCACCGAATTTACCTAGCCCTCCCAATTTGAACATCTGTTATGTAGGAGAGTGCTTTCGGTAAGATATCGCTTCCTTGGTCCTGCGTCTTACCACTATGGCCTCTACCGATGCGTCCACGGTGTCCTCTTCCTCACACGATCGCCTCCCAACGCGTCTTTCAAGTGCAGACCCAGGTCAGTGCGCAGCTCCAGGAGGGCTCGAATGACGCGGAGTCCCGGGTCACGGTCAGTTGGAGAAGCTGTTGCAGGGAAACTACTACCTGCATCGTTCTGCGCTGGATGGCTACCGGTCTTAACTGCATGCGTACAATTCGTATGCCAACAAGAAGATCTTCGATATCAACGACCTCGACCTTCAGAAGGTTGCCAAGTCGTTCGGCTTTGCAACACCGCCAAAAGTGTCGATAGCTCCTTCTCCGGGCTCAAGCTCACATGCCTCTGGGAAGAAAGCGAAAACGCAGTCACTCGCACCTGGAGTCTGAAGAGGAGTCCGAGGATGGAGAGACGATCCCGCCTCCAGGGCCGTCACGTACACGCAACAAGGCGCGACAGATTGAACAGCTTGGGAGGAAGAAGGTTGCGAAGCAGCATTTCAGGAGGCAGACTGTAGATAGCGGGTGGATTCGTTAGAGTCCTGCTGGTCCTATTCTCTCGCTGTACATTTTCTCGCATTTGTGCTGTTGTCAATGCTATATGTCTCCGGTACACAGTCCAGCGCGATGCGGCGGTATCATGCGCGAACTGGACCAGACGGATCGAGAGGCGCCGGAAGCAGACGCCAGAGGAATGGACCGGGGAGAAATCACGGGGCGCTGATTGGTTTCGGCCGCGGACGGGATTTCGGTGTGCGGGTGCCGAGTCTGGCTCGTCGTGACGCCGTCGGGGTCTTGCAGCTCTCCAGTCTCCCGCATCCTCCTCATCGTCGTCCGCGACATCCACGACATGTTCAGAAAATCCCTCCCAAGGGCCCTCCGCGCCACTCAGCGGTCTTTCCACTCTTCAGCTCCGGCGCGCAGGGTCGTTGCGACGAACCCTGTCAAGGCCCAGGAGGTCCAGGTGCGTTGCCCCGCATTCCAAACCTCGTACGGCATCTGACGTCCTGCGCCTGGTACGTCGTAGGGCTGGGGCAAGTACCCTCTCATCGAGCACGAGTATGATGCTATTGTCGTGTAAGTAGTATCTCGTTGAATGCGCTCGGGAGTCGTCGCTCATTCTTCCGTTCAGGGGAGCGGGCGGTGCCGGTCTACGTGCAGCATTCGGTCTGGCGGAGGCTGGATTCAACACGGCATGTATCACGAAGCTCTTCCCAACCAGGAGTCACACTGTCGCTGCTCAGGTATGCAAGCCCCATGTTCGTCCCATTGCAAACGCTAATACGTGCGACAGGGTGGTATCAATGCTGCGCTCGGTGTAAGCCTAGATGCTCTCATGGACTCTGCTTCCGGAAGCACTGATGTATGCGTCTAGAACATGACCGAGGACGACTGGCGGTGGCACATGTACGACACGGTCAAGGGCTCCGACTGGCTTGGCGATCAGGATGCTATCCATTACATGTGTCGTGAGGCGCCTCGCACTGTCATCGAGGTAAGTCCATGCAGCGTATCGCATGGACGGGAACTCACGGGAGGCCATTGTAGCTTGAGCACTTCGGTGTGCCCTTCTCAAGAACGAAGGAGGGCAAGATCTACCAGCGCGCCTTCGGTGGTCAGTCGCTGAAGTATGGAAAGGGCGGTCAGGCCTACCGCTGTGCAGCTGCCGCGGACCGTACGGGTCATGCTCTTCTCCACACACTTTATGGCCAGTCCCTCCGACACAACACCAACTTCTTCATTGAGTACTTCGCGCTCGACCTTATCATGCAGGACGGCGAGTGCGTCGGCGTTATCGCGCTGAACATGGAGGACGGTACCCTCCACCGCTTCCGCGCGCACAAGACTGTCCTGGCCACTGGCGGTTACGGTCGTGCATATTTCAGCTGCACGAGTGCGCACACCTGCTCGGGTGACGGTAATGCGATGGTTGCGCGTGCCGGCCTTCCTCTGCAGGACCTTGAGTTCGTACAGTTCCACCCGACGGGTATCTACGGTGCCGGCTGTCTCATCACCGAGGGTCAGTCGATATTCCTACAGCAGCGACACCGCATATACTCACTCTTCATGCAGGTTCGCGTGGTGAGGGAGGCTACCTGCTGAACTCGGAGGGTGAGCGGTTCATGGAGCGTTACGCGCCGACGGCGAAGGACCTCGCCTCCCGCGACGTCGTCTCGCGTTCCATGACGATTGAGATTCGTGAAGGTCGTGGCGTTGGTCCTGAGAAGGACCACATTTACCTCCAGCTCAGCCACTTGCCCGCTGAGATCCTCCACGAGCGTCTCCCTGGTATCTCAGAGACCGCCGCCATCTTCGCCGGTGTCGATGTCACCAAGGAGCCCATCCCTGTCCTGCCCACCGTTCACTACAACAGTGAGTGTGTACAGTCTCCTGCTCTTGGCATATCTGCTCACGACTGGTTATAGTGGGTGGTATCCCGACCCGCTACACCGGTGAGGTCATCACCATGGACGAGGTCAGTCTATAGAAACAGTTTGTCAAGCAACAGCATCTCACCGTTGTCGGAACACATCACAGAACGGGAAGGACAAGGTTGTCCCTGGTCTCTATGCCGCTGGTGAGGCTGCGTGCGTGTCGGTCCACGGCGCGAACCGTCTTGGCGCGAACTCGCTCCTTGACATCGTCGTCTTCGGCCGTGCATGCGCGCACCACATCAAGGAGACGCTCACGCCTGGCAAGCCTCACAAGAAGATCCCTGAGGAGGCCGGTCTCCACAGCATTGAGTTCCTCGACAAGATCAGGTATGCATAATAAGTCTCGTTGCGGGCGGTATAGTTCTGACTTTCTATACAGGAAGTCGGACGGTCCTCTGCCTACTGCTAAGATCCGGATGGACATGCAGAAGGCCATGCAGGCCGATGCCGCCGTCTTCCGGTGAGTTTGTCGCCACTTTCTATACCCTACCTTGCATGCTCATGGTCTCGTGCAGTACCCAGCAGTCTCTGGACGAGGGTGTCGAGAAGATTCGCTCCATCTACAAGACCTTCGAGCAGGTCGGCATCAAGGACAGGAGCATGATCTGGAATTCGTCAGTGCTTGCACAAATTTTCCATTGTACATCCGCTGACGCGATCAAATCACAGTGACCTCGTTGAGACTCTCGAGCTCCGCAACCTCTTGCAATGCGCTGTCCAGACTATTACTGCTGCGGCCGCGCGCAAGGAGTCTCGGGGCGCGCACGCCCGCGAGGACTTCCCTGAGGTACGTGCCTGCTATAGTCGCTGTCGAGTGCCCTTCGTGCTGAGCAGACCACCACCAGCGTGACGACGAGAACTGGATGAAGCACACCCTCACGTGGCAGCACGACGTCGAGTCGCCGAACGTCGACATCAAGTACCGCAACGTCATCCACCAGACGCTCGACGAGAACGAGTGCAAGTCCGTCCCGCCGTTCAAGCGTGTCTACTAAACGCATATACGACACCGTCGTCGTATCGTGTATGCGGCTGCCCTTCGCTGGCCGTAGCGGGTGCAGTCTCATGGGCTTTCCGTCCGTCTTGCTCTGTTTTCGATAGCAGTATCAGACAATTTCTACGTGTTGTAAAGCCTTCCTCTGGAAGGGTAATTCAAGTATTGAAACACATAAACGAGCGCTACTACCAATGCACCATATGCCGCAGTTGCCTGGAGCCTACATATGCAGAACCCGAAATCCAATATATAGCTGACGACAACAAGAGGAGAGCTATACTGACCCAAGAGGCGCACATTTATGCACGCATTTACAGAGGCCCGTCGAGATCAGCCGCGGCGAACCGAGTCTCAGGGAAGTAGCGAGCGCGTACGCTCCTACCGCCAAAGTACCTGCCATCCAGCTCGCGAACCGTCTTCCACGCTCCTACCGGGCCCGCGAACAGTACGAAGATGCGTACGGCGTCTTCAGGATTCTCAGGTGGGGGATAGACGGGGTGAACGACAACCCGCTCGACGGTGCCGTTCTTGGAGCACTCGTCGCCTGTCGACCACACAATCAGCACCTGGACAACTCCCCAAGAACGCAGCACGTACCGATGTCCTCTCGCAAATCCTCATCTTCCAAATCCTCTAGCCGGACCATATTGGTCAGCACGACGACGCGGCTTGGCTCGCCGAACCGCTCGCGGTCCTCACGAGCCTTCGCATCCTCGTTCAGGTTCACGATCTTGCCCATGCCCGGCTTCGCTACTGCCCCCGCAGGACCGCCGATGGCAGGCCCTGGGCCCTTGCCTTTGCCTTTACCCTTGCCGCCGGCTTTGCCCTGAGCAACTTGCTCGACGGTGAGAGCGTGGACGATCCCAGAGCCGTCGACGCCGAGGCCTTGGCCCTCTTTGTGGCCCCATTTCGCCATGAGCCGTGCGGCGAACCCGTGTGGGTCGGGTCTGATGTAACTAGCATGAGTACTGAAGTTGGCACTGGCGTCCGGACGACTCACTTCTTTGCAGGTTCCGAGCTTTCTTCTGGAGCGACGCTCGAGCGTGCGCTCGTAGATGGGGGAGAAGGTGCACTCGCGCCGCCTTTGGGCGCGAGCGCGCTGAGCTTGGCAGCGATTGCCGCTGCGGCCTGCTTGCTGTTTCGCACCTTCTCCTCGGACAAGGTTGATGCTGGTGCGCCAGCAGGCGGAGGCGGAACGACAGGAACGGGCAGAGAGGGCGTAAAAGCCGGTGGTGGAGGGCTCACAAAGGGCGCAGGACTAGGTGGGCGCTGAGGCGTAGTCTGCTGCGACAAGGCTAGTCGACGAAGATATGCCTCTTCGCCAGTCTGCACGACAGGCGCGGCATCTGCTCCTGGGGGCGGCGGAGGAGGCGGAGAGACCGACGAGAACGTGGACGACGCTCTGCCTAGCCCGGGGATTTCGTCATTCCCCTCGGGCGCGGCGAAGGAGCTAGAGGGCGGGAGGATACTATATGACGACACGCCGCTTGGTCCGCCGGATGCGACTGAAGGAGCAAAGCTGGACGAAGGTGCGGATGATGACTGTATGGGCGTTGGTTCGGCTGGTCGGATACCCTGCGATAACGCTAGGCGACGTTGGTAGGCTTCATCGCCAGACATATTCACGTTGACCGGCGCTGGAGGTGGCAGAGGGGCCGGCGCTGCGGCAGCACTCCCGATGCCACGCGGTCGATCGTATTCATCCTCCGCATCTTCACGCTCTTCAAAGCGACCTGCGGGAGCCATTTGAGCCCAGCCGAAGGCTGATGTCGCACTAAAGTATACCTACCTGCTTTCCTAGGACGCTCGTCCTCAGAGGCGCTATGGTAGCTATCGGAGTAACTGCTGCTGCGCCTGTAGCGCTTGCGGGCCTCATCGCGTCGCCGTTCCTCCAACATGCGCTCCCTGCGCTCCTCACGCTCTTTGCGTTGCCAGATCTTGAACTCGTTGTAGTCGTTTGGGCGCATAGGATCGTACACTTCGTTAGGATCCCAGACGGCAAGAGCTTGTTGGTTCTTGTGCTGCATGCATCACCTTGAGCCTCTGCGTACAGTCGGTCTGGTTTAGTGGACGCACCTTTTTGCCCTTCTTCTTCCCACCGCCGCCTCCCTCGCGTTTTCCGCCCCGCCGTGCTTTGAAGCCATTTACGTCGTCGTCAAGTATCATCGATGGTGGCTTGACCTTTCGTCCCCATCCTTGACTCTGAGGCTGAGGCTGAGCTGCAGGCTCCTCAGGCTTACTAGCAGGAGTCTCGACAAGAGACGGAGGGGCGAAGACGACAGCGGTACTGGAGATAGTCGAGGTGGCCGCTGGACCCACCACCGCCGCTTGCGCAATGGTCACGGATGCGCCTACAGGAAGACGAGGTGCGGCCGGCTTGGCCTTGAGAGCCTGTCGGCGGGTAGGGGCGAATGCGAGTGCAGCGGACCATCCTGTCGTGTGCGGGAATCGAAGGGGCCATCCGCGGGAGAGGCATGGACGATGATCTCGTAAATAACAAGCTCTGCAACGGCTATGCTATAGGAGAGGGAGGAATACCGGCTGTGGCCTTCGCTGGTGCGCTCGGTTCTGCGGCCGCACCCGTCGTGCTGCTCGTCGTCGCGGCGGCAGGCTGCGCCGCGGCAGACGATTCGGTGGGTGGTGAGGCGGATTTGTCCGCGGCGGGTGCTGGGATGGGTGCTGTAGGGCCTTGAGAGGATGCGAAGGCTTTGGTAGAGGAGAATTGAATGCCTCCGTAGAGGCCGCCTGCTCTGCTCGACATCTTGGACGGCGAGCGGGAGGTGGTCGAGGACAACAGATTTGGCGCCCGGAACGGCAGTAGGCGCGCATACTTTGGTCTAGGCGCTCAGGCCGCTTCAGAGCACTGAGAGCAGCCGTACTGGCGAGGGTTCACTGTATGTAGTACCCAACGTGTAGGATTACAAGTAAGCTACTCTCAAAGCTGCTGTGCGCCGTACATGTGTGCAGTCGTAACATCAGAACCACATGGATACCGAAAAGCTCAGGTCCTCGCTCCGCATGGCATGCCACCATCCAGGTGGAAAGAACAGCAAGTCCCCCGGCTCCAATGTTACGCTAATAGCAGTCGGCACGACCTTCTCCCAGAAGTCAGGGAAGCGAGCCTTGCTCTTATCTAGGTCATCTGTAGTAGATAGGAAGACGTCAACCTGGGTGGTGTTGCTCATCGAGGGGCTTTCCTGATTCGCCGCTGGATTGCGCGGTGCGTTCCCGCCTTTAGATGATGCATCTGACGCTTGAAGAGAGGTGGACGGATATGGGTACATGTACGACGAGACTTCTGGAGGGGCCAGCCATACGGTCTTATGCCCCACGACCTGAGCTGGAATGAGAGGTCAGCGTTGAATGCTTGGGGTCAGTGGCGGGACGTACCGTAGAAATTGTAGAATGGGTCCTAGTAGAGCATCTTCAGCGTCACTATCACTCTCAATCGACGACAAGCAACGTACCGTATGAGCTGGAGATATCGTTCCCCCAGGGCCTAGCCATGCGTTCAGTACCAGCTGCTCCTCGTTGCCTGGCGGCGCATACTGCGGATAGTTCTCCGGCGGATCCAAGGAAGAGTACACATAGTCTGGAATTATGACATCGCCCTGGAGAGCAGGAAACTGTTTGAACAGACTGTGCTGGGCGAGATACAAGACAGGGCGAGGTTCAGTCGGAGTTGACGAGGCAGCCGCGAGACTCTCGAGGAACTCCTCCCAAAGCATCATATTCTGTGACCAATTGTCGGCTCGGTAGTCACTGCCCACTTCGATAGGAACGACTCGGCCCGGCCCCGCGACGGCGCGAAGGTAATCGAGTGACCTCCAAGGATGTTCATTGAGTGCAGGCCAGTCTCTGAGAAAGCCGGGGAGAACGAAAGGTTGTCGTGACAAGCGCGAGATGAAGGATGCAAGAGAAGGCGGTATGTCGAGTCTGGGGACAGGTTGGCTAGCAGTAGGAAGGCGCCGTAGTAGGTCTTTTAGAGTCTGTTCCTGCGGCGAGACGAAGGACAGATCTCTGCGAAGCGCGCTGGGAGTACTTAGACACTCGGACTGAATGCCTTCGATCAAGTCAAGTACGAGGTCCAATCGACCATCTCCGGCAGCTCCTGCTATGACGATGGCGTGGTCCAGGTGAGCGACGGCTGAGAGAGCTCGGTCGTTGTCTCTCGAATCGCAATGGTCCAGCACGTCGGTGTACGCTAGTAGGACGCAGCTGTCGGTGTAGATGCGTCGCCATCCCCGTGCCTGCCCTGCTGTACTTGCGGCCATAGCGGTATGGGCATGCCGTCGAAGCTCTGATAGCGATGTGCGCGTGCTGCTTCGAGATGGTGGCGGATGATCCTCGGACAGGGATTGAGCAGCTTGGACGAGCGTTCTGGCACTCGACGGATCGCAGGCGAATAGTTCTGGTCGCAAGCGGAAGGTCAGTAGGTTGTTTGCCGTCCATGTTCATGTCAAGCACCTTCCGTGTTCGGACAGTGCTTGTCCTGCATTTCTGCGACGAAAGACTGAAACGCCTCACGAATTCCTGCAGGCATACCTATACACCAAGATGCTGTGGGCCCGTTTCGTGGAGATAAATGGGGCTCAGAGGCTCGCGAAGGTTATAGCGCACGTACCTCAGTAGCCTTCGAATCCCAATCACTTTCGAAGTGGGAGCTTAGTGCGGAGGAGCAAGAAGCCTGTCTATATACGTAACTTCCCGTGACCCCGTCAATGTTCCTCCGTGCTCTACTGGTTCCGCAGCAACACAGCTTTCCACAGGCGGTGTTTCCGTTGTGTACAAGACCTTGATGCTGGGTTGGACGTCCCCTGCGCGCTCGGACGACTGAGCAGCGAGAATTAGAGGTGTCTGCTCGACGGAGACCCCGAGTGGGACACGATGTTGCGAGTGATCAGGCGGCGTGCCGCGTCACCGCTAGACGATCATCTGGCAGAGATCTGATTCGTGTGACATAATGTGACGCGGGCGCCACTTCAACATGCTGCCTCTCCCTCTCAACTGTTCGTTTCTTCTGAGTTGAACTCAACCTCGTACCGGGAGAGGCATGCGACGCCATGCCTGTCGGCAGTGTGCGTCGTACTCTGGTGAGGAACGAACTTTTTGTTTGGCAGATCAGGCGCAAGCGCTAAGGGACCACAGATGACACGTCACGTGTGACTGTGTCAAATTTTCGTCACCCGCGCGAGATGATATAAGGTGCAGTGTCGTGGCCCCGGAAGCGTGAGAATTCCCCGTTATCCTACCTTTGATCTCTAGCGCCGGGTGGCGGTCCGGTCTTACGTGATGACGTCGAGGTGCGCACCCACATCCATTTTGGCAGGTCCTGTGGTTCGCAAGCTCATGTGCTCCTGTTATACAGGTTGGACCGGCTCCTCGTCTTACTTGATACGGGGTCTTCTGCGTCGGTTAGGACAACAGCAGCCAAACAGTTAGCTCAACTAGCAGCCAAGAGCGTAATTAGCGACGTAGCTCTTGTCGAGGACGATGTGAAGACAACCAGACACCATGTGCCTATCGGCGACCCCTCCGGATGGTCAGAATTGATGGCCGTAGTTGCAAGAGTATGTCGCCTTCGCAATGTGCGCAAATACGGTGCTCACTGCTATCATCAGATACTTCCGTATCTACACTCTCGATCTCATGAGACACGTTCGGCCGCGTCGACCGCGCTCTCGCAGATATTCTCGCTTGTTCCGCTCTGGATGCCCTCTCCGGACGCGGAATCGAAACCATACGGTGCATCTTCTGTTCTCCCAGCACCCGAATTCCCGACGTTCTCCGTGCGAGAGCTGATGGAGAAGGGAACGCTACTCCTGGCCTCGTCCGGCAAGGAGTTTGCCAAACCGACCGGCATTCTCGCCAATTCCTCCGAGGTAAAGAAAGCCCGCCGAGAAGCCATGGGCCGCCTGGGCCTCGACTTCCTCGAGAGTGTTGGCGGCGCGGACGACATGGACCTTGACAAGGAGCTTGCTGCCGACGAGGCGGAAGGGGACATCGACATGGCGGCGCCTACTCCTGTGAAGAGCGAAGACGAGCCCATGCCAATCTCTCCTGTCGAAGACGTAGTCGATGTGAAGGTCAAGAAGGAGGAGTCATTACCGGGCAGGTCAAAGTCCTCAACACCGGCGGCCGCGCCATCAGGTCCAGCGACCCCTGCGCCCGACGACATGTCCGCACTCTCAGCTCGAGAACGCAATCGACTGAAGCGGAAACGCAAACCTGGCAACGCCGCGGTCGTCGCAGCTCCGCCACCGCCTCAGGGCTCTGGTGCGAAGTTCCAGGCGACAGCCGCGGGACAAGCAAAGTGTGTGCCCTCCAATATATGAGTCTCGCACTGACTGATCCCGATTTCAGAGCACGTCTAGTCGGCACAGACGAACAGACAACGCCGAAGCAACGCCTTGACAGTCCGAAGTCGCCGACTGAAGGTCCCTCACAAGACCGCGTCGTCATCGACCCCTCGAAGGGTGGTGCCGTCGCCCCGAAGACGGAGAGCAAGTCGAAAGCCCTCGAGGTACAACCTGGATGTTGGGTCTGGGACGGCCTGGTGAAGCTACTCGAAGTCGATCTGTTCAGCGCCGCTTGGGAGGTCAGGCACGGTGCGGCCATGGCGTTGCGAGAGCTGTTAAAGCTTCAAGGCAAATACGGCGGCATGAAAGGTCAGTCCTCTAGGCTAGATTCATTTACACAGGTTCTGACTGACATGATGCAGCCGATTGTGACTGGGATGAGAACCTGGTTGCCCACGAGAAGTGGTGCAATGACCTTGCCGTGAAGTTCCTGTGCATCTTTGTACTGGATCGCTTCGGAGACTTCGTCTCTGATCAGGTAAGCAAGCCTCAGCTCTCCTTTGCGCGCATCCATTACTCACCACGATATCCCAATCTCCAGGTCGTCGCGCCCGTGCGCGAGACAGTATCGCAGACACTCGCATCTCTCCTCTTGCACATGCCGCGGAGGTCCGTGTTACACGTACACGAGGTCCTCCTGCAAATGATCCGGCAGGACTTCCCGATACCGGTTAAGCCTGCGAATGGCAAGCCGCGGGATGCCCATGCTGAGAAAGGTCATGTCTGGGAGGTCCGCCATGCTGGTCTGCTCGGCATCAAGTACGAGGTCGCGGTCCGGAGCGATCTCGTCAGCCTCGATGTCCCCGAGCAGGACGGTATGGACGTTGATGATGGGAAAGAGGTCCTGAGGGGTGTTGTCGATGCCGCCGTGCTTGGGTACGTGTGTGAGGGTAGACGACGGGATCGGATCACTGACAATCAGTTTCCAGCCTCGGTGACCGAGATGATGATGTGCGCTCTGTTGCTGCTTCCTGTCTACTTCCAGTGGCAGCGTATCTTGTAGAGCGACTGCCGGAAGAGCTACCGAGGGTGCTCGCCGTGCTCTGGAGCTGCCTCAGAGACATGAAGGATGATCTTAGCTCCAGCGTTGGCGCTGTCATGGATCTTCTGGGTGCGCCTTTCCCAGGGAGCTCGTGTAATGAGTCGCTGACCCAAGACTGTCGCAGGCCAGCTCGTCGCGTACGATCGGGTCATTCAAATCATTGCGGACGAGTCGCAATCGTGAGTACGCCGCGCCTTCCTGACGGGCGCAATGCTAAAGCCCCCTCGGCAGGCATCCCATCGCGGTCCTCGCTCCGACTCTCTTCCCCTTCTTCCGGCACACGATCGCGAACGTACGCTTAGCGGTCGTGAAGACGTTACATACGTTCATGACTGTGGAGTCTCTGCCGAGAGCCTGGATCACCGTCCCCTTCCTGCGTCTGCTCTTCCAAAACTTGATCGTCGAGGAACGCTCTGACATCCGTCAAGCTACCCTCTCTACATGGCGCGAGACCTTGTCTATACTGAGCGCGACCAGTGGATGGATGGAATCGTGCATCACCCAACAGCTGCTGTTGGAGTGGTACGTTGTCTTGATGACCCCGCTGGGCCTGCCACTAGACGCATCGAGCTTCTATGACCCGACTGTTGGCTCCGATGGTGGCGTACCGTCTGAACGGCACAATGTGGATAAGAACATGCTTGCCCAAGATCTGTCGCTGGTCCCGATCGAGGTCGTCATCCAAGCGAGGTTAGCAGCTTCGTCTGCGTTGGCGTACATAATAGCCTTCTGGCCTCATACGGTACGTGAAACATTGCCCGGCACGTGCCCTAATTGACATATCACCTCGTAGGGTCAGGGTCAGTACCTCTCGGTCGACGACATGTTCCGCCCCATCCTCGGTCACTACATCGAGTCCACGAGCATGTTGCAGAAGTTCCTCGCCGCCATCATCTCAGAGTGCTGGGCACGCGAGTACGACGCCCGCGCCCAACCTGGTGCACCATTGCTCATCGAGGTCTCGCCCTTGGCGGCCGAGCTCTCGCAGAAGACTCTGGCGTGGCTGCAAGCGGATCCACCGGCTGCGTACCACGAGATGGCGTTCACCCTCGCGCGCATCCACGGCGAGTGTTACAACCTCCTCCAGTCCTTCGCGTACGATTGCAAGCTGCCGCAGTCGGCCATCCCACCGCTTGGCACGGAGATCGACGTCACGGGCACGAAGCCCGGGTGCTTCACGATCGAGACAGCTCAGGCGGCCGTCGGGGAGATGTTCAACAAGCTCAAGGACAGCTTGGGCCGGACGAAGAAGCGTGAGCTAGCGATTATTAAGGAGAAGCGGCTGAAGGTTGTGACGAGCATCGAGCGATACATCGAGGTGAAAGCCCAGTACGATGTTCGGGTGTCTGCTGCCTTTGCCGCGGCGTTCGTGGCGTTCAAGAGCACGCCGGAGAAGGTCAGCCCCATCGTGAAGGGCATCATGAACAGCATCAAGGTACGTTTTATATAGTACATGGGTCGGCGGCTGTGACTGAGTCCTTTTCTTGCAGACCGAAGAGAACCTAGATCTCCAGACGCACTCTGCGGCAGCTGTGGCGTCCTTCATCGAGTTCTGCGTGCAACGCGACCTCAGCCAACCTCCGGACAAGATTGTGAAGAACCTCTGCACTTTCTTGTGTCAAGATGTCGAGCAAACGCCTACTTTCCTCTACAATCGGAAGATCCTTGACGGCGTCCTTTCCTTCCCCAGGCCATCCTCGTCGGCGACTAGCAATGGGAAAGAACACGGGGAAAAGAACACAGCAGGTTCTGAAGACCCGGCCAAGGCGCGCCTCTCACGCCGTGGGGCGAGGCTTGCATTCGAGAAGTTATCGGCGCAGTTCGGCCCCCGCCTGCTCCAGGCTATCCCGAAAATGTGGCAATCTATGGCCGGTGGTCTTCTCAGCGCGTGCGCTACGGGTAAGTAGTATCGAGACTACGCCGCCACGGGTTGCTCTGACACGACTTTAGACTCTCTGAGCAAGATGGACGAGCTCATTGACAAGCAACACGGTCAAGATGTTATTGACTCTTTGAGCGTGCTGGAGGCCGTCCTTCCGACCTTTCACGAGGATCTCTCGCATCATTTCACTGAGCTCTTCCCGCACGTCGTGCTTGCGCTGCGCAGTCGCTTTGCAATCATCCGGCAGTCTGCGGCCCGTTGTTTCTCTACGATGTGCGATGTCCTGACCCTGGAGGCCATGCGTTATGTCATCGAGAAGGTCGTGCCTTACCTGGGGGACGCGTCGGTTCTCGCCAATCGCCAGGGCGCCATCGAACTGATTTACCGTATGTGCCCACGCAACCTTGGATGCTGACCGGTATGCTTACGCCCGACTCAGATATCGTCCAGAAGCTTGACATTAAGGCCCTGCCGTATGTTATCTTCATGGTCGTGCCTGTCCTCGGACGGATGAGCGACCCTGACGATGATGTGCGAGCAACCGCTACGAACACCTTCGCTTCGCTTGTGAAGATGGTTCCCCTGGAGGTACGATTTTGACAGGCTTGCTCGCTTCCGCGGGAATGCACACTAACGTACCCGTAGGCCGGACTTCCCGATCCACCCAACTTCCCCGAGGATCTACTCAAGCGCCGCGAGGAAGAACGGCAGTTCCTTACTCAGCTTCTTGATGGAAGCAAGGTACAACAGTACCAAATTCCGGTCACCATCAAGGCGGAGCTCCGCAAATACCAGCAAGAAGGCGTCAACTGGCTTGCCTTCCTGGCCAAGTATCAGCTGCACGGCATCCTTTGTGATGGTAAGCATACCGTCAATCCGACGTCACAGTCAACTGAAGGGCTTTTTGCAGACATGGGTCTCGGCAAGACGCTCCAGTCAATATGCATTCTGGCCAGCAAGCACTACGAGCGAGCGCAGAAGTACAAGGAGACCAAGTCACCGGACTCCAAGCACTTGCCGTCGCTCATTGTGTGTCCGCCGACGCTCACCGGCCACTGGTACTACGAGATTCTCAAGTACACGGAGAACCTCCGCCCCGTCCTCTACACCGGGAATTCGAGGGAGCGGTACAAGCTGCTGCCGAAGCTTAAGACGTACGACGTTGTCGTCACTTCTTACGAGGTCGTCCGGAACGACATCACCAGCCTTCAAGACATCAACTGGCACTACTGCATTCTCGACGAGGGCCACATCATCAAGAACGCGAAGACCAAGTTGACCAAGGCAGTCAAGTGTATCAAGGCCGTCCACAGGCTCATTCTCTCCGGTACACCCATCCAGAACAACGTCCTGGAATTGTGGAGTCTCTTCGACTTTTTGATGCCTGGCTTCCTTGGCACGGAAGCGTCGTTCAATGAACGCTTCAGCAAACCCATCCTGTCCAACCGTGACGGCAAAGCGAAGACGGGCGAAGCA
Source organism: Pilatotrama ljubarskyi (assembly GCA_022385805.1). NCBI lineage: Eukaryota > Fungi > Basidiomycota > Agaricomycetes > Polyporales > Polyporaceae > Pilatotrama > Pilatotrama ljubarskyi. The sequence goes on from MU277677.1 coordinate 453,875, forward strand.
GGTACGCGAGACGTTGACTTCATGATGACTTCGTTACTGACCATGTCTGCAGCTGCACTTGCCTTGGAGGCGTTGCACAAACAAGTCCTTCCGTTCCTGCTCCGTCGACTCAAAGAAGACGTTCTCCACGATCTTCCACCCAAGATCATCCAGGACTACTACTGCGAGCTGTCCGAGCTGCAGAAGTTCTTGTATGACGACTTCTCCAAGTCGCGTGCAAAGATGGAGGTGGAAGACGTCGTTCGGTCAAGCAAGGAGAAAGACGGCGAACAGCAGCATATCTTCCAGTCGCTGCAGTACCTACGGAAGCTCTGTAATCATCCGGCCCTTGTCCTCAAGAATGACAAAGAGGCGATCAAGGAGGCTCTCGCGAACGCTGGTGCGAGCTCGTCTACCGGTGACCTCAGCGACATCCAGCATGCTCCCAAACTCCTTGCGCTTCGGTAAGTCTCAACTGAGTCGGACATCCTAGAGCTGCATGACTTACGATATACTGTAGCCAACTCCTCGTCGATTGCGGTATCGGTCTCGCCCCTGGTGCGACGGGTGACGCTACCAAGTCGGAACTGCTTGAGACTGAGGAGACGGGAACCGGCGCGTTCTCACAGCACCGTGTGCTCATCTTTTGCCAGATGAAGCAGATGCTCGACATCATCGAGACCGACCTCTTCAAGCAGCATATGCCCGCGGTCACGTACATGAGGCTTGACGGCTCGACGGATCCCAACAAGCGTCACGCCATCGTGCAGACCTTCAACTCCGATCCCAGCATCGACTGCCTCCTCCTGACGACCCACGTCGGTGGTCTAGGTCTGACGTTGACTGGTGCCGATACGGTCATCTTCGTGGAGCACGACTGGAACCCCATGAAGGACCTTCAGGCGATGGATCGTGCGCATCGTATCGGACAAAAGAAAGTCGTCAACGTGTATCGACTGATCACCAAGGGGACGCTCGAGGAGAAGATCATGGGGTGCGTATTCCAGAGCTCCTCTGGCATGCCTTATGTATTAACCAGGCTTGTAGTCTGCAACGATTCAAGCTCAATATCGCCAACTCCGTCGTCACCCAGCAAAACTCGGGCTTGGCATCTATGGATACAGATCTTGTCCTGGACCTCTTCAAGCGCACGACAGAGGAGGAAGACGCCGCAGCAGCGGCTAAAAAGGACAAAGAGGCGGGCGTGCCGCCAGGCACGAAGAACGTCCTTCGCGGCTTGGAGGACTTGCCTCCGGAGGAGGAGTACCAGGAACTGGACGTGAAGAGCTTTATGAGCTCGCTGGGTCGGCAATAGTCTGCATCATATCTTATTTGTCGTTTGCATGGCTTTCGGACCATCGTCACGGAATAGAGCATTGACCGGTAGAACCCATGTATTCTGTAGCTGTACGCCCGAATAGTTGTATAATACAGTATAATCGTCCGACGCTCCCCGTACACGCTACGTAGAAAGGTAGAGCGATTCGACATTGTAGTCACGATTCATGAACGCGGAGAATGATATTCATGAACTGTGTGAAGACTCAGAAGAGCGCCAAGTGACGAACAGTAATCAGAAGAGATAATATGGTCCTCCTGGCCTTGAGTTGCGGGGGCGTCTCGCAAGGTAGCTTCGCCAATAGTGAGGGAAGCTGCATGCGAGGACAAACAGTATCACCGCTACCGATATCCCTGCTATGGTTCCTCCCAGAGCGCCTGGACTGAGCGTCTTCGGCTGAGAGTCCGGGCTCGGCGTAGCACTCGGTGTGGCTGCATCCGAGCTGACGATTGTCGAAGACGAGGTCGACGGCGGGAACAGCGAGGCAGCCGGCGTGGCAAGGCTCCCGACTGCGGCTGTCAAGCAGGAGGTATCCTGCCCAGGGAGCACGAAGAAGGGTGGGGACTCGGCGAGGATCCCGAGGGCGCGAGACGTGTCATACGCGACTGCGACGTACGCGCCCCGAAGGACGTCGACTGGGCTCCAGGAATACTCGCTGGTGGAGGCGGACACGTTGGTGGCGACCGTGCGCGTAATGAGTATATCGTCGCTGAGTCCCCCAGCCGCAGCACCGACTGCTCGATCGTTGGTGATCATGAGCGTAATGGGCGCGGAGATATCGGCCGATTGCCATCGAAGAGCAAGGCTCTGGCATTCAGTAGCGTTCCCGGGCGGGAGGAACTGAATATGCGGGGTAATACTAGGGACAGGTGCAGAAGATGTGGAGGATGATGGTGGAATGGAAGATGACGCGGGTGCCGACTCAAATGTAGTGGAGGACAGACCCGGTGTCGTAGGAGAGATAGCCGCATCGTCGTCGCCGTCTGCGTCCTCTTCGCCCTTGCCGTGTTTCGCGAGCGTCGGGGCAATGAAAATGAGGAGGCCGAGTGAGTTGATCAGATCAAAGGTGATTAACATCTCTTCCCAGTGGTAGAACGTAGGAGTCAGCATCGAACAACGAGCCCGAGGAGATGGAAACTGACCACGTAGGGCTTTGCGACAAGCGTACCAGTGGCAAAAGGGGTACCTCTGAGCGGGGTCAAAAAGTCCCGCAACAAATGGCTCCCATATCGCCATAAGTAAAAAGCTGTCGGTGGGATTGAATGACATTACCAGTGTCTCGGTTGCAGTATGGAAACATTGCCCTATCCAGCCCTGGATCTTCCACCGGTACCAGCCACATACTGTATGCACTCCATCCCATTGTGCGCAGCAAGCGCAGACAAGAAGTACCTGGATCAATCTGGATCGTCTCCACCTGTGAATCGTACGCATACCTGTTCGTCAATCTCGCGTACACGATTGAGTTATCGGCGGTTGTATACAGTCTCGCATATGAGCGAGATTCGCAGACTGGACGGAGCGTGGAAAGAGGCATCTCGGGAATGCCGGCTTCCCAATACACGGCAAGATGTCATTGGTTATTCCTGTCGCGTGCAATGAGTGGCCTTGCGGATGTGGCACTAGTCAAACGCGACTGTGTGCAGCATGTGAGAGCGAGTTGCACTTCATAGCTTCATGGCCTCACGGTCTCCAGAGAACCCGGATTATGTGCGTCTCGCGACAAGCATAGGTGAGGGAGCCTTCTAGACATGTGCAAGGAGCACTTGGGAAGATTCTGACCACTTCCGGGCTACGATATCAAGCTGAAGCGTGATTGAAACCTACAGTTTATTGTACAAGTTCGGTCTGAAACATCGTCTCCTTGCCTCACGCTTTGGTGAACGCGACATGAATCAGGTGGACGTCAGCGGTGGCTCTGCACTTGGCGACGATTTCGCTGAGAGTCTTGTTCGTTTGTACCGCGTTCCAGTGGGCCTACGGACGAAGGTTATAGCACGAGGTTCTGTTAGGAATGGTGCATGTAAGACACGCACCTCGACATTTGTCCAGCCGATGAACAAAACGACCACGTTGTCCTTCTCTACGGAAGGACCCCAGGCGGCGTGGAAAACGCCTTCGGACTGCCCGGCTGCGTTCATAGCCTTTGCAAGCGCGTCGACGAGCTCTTCGATTTCGCTCTTGGACTTGCCCTCCTTCGCCGTGAAGTACGCAATCTCGGTAACCGGCGCCTCGAAGGCCTTGTATGGCTCGCTGGTGGGGCGGACGTGCAGCATAGCCTCCTTCCCAGGCTGCGAAGCGTCAAAGAATCCCTTCGTAGCCTCTCGGAGGCGCGGGTACGTCTCCTTATCATTCATGAGCTTGTAGTGATCCTCCAGCTCCTCCCAAGCTGGAGCAGTCACGATCAGCTTTCCCGACTTCGCTCAACGTGCGGACCAGATGGCGAGGAAACCTACCGATCACGGCATACGCAGTCTCCTTGTCCTCATGCTCGACTCCATAGTACTTCCTGAGAACGCGATGAGCTGCAGATCGAGACCGATAGGCAACCTCTCTACGTACTGCAGCTGGCCTTTCTGAGCGCTGAGGATGTCGAACGCGGGCTTCACGAGCGAGGCATCCTTGGGATTGGCACGGAACGCCTCAGTAGCTCGCTTGTGGACGATCTCAAGCGTAGGAAGAGACATTGTATCGTATATGCGGACGTCGGGCGGTGGTGGTGGTGACGGCTCTCAGTGAAGGAGTATCGGATGTACCCTCCCGCACGCTCTCAGCTTTATATCCCGCTGCGATACGGTTCGGCCAGTCAGCTGTTCGTCATCATCGGGAGTCTACTGGAGATGCTGAGTCAGGTCATCGCAAGGAGCAGAGCTGCATACAAATGCGCCTGCAAGCGTCCAGTGTCGGGCCGAGATCGCTTTAGGGGCGGCTGTTGCAAGGCTGTTGGGCTCTCTGAACGAACCTCATTGAATGGGCTCGGATCCGGATGGATGCCAGAGCTGTTTCGAGGTCGGTTTTCATAGTATGTTACAGAACTCCTCTATATCATATGTCGCTCTGTCTACCGTAAGTACCACCAGTCTATAACTCAGGACCTCAGGCTTCAAGACCGGAGATCTGAGGTGTCCTCGACACTTTCTCTGCGTCCTACGGACCGCGCAATCATGCCGTTAGCCTCACTCGGTCAGAGGAGTCTTCGCCATCAAGGCCAGAATCTCCCACCCGACGTTCGCAGCGGCGATCTGAGTAATCTCGTCTACACGTACTGTCAGTGCAAATGCAGTGCAACGGTGATAGCACTATGTACCTTGGGTATCATAAGCTAGATAATCAGACGATTAGCTATCACACACGGACAGATGGGTAAAGAGTACACGTACCAGGGGCGACTTCGACAATGTCTGCACCGACAATCTTCAGGCCGGAGAGGCCCTGGAGGATCTTCTTGATTTCCTGCAGAATACACGCGGTCAACTCATGACGTGCGGGGATTGTAGCCGCCCGAGCGTACTCTTGTAGTGATGCCTCCGATTTCCGGGCTAGCCGACGACGGAGCGGTCAGTTGGGAACGAGTAATAGAGTCTTTCCCTTGCACTCACGTTCCCGTCCTGTTGCAAAGTGTAAGCCCACGGATGAAAGAAAGCAGCAATACAAGGAAACGTACGCAGGGGCCATGCTCGGGTCGATGACATCGATGTCCAAGGTGACTGGCAGACGTTCAGCACCACGTGCGGCAGATCAGAAGTCCAGGACCTACTGTAGACGGGGTTATCGCCGACAGTGTCCCTAATCTTCTTTACGACACCCTCCCAGCCCATGTCCTCGACGTCCTCGGCGTGCGAGATGACCCAGCCGAACTCGTAGTCTTCGTCATAGTCCGTCCAGCTGTTGATGGCGCCGCGGATGCCAACATGCTGTCAGAACAAGGGTGAGATCCTTAGGAAGGTGGAGAGTGATTTCGCACGTACGATGTTGGCGTTGTCGGGAGCGAGGAGACCCTCCTTGTATGCGTACCAGAAGTAGCTGCCGTGGCTGACGGGAATCTCCTGCTCTGTGCATTAGCCCAAGATTCATGCTATCAGATCTAACCGATCAGCTTACCTCGCCTGGAAGCCACGGGCCGCCCTATGGTGTGTTAGTAAGATATTGGACCTTCTGCGTCTGGGTTCGAAACTTACGGGGATCTGCTTCGGCTTCCAAGTGTCTGGGGGAAACAACGTAGCATCAGCCTCGCGCGAAGAGCAGCCGCGTCCAGATAGCTTACCGAGATGACTGTCGAAGTGGATGACGCTACAGAATGACATGTGAGTTGGCCCGCATAGTGGGGAGGCAGTGTGAATCGTACCTAACTGGTCCATACACACTGGCGACGCCACGCAGGAGTGGAAGGGTGATGGTGTGGTCACCGCCCTTAAGAGAAGGATGAGCGGATTCAGAGTAACGATAGGGTAATGAGAGAGCGTACGAGAGTGAGCACCCGCGGGTGGAACTTGCCATCCTTGGCGATGCTCTTCCCCGAGTACGAGCGAAGGCTGGCTCGGGAGAGAAGTGCAGCGTTGGCCAGCTCAAGCTGCCTTAGCGCGACCTTATTATCGGTCATTACCATGGCTGGGAGGTCGCATATGAGCTTGTTGCCTTCGTCCACAAATTGGCTCTCTACTCACGAACGTCACCGCAGTCAACGACATCTAGGTGATCGCTGATGCGGACTTTGGCCGGCACATTGATTCTATCCACACCAAGGCGGCGGGAGCCCTGCCGGATACCGTTGGGGCCGAACCGTGCTCTAGAGACAAAGTCAGTTGGTTCACTTCACGCGCTGGACGGGAGAGGGACTAACCCAGGCCTGAAACTAGTTGCAGTGTCGAAAGGCGCGCCTACGACGGCAACATCGTAGTTCGTTTCAGCATCAGCACCGAAGCACCTGAGCGGAGCAGAGCGAGCGAAAGTAGTCAAGCCGTGGAAAGAGCCCCGCTCCCACGCAGCGTTAGACATGTCGGGGACGGAAGCAAAGATCTCCGTGAAGTTCAGGCTGTCATAGTTCCCAGAGTTCACGACGCCGACAGGGTACTGGACCGAGCCGGCAGCGTGGGCGACTTGGCTGACCACGAATGCGGCGACACTGAGGCGGGACGAAAAGACCATTTCTGCTGCAGCAAGTAAGTCCGCTCAGCGGTTCGCATTCTGACGGTAGGCTGTGCTCTTATAGCCGACGACGTCTCAGAAGGCGTCCCCTGAGAGATAACAGCATAGAGAGCTATCGAGAGATGCAGCCCGCCAGCGAGGGAAGAGAACGGTGCGGCTGAAGATAAGGGCTAGTGGCACACTGCGGGTGTGTCAGATGGGACGATAAGCTGGATTAATACAGGCGGGAGATACCTCGTAGTATACAAACCGATCTAGTGGTGGTTTGATACGATGATACGGACGCCTGAAGCCAAGCGGCAGAGATACACAAGATCGACATCCGCTGCACGGCGGGCCGGACTCATATTCTCTGCAAGCTGGTCGGACCCGTCCTCTCCGAACCGACTCAAGTGCCTGATCGCAAGCTGTCTAGATTCGACGTTATACGGAGTGGAGGTGTAAGTGCCTGGAGTGGGTGGCTTTCGGCGGCCGCGGCGGCAAGTGCTAATGACCAGATGTCCTGTCGCCTTGTGAGGACCACTCAGTGCTTGATCGACGCATCTTCCTACTGCTTTAATATAGAGCATTAGCATCCCAAGATTGTCCAAGAAGACACCTAAGGCTGAGGCTGGCAATTTGCGAGAAGGTAGGCCGACGAGAATGCTCGCAAGTTGGTGGAGGCCGCCGGTGAGAAGCGGCGCTACTGTATAAGTACAGTAAGCGCTCGAGACTGCGCGTTTAGTAGACTCTACCGTACAGTACGCGGTCAACATTGTAGCGCTCACTGCTTTCCCCCGTCTCCGTCGTCCCGTCCGACGTGCAAGGTGCACATCCTTCAGAAGATCAATGCTCGGTTGAATGTCTGGAACCTATCACCAAATCCCCTCACTCACCTACCAGAGGGATGTCTTACCGCAACCCATAACTGCGCTCTCCTTCGACCCGGTCTCCGACATCCTCTGGTCGGGCACGAACTCCGGGCATGTCTGCGCAAACTACACTCCTCGAGGTCTACGCGGCGTGCATTACCCCGTGGGTGGTCAATTTGCGGTCAAGAAGATACTGGCGACAGATTCAAACGTCATCGCATGCGGCGTAACGAGCGAAGGGATCGGAGCCTGGGGCAAGGGCGGCATAAACAGCTGGTATTTCAAGTGAGATATCGCACATGTCCTCCGTACGCTCGTGAAGCTTTAGCTAGCTTCTTAGACCGGGAAATCAAATCGCGACTTTCTCAAATAAGCCTTCCAACTCGTCTGCGATCGTGATATCGACTGCGGCCCCCGAGTTACTTCTCCTGAATACCCAGACGGGTGCCGTCGTGAGACGAACCCCTGCGCCCTCAATATTGACGCATCTGCACTACACCGCGTCGCAGTCCTACTTTGTCTCAGGAGATGCGGACGGGTGGATTCGGCTGCATGACCCGCGCGATCTCACAAGTCGCTCGACCAGCTCTAATTCCGTCAAGGCGCACATTAGCGGCATCCAAGGAATAGAGACGTCTTCGGCCCTCTTGTATACCATCGGTCTGGGCGTTAGGTAGGATTGCAGGCGTACCGTGTTGGATTCGCACTGAAGGATAGCAGGCAAGGACGTCCGTTCCCCGACCCTCTGGTCAAGATCTATGACCTTCGGAATTTGAAGGCACTCCCGCCTATACCGTTCTCGGCCGGTCCCGCCTTTATTACGAGGTTCCCGAACCGCCCGACAACTCTTGCGGTCACTTCCAACCAGGGACTCGTGCAGATCGTGGACACGACCAACCCGACTACAAACGAGTTCTACCAGGTTCGCACATCTGAAGTTGTCGCTCTACTCGAGGCTTACATTGTCCTAGCTCGATGCACAATCCTATGTGAGCTCCGTCGCGATCTCCCCCACCGCCGGCTATATGGCGTTCGGAGACTCGGACGGTGCTATACACCTGCTGTCTGCGGCGGAAGAGGAAGCGATGCTGCCTTTCAACGGCTTTGACGGCAAGCCCATCGACTGGCCGGATACTCCTGAGCCGCTTCCCGAGATCGAGTGGACCGACTCGACGTAGGTCGCCTTGTCGCCTCTATCTTGCAGCCCCTAATCTTCGAGGACAGACCCTTGAACTCCGTCGGAATGCCATATTACAACACCCTGCTTCTCTCATCCTGGACAAAGGACTTCGTGCCGAGGAACCTTTACTTCCCTCCACCGGCCAAGATCCCTCAGCAGGTGTTGAATTCCATCAAGGTCAACGACTCGATCGCGTATGCCACGCTCCCGAAGGAGCTTCGAGGCAGGCGTAACGTCGTCCCGAGCGCCCCTAAAAAAGGCGGAGGCAGGTTCAGGAGCGGCAAGGCTCGCCATGTCGATGTAAGTGGCTGCAAGAGGGCAGTTTGCGGCAGCGCTAACATTGCGGAGCAGTCTGAGCCTACAACACCCACTTATGAGTACGCCCCGGACACTATCCCAAGGTGCTATCGTAAGGTCGAGATCGAGTACTCCAAGTTCGGTGTAGAGGATTTCGACTTCGGGTTTGTCTCTGACTTGCCACAGACATATGACACGAACACTGAACACCTGCACAGCTTCTACAACAGGACGACGTTCAGCGGATTGGAGACCCATATCCTCAACTCGTACACGAACCCGATCGTGCAGGTGATGCATTACACTATGCCCGTGCGAACGCTGGCGAAGTCGCACATTACGACAGACTGCCCGCACGAGCATTGTCTCCTCTGTGAACTTGGCTTCGTGTCCCGCATGCTCGAGGATGCGAGGGGCATCAACTGCCAGGCGAGCAATTTCTGCAAAACCGTTGGAGTCCTAGCGCAGAGTACGCTCTCTCTCGCCGTCTCCTTTGCCACAAGCTCATCAGATAACTCAGTGAATAACGCCATCGAGCTCATCGACTACGGCCGAGAGAGCGCCGATCTCACCTACGCACACATGATCCAGATGTTCCACCGCTTCCTCATCGACCGTCTGAGCACCGAAGGCAACTCCTTTCCGCACAATCCCACTTTGTTGCCCGATGCCGGCCCGGCGGACCTGCACTCTCCTGCGCCTGCACCTATCACGCAGCTGTTGGGCATCGACGCGAAGAACGTGATTGTGTGCCAGAGCTGCCACGCGGTGCGCGAGAAGGAGAATATGACGCACCTAATCGACATGATCTATCCCGTTCGCAAGGTCTGCTTTGCTTTGCTCTAGAGACCCTCTGAGCGTCGTACTTATGAGCTATCGCGTTCTCAGCAACCGACAAACGACCCCGCACAAGAGACGGACTTCGCGTCGATCCTGCGCAACTCGCTACTGCGCCGCACGACGCACAAAGCGACGTGTCAGACGTGCAAGCACTTTGCGACGTTCGAGACGCGTCGCTCGATCCGCACGCGCGACCTCCCGCCCGTGCTCGCGGTGAACGCGGCGGTACACAACGAGGACACGCACAAGTTCTGGCGCGACCAACGCAGGCAGACGTTCTTGAAGCCGCGCGTGGAAATGAGGGGCCAGGTCGAAGGGATGGACGATCCGGAAACGGTCACGTATGAGCTGAGGGTGCGTCGTACTAGCGTTGCAGTGAGTTGGTTGGCTGACGGGGCGCGTGCGGCGTTAGTCGATGGTCGTGCAGGTCGTAGCGAAGGATGCGAACTCCCACCTCGTCGCGCTTGTCAAAGGTCAGTGTCCTCGCTACTTTTGTACGCAGTGGCTCAGAACTTGCGTAGTGCCGGAGGCGGAGCAAGCGCAGGACTCTGAGCCGTGGTACATCTTCAACGACTTCCTAGTGCAGAACATGACCGAAGTAGAGGTGTTGAGCATTCCGTCAAACTGGAAGGTGGGTGGCCTTCCTCCATTCACGCAATCATCGATACTAAGGTAGTATCGCGCTCAAGGTGCCCACTGTCTTATACTTCGAGCGCGTCGACCTCCGACAGCGGCTGGACTTCAGCAGCCTGCCGGACAGGATGGATCCGACGATCCTCTGCCGAGACACCAATATTGCAGTGTAAGCCTCCCACGATACTCAGGTCCGGTTATATACTGATACTCCTCTTGCGCAGAAACCGCGACCCTCGCCTCATCAAGCACGAGCCGCTGCGATACGAGGAGCTCCCCCGACCCGGAACGCCCATCGCTATCGACGCCGAATTCGTCTCGATGCAGCAAGAGGAAACCGAGTATCGCTCAGATGGTACGAAGAAGGTCATCCGACCGGCTCGCCTTTCCTTGGCCCGCGTATCCGTCCTTCGCGGCGATGGACCCAAAGAAGGCGTGCCGTTCATTGACGACCATATCCACACAAGCGAAATCATTGTCGACTATCTGACGGAGTTCTCCGGGATCAAGTGTAAACTGGTGTCGTCCTCTCGTCGTCGAACAGATTTGCTGATCCGCTGGATCTGTAGTCGGAGACCTGGATCCGAACATGTCACGGTATACGCTGACTCCTCTCAAGGTGGTCTACAAGAAGCTGCGTCTGCTCGTTGACAGTGGTTGCATCTTCATCGGACACGGTCTCTCGAAGGACTTCCGCATCATCAGTCAGTCTATCGGTCATCTGGCTCCGCTTGGCATGCACTCATGAGGTTCTGCAGACATCTTCGTGCCACCGGAGCAAGTAATCGACACGGTCGACCTGTACTACCTGGAGAACCGGCAACGCCGGCTCTCGCTCCGCTTCCTGACTTGGTTCGTGCTCAAGGAGAACATCCAAACGGACACGCACGACTCGATCGAGGACGCGCTCTCTGCGCTCAAGCTGTACAAGGTCCACTTACAGCTCGAGGCAGAGGGTACGTTTGATAAGACGCTAGAGGAGCTCTACCGTGAGGGCCGACAATATGTGAGTCATTCTGCTACCTGTTCCGTTTTCTATCGGCTCACCCGCCTTGCAGAACTTCAAACCGCCGGTCCCAGCAAACACACAAACTAACTCGCCCGCTCCTGGGTCGGGTACGGCCAGTCCCATCCCCGGCCAGATTGCCATGGGCAGGGGAACGTTCTTGCAGCAGCAGCCTTTCGCACAGGGTGCCGGACAGTATCCCCTTAATGCTCTCGCCACGCCACCATTTTTCCCTGCTCAAGGGCACCACAGGCATGGCTTCATGAACCAAAACTGGCGGAACAGGTAGGCTTAACAGGGAGCTGCCTGATGGGGACGAGAAGATGTAGGAGGTGTACCAGTGGCCGACCTGTAATTCTGTATCGACTAGATCGCATGTAGATCGCATGTCGTATTGCTTTCGCGTTTTAATGATTTCTCGCGGTGAGAAGCGTGGGATTGGTAGTCGTCTCTCCTACTGGACGGATATGCAGAAGTATCATTTCCTGCTTTTCGCGGACGCCCTCTTCTTCGCCGCCTTGACCTCCTTCTCGAACCTGCTGCGCTTCCGCTGCCTGGGCCCATCGTCGCCCAGGTCCTCGAACGCGTCGTCTCTCGAACGCGCGCGCGATCTCGCCAGTACGCTTTCCTTCTTCCCTCTCTGTCGCAGCTCCTCGTATCCATCTCCGATAACCCCACTTCGTGACCTCCCAACAGACTTGAGGATATCCCCAAACTCGTCCTCGAGCCCGACACCCGGCACACGTCCCCGACGACCGGACACCATACCGGACCCACCGAGGGCAATGTCCGCCTCGTCGAGCGCACGCCTGCGCGCCTCCTTCTTCTTCATGACCAAGCGTGTGAAGTTTTCCTCCTCGAACTCGGTCATGCGCTGGAGCTCGCGCGCGCGAGCGGACGAAAGCGCTGGGGTCGAACCCAGCCCGGAGGTCGACTCCATGTACGGCTTTGAGGGATCGAGGTGCGCGAGGTTCGCAAGGGCGCTGGGCACAGGAGCACGTCGGCTCTTGTCCTTGTCCTTGCCCGTGCGCGGCTCGGTGTAGGGCATGGGTGCGAGCTTGGGCGGGCGGTACACGCCGTCGCGATCATCGCCGTGCGCGCTGGCCCCGTCCTCGTCTTCGTCATCGGAGCCTTGGTCCATGAGGGCTTGTGGGTTCGGACGAAACGCTAAGGGGTCTGCACAAGGTTGTCAGTAACCGGCGCCATCGTCGGAGGACCGAGGAATGCGCACCATTGACAATGTTCTTATCCGCAGAGTCACCCTCCTCCGCGATACGGACCAGCTTGTCGATCTGGTACTTCATCCGGCCCTCCAGCACCTTGACCTTCTCGAGCACTACTCGCGCCTCGACCGTTGCGTCCACTCGGTCGCCGGCACCCGCACCGCGGGCTGGACGATCCTTGGCACTGAATGGGGCACTTGGAGGAGTGCGGTCGGCGAGCGAGTGACCGATGGTACGGCGAGCGGTTATGAGGCTGAGAGACTGCAGGTATGAGAGCATCATGTGGTGCTTGAGCGAGAGTAACGAGATGCCATCGCGCGTGTCGAGTGCAGGACCTGTAGCCTGCCTGCAGAAGCCAGGCGTGTAAGCGATGCAAGGGAAAAGCAGGCCCTCGGATGGTAGACGCACTTTTCTCGCAGAGACTGGATGGTGTCCCTGGTCGCCGCCATGCTGACTCTCATCTGATCGAGCAGCTCGCAGAAGGCCTTGACATCTTCGTCCTTGATACCTGCATCGGCTTGCGGCGCTGAGCCTGTTGTTGCGACTGCTTCAGTCGACATGACGGAGAGGGAGTGGAAGAGCACCGTCGAGCAGCCTGCGCAAGAGGGAAGAGTTAGTTCGGGCAAATTTGCAAGAAAAGTTGTCCAGAAAAGGAGTTAAGCGTCAGTTAACGGGTTTCTAAGCCGCCGCTCATTATGTTATCGAGCGTAATGCATGTGCATCAAGGTAACCTTGAAGGTTATCAGAGCCCAGTGCGTTTCATCCTTCTACCACTCCTCGCAGAATCGAACGGTCCGCCTTACTCACCTTCGACAAAGCCCACCCGCAGGCGCACAGTGGGGGAGGAATGAGGGCGGCATCTTGGGTGATCTGCCAGCCAGCACGGGCTTTATAGTCATCTGCCCCCCTCTGTGCTTCGATTCACACGACTCGCATCTTTCTACCAGACTCACGGGATCAGCGCGATAGTACCACCACTGTCTGCTGCAGTGTACTGTGTGGTGTTGGGTTTTCGATGAGTCTCGGTGAGATGCAAGGCATACAGCCAGCAAGTCGCCCATACCTCGGCGGGAGTCCAGGGTGTACTGACCGCTAGATCGCCCCGCCAGTAAGATGTGAGGCCTCCGCACCAAACTCGACGCGGTTCCAGATTTATTGAGCCATGTCAGGCCTATCTTTGACTGGGCCGCCGTGCGCATGATCGCCATACATGCGCGGACATCCAGCTTGAACGTCGTCGGTGAGACTGATTAACCTATACGATGACTTCTGAGCTACGTCGTCTTCCTCACCGAACACCATGCAGCCATGGCCGAAGCATTCAAGCATACCGCACAACATTTACTATGATAGGAACAACGGCGCCGAAGAGGAACCTCGTGGATTCATGGATCCAGAGTACAAGGTGTCACGCCGCCATCTTGACCGTTGTATCTACGGTCGCAAGGAAACAGTGTCGCGCGATTCCACATGGGTAAAGGCAAAGTTGGAGGACCGTGAATACAACGACGCCGAGCTGAGCTATGTGCGGCGACCTCTAGATATAAAGGATACAGCGCGAACAGCCAATACCCTCAACCCCTCTGCGAAATCACAGGTGTCCTTCCAGTGCTACGGCGCTCTCAGGCAGACGTTACCGAGCACTCCTGTCCTGCGTTCTTCAGCTGCTCCTTGGGCTCCCATCCGCCACCCGAGGGCCTTTACTGGTCATTGCGCAGCGGTACCTCGGGGCGCTCCTCCTCCCTCGTCCCCCATCTCGCTGTCTGCTTCCTCCGCATCCAGCATCTCCGTGGCATTTCAGGCCAGTGTAGTTCGCATTCGACCTCCATTCGGTTGCGGGCAGGTTCGTCCTTTGAGTCCGATGATGCACAGGCTGATGTCCGACTGACGCACGGCCCACGGCTCGATAGGACTGGCAGGTCAACCTATCCAGTGTGTGGAACTGTGTCGCAGCAGTGGTTTGACGGCAGCTGAGACGACTGTGGAGCGGATCCTCTGTCACGATGGGCGGGAAGATGACGATGGGTCAACTGCGCCAGTGGAGGGAGTGAGGAACTGGTGGTTCAGCGTAACGAATTCATCATGGCCACCTCAATGGTCAATTAAAGAGGCCACAGGCTGCGCAACCCGACCGGTGAGTACAACGGACACCTTCTTCCGGTCATTCCAGCCGCTTACATGGGCAGCCTCGAAAGACCAGTTGCTGAGCGACGTCCTCGGGAGTATGGAGGCAAGCTCGTGGATGGCGTAGGCGGTGAAGTTGGCGTGTGCAATGAGGAAGGGAGCGTAGTCGTGCGAGACCTGTGACTCTCGCGGGCCTTGCTGTACGGTCGGTTGTCTTGGTGGTTCGAGGAGTCGACATCGTTCAGCAAGGTTACTTATGCTGTCTGTGCGCCAAAGCGAGCGCGGTCGCATTGCAGTGAACTTTGCCATGCCTCTTCGCGAGGCTCAAGACGCCAAGCAAAACGTGGAGCGTTCTACTTCGACGCGCTATGCTTCGCCTCCGCGTAAGGAGCGGATTGAACAGCACGAGGCCCAGAATCTCCAGCTGAACGGTGTGTCAACAAGCGTCTCACACCGCTACATGTTTATGGCCTCCGGTGATGATCTTCGTACAGTATACGAGGATGAATAATACGGACGCGAGCGTGAAGTCTTGCGGCCTTGAGCCACTCAGGAACTTCAGGCTGACATCGGAGCTCCTACAACGTAGTGATACACTTCAGTACTAATCCCAATACGTTAATCGCCTACGACATAAAGTCAACGGACCATCTCTGACCACGTGGAGAATTGACTACGCACGCCTAGGTGTCCCAGGAACGATGAAGAGAAGGCGGGCGTGAAAGCGTACCCATATAGCTCAAGGATGAAGGCCAGAAGCCTTTGGGCTGCCCCGCGCTGCTCCCCGCGCGAGCCTGTCAAAATGCTTGTTCCTGTCTTTCGCTTGGAATGCCCACTTGCCCCTCTTCCTAACGAGTTAGCCCACGTCCGGCTCAGGTGGAGGGGTCTTCGGCACCCGCAGGATGTCGCCTATGTTCATCACACCCAGGCACATCTCCCGCGCGTCCTCGGCGAGAGCGCGGGTCGACGCGCTGAGAACTGTTACGCCTCCCGCCATGCGCTGCGGGGCGCAGACGGGGAAGTAGTGCCAGGTAGAAAGCCCGGTGTTCATCATGAGGAAGACCGCGGGGATCATGCCAGTCAGGATGTGCACCGGGTCATTGAAGCGCTTCATCTCTGCTATAGCGCGACAGCGAGCCTCCATACTACCCCAGGCAGGGGTACGCAAAGGAATGCAGTCGACAGTTTGCTGAGGTCTCTGCCAGTCTCCCTGCAGGACGAAAACTGGGCAGTGGATGTAATGTCGTCTGGCCCGTCTTTCCAGTATTTTTTGGTATTTCTTGAGGGCCCTTGGTAAGTGTCGGAGGACTGCCGAGAGGACGACTACCAGAGGGCAGGGTACAGCTGTTTGCAAAATCATTGGACAGTAACTCCGATTGACGCGCCGCGCCCAATTTGCGCAAAAGACGCAAAACGCGCGGAGAGCTCAGACTGAGATTCAGAGGACCTCGTCGGTGCTCCCTCAGTGGCTCAAAAGCGGTATACTCGCGTATGTATGCTGCTATGTGCTATAACCACCTTCCTGTACATTTTCCTTGGACAGAGGACACGAATACGAATGCTTTGAGAATCACGGTTTGGGCGCCTAATTGACAGCTCAGCGGGCGCCTAAGAGGAAGCTGGCACCAGTGCAGACCAGTGCCACCTCGAGCGTTCTGAGAGCACGGCAGCGGCCTTTGTGACATTGTACAGGGCTGAGAAGCCTGTATAGGGGTCCGGGGAACATGTTATGTCCTTTTTCACCCTTCATATATACTTGGACATGTTGGACCGCATGGTCAGCTCATAGGAATAAGTGAGGGCTGCATCTCGCACCTATGGGCTCAATTGTTCCCCATACCAGTCCGAGAGCATGATAGCAGTCTACTAGAGCCCAGAAGCATGGTTCATTTTAGTCAATACCTATCGTTGTGCTCGCATCCGTTCGTCGAGTCGTCGACGCCCTCTTCTAGTTCTAAGCGCCCAATGCGCTAGCTTAGACGCCCACGATTTGGCTCGTTTCGTATCCTCAGTATATCGTCCCATCGACTCGTACAGGGCGGGCGAGGACTAATAGTGACAGGCAAGACACAAATATTGTATTCTGGACGACTCTCCCGGCTTTGAGGGTGCATCGCCGACTGGTCTGAGCTCATCGTGCGTTTTGCGTCTTTTGCGCGAATTGGGCGCGGCGCGTCAATTGGAGCGCCGGTCCGATGATTTTGCAAACAGCTGTAATGCAAAATCTCGGCATAACGCCTGTCACTCGAAGCGCCCGCTTTTGGCAGGCATCCGAGAGCTGTGGCGCCGACATCCGTCACGGTGTAAACATGGGGAATCCGGCGCACAACACACCAGACCCCTTTCACACCAATCGGGTCTCATGAACAGCACAGTTCGTGCTTCAGGACATGTCATCTTTAAGCATAATCTATACTTGTCCTGTCGAGGAGGGATCTGCCTATCAGCACGCTGAAACATTGCACTTTGTGGCATGCCCCGCTGTTCAACTGAGTCTTATGGGCCAACGCCTCGTTCTTTCGCCCTCTAAGTCTGCAAGAGTCGAGAATCGAGTGGTCACTACACTACAAAAAATACACAAGTTTATCCGCCTTGTCCTACATGAGGAATCACTGTTTTATACTGCTTTGCTCATTTTGCGTACCCCTGCCTGGGGTAGTATCCCTCCATGTTGTGTCGCCAGCCAGGGATCCAAGGGCGTCTTTGGAGACTATGGAGGCATCTATGAGACGGAATGCTCGAGCCGGGTTCACCGAGGGACCCTCATTGTTGATCCCAAGATCGAGCTCGAACTTGAGCGCTTGAGCTTGAACGCGTGAGGCAAGCGCTCGTAGTCAGTCGCGATCTTGCCTGCAAGGAGGACGGTGGCATTCGTGATGCCACTGCTGATCGTAAAAGCATAGTCGTGGATCTCCACCCAGGTTTTGATCGCGTCCGCTAGACCTATCGGCGTAGGATAGCCCGCAGAAGGTGGAACGGATTCGGTTCCGGCGTTCTCGCCAGAACGGCGATAAAATTCCCTGGAATAAAGGGCAGCACTTAGTACAGTCATGATCAGCAGCGTACTCGTCTTCAGACGCGCTTTTGACAAATCTGAGTGACAATATGACGGGTGGAACCGTACTTATGGCCGACCCATACCTGTCTCTGGCAGTCCTTGCTGCAATAGCGAGCGACGGAGCATCCGCCGCATTTTTGGAGTTCCCTCCCAATCTGATGCTCCATAGATCCTGCCGCAGTGACTGCAGTGGGGTGCCCCGCTGCTGAGATGGGCGGTAGGAACCGCATCTCAACGATCATCGCCGCTGTCGCGTAAGAGGCTGGCAACATCGAAGGCACTGTGTACGACGATGACCCGCGGGTGTATTTGCTATTAACCAAGCACCCCAGTGTGAAAAATCCAGCTGCCTTGTAGCTCAGGACTTGGTTGCATGCGCGGCCTCACGAGCATGCAACGAACTCTCAAGATTGAAGGCGAGTGCACGTCTCGAATACTACTCGTAGTACTAGAGAAACGGTTGATGACACGAACATGATCCTCTCATACCAACTCCTCGGCTAGAAGGATGCTTGTTCTAGAGACACCTAGAAGATTGATGAGATCAACTTCGAGACGATGGCAGTGTTCTGCTGCGTACATAGCAAGAGCGCTGTGCGTTCACCACAGTACTTCAAGTTCTACACATGGGGCCCGACGATAGATCGACCGCTCAGAGAGGAAGTAACTTGAACTACTGTATGGCACGAACATTGAATGATAGTATACTATACAGATGGTTGAGACAGGCAATCGTGCGACATGCTACAGATGCAATCCAACTTCCTGTTCACGACGGCAAAATACGTGAGTAACGACCGAGACACTTGTACTACAGCAGAAAGTCACTGACCCCAAGAGCCCTTATAGCCTTCAGTCCTAGAATACCTTCACCAGGGCAGCATGTAATAGGCCGCCCACACCTCACGAGGGTGAAGACCGGATTTCGTCGTTCCAGACTGTCCTGGTCGAGACCCGAGTACCGCGTGCCAATCCCAATCCTCCTCGATACGCCACTCACAATTCTTCTTCCGCTGAACTACGGTCCCCACGTCCGGATCGGCCTTGCCACTCCCGCTCGCGGCGACACGGAAGATGTGTCCGGAGTTCACCGTTCCGATGCACATTTGCCGGATGTCCTGAAGGACTACTCGCTCATGCGGGCGCATCGCTCTTGGGTTCTCCACCCGACGGTGAACGGGGATGTGGCACGACATCATGTAGGTGGTCTTCTGCACGACGAATGCTGCGGGGAGCATACCGGCGAAGGAGTTGTCGTCAGGGAACTTGCTCCGGATGTCCTCTTCTGCGCTCTTGTAGGCCGACCGGTTTTCGCGCCAGCTGTCGGCCATGAAGCTCAGGTTTTCCATCGGCACCATGATAGCTTCCCGCAGGTGGAACGCATTCGCGGTGCTCCTATCGTTCCCAGCAGGCCTCGCAATGAGGCTGAAGAAGATGACGTGGGAGGAGGCGATACCGTGGTCGACGCCACCATGCAACTCTGCCGTCGCGGTCGTTATGGTCGAAATCGCGAAGTTGTGGACGCCGTGCCACTCCGTGACTGCGTATTCAAGCGCTATCGCTGCAGGGTATCCCGCCAGAAGGTTGGGCTTGAGCTCGAATCCTGTGTTGGTCGAACTGTCCGTAACGCGGCATATCAGTCTGATTATGGCGTCAGTACGAGCAGCTCGTTCGGGGCATCTCATGGCGAAACGGCAGGTCAGTTACCTGTGGGTCGACCATGCCTCCTTCTGGCACTCCTTGCTACAATACGTCGCGATCTTGCAGCCCGTACAGCGTTTTAGTTTGGTGCTGAGTTCAGTCTCTAGTAGTCCACATCGTTGGCACTTCGGGTACTCTCGATAGCGTGGTATTGCGTGGGTGCCGTTCGGACTCATGGCTACGGGGAGTGTCGATGATCGCGGATAGTCGCCCTACCGCGGAGATAGTGCGTCTTATATACGGGCACCGAGGAAGTTGGTAACACACAGATGAACTCAGAAGCCTATTGTCCCATTGGAATAGCACAACCGCCCCAGAAAAGAGAGGAAGAAGCGCATGGGAGTTTCGGAGTCTGAACCAGTTGCTCAGGAGAGCAAGTATACTACGTACGAAATACAATGGATTTGGCCGTGACAACGGCGCCGGCTTTCCACGGGATGCATATTTGTGATCATCGATCCTCGAATATGTCTCGCAAGCTTGCGCTTGTAAGCTGCGTCGAAGAAAAAGCTAGCAGAAGTAGACTGGGCGATGGCGCGTGCAGCTCAATGGCATCACGCCACTGTCCGCACTGGCCCTCATGACGCAGCACGCTGGATCTACCGACTTCCGCTGCAAACTGTCATGAAGAGGCGAGATCATCATATCACAAGTCGTCTCGGCGCTGTTCAATATCTCCAGCCCGTCGCAGGTTGGCTGCGAACGTCCTACAGTGCACACTTCTTCTACCTACGACACAGCTTCAATAGTCGTCATACTCCTCCTTTGGCCTGAGCTGCTGCAAGCTCTGCATGACCTCCCTCAGCTCCCCCTCGCGGAACTGCGCCGCCTCCTTCGTGACCACCAACTTCTTCTCCAGCTCGTCCGCATTCATCAGCCGCTGCTCTCCGTTCTCGATCACCAGCCCCACCTGGTCGAATCGGTTGAGGGTGTTACCCAGGCGCGGCAACGTACCGCTCGGGTCCCAACCGTTGTCGTTGAAGGAGAGGATCGCTCGGACGGCGGCCGTATTGATATCGCGGTGGAGCTCCTCGAGCTTCGAGAGCTGCACCTCCATCCAGCGGGCGCGCCGCTCTAGCGCAAGCGTGAGTGCTGCGACCTCATCCTCCTTCGCCTGGCCGTTCTGGTCTTCCCCGCCATCGTCCAGGAAGTCGTCACCCTTCAACATATCTCGGAGGACGCCGTCGAACGAAGAGCTGTCGTCCCACGTGGTACGAGGGAGCAGGCGAAGCAGATCAGAGATGGTCTGGGTCAAGGTCTCGAGCAGTTGCTGGAACGAAGAGACAGCGTTGTCGATGGAGGTAGACGGCATGTTGTTCGCAAAGGAGCCGCCTCCGACGGAAAGGGCAGAGAGAGCGTGGACAAGCGGGCCGTACTCCAGGGGCACCTTTGAGGCAGGGTTGATCTTCTGGAGGTCGAAGATAGGGTGCTTCGCCAACTCGAGCCAAGGGAATTGGACGTGTAGTTCCTGGAGCATGTCCTTTACGGACATAGGCTCGACGGGAGGAGCTCGGTCTACAGAGTGAGCCCGCGAGTTGTTCGAACTAGTGTCGGGTGCGCGCGTCTCCGGCAGTTGGGGTGCGTCCGAGGTAGCGGCTGAAGGGATGGCGGAAGTGGCATCGGGTGTCTGGTCCTCCTTGGGGATTTTGATAGGCTTGGTGACAGGCTTGTTCTTCTTAGGCATCTTCGCGAGGATTGGTGCCTGCTCCACGGGCTCGGGAGTGACAGGAGCAGGAGGGGTGACTACCTTCCCCGTCTGCGCTTTACGTCCGCTCTTTTCTGTTGGCGTGGTCGCAGAAGGCGAGGGCGCCGCCGCCGCCTTGGCGTTCTTGCTGGCACTGGCAGCCTGCTTCGCGGCCACCTTTGCGGCTCTTTGGGCCTCAGCGGCACGCTCCCGTTCAGCCTTCTCTGCAGCCTCCTTCTCTGCACGCTCCTTGGCGGCCTGCTCCCTCTCCGCCCTTTCACTCGCAGCCTTCTCTCGCTCGGCCTTCTCCTTCTCAGCCTTCTCCTGTGCCAACCTCTCCTTCTCCGCCTTCAACGCAGCCTGCCTCTCCTTCTCAGCGGCTTTCTCCTTGGCCAGACGTTCCTTCTCTGCAGCGCGCGCTGCGGCTTTCTCCTGCGCGATGCGAGCCCTCTCCGCGGCACGCTCTGCAGCGGCAGCTTTCTTTGCGGCCTTGCGAGCAGCCTTCTCTTGCGCGGCGCTGTCGAACACCTCGGTGGGGGCAGCGGGCACTTCACTAGCCTGTGGTGCATCGGAAGGAGCGGGGTGCTCAGCAGCCGCGGACAGCGCAGGGAAGTCTGAAGAAGAAAGAGCAGGGGACTGGGCGGGAACGAGAGAGGGCGAGGCCGAGACTGCAGGACAGCAACGGCGAGCAAGGGACAGATGACGGGACAAGAGCACGAACGAAAAGCGAGAGCGAGAGCGACGACGGGGGGACGGCAGCGAAGGAGTCGAAGACCCAACAAGAACAAGTGTATGTCAGCGTCAACGTACTTTCAGAGGGCGCCCTACCGGGGTCACAGATAGGCAGCGAGCAGCGGCAGGCATGGAGGGACGGGAAGAGAGGAGACCGGGCCGTTGCCATGTCTTAGATCAAGGCCGATTATACAGTTTCCGCACTGAAAGCACGGCAGCTCGGTACACTGACCTGGGACTCCCACCCCGTGAAGCGGAAAGAACATGACTCACCATGTGCAGAATCGCCCGTTTGGGATACCTCCAGGTTTGCGGAGTGCCCACTTGCACCACCGTACCCAAGGTGGCTCGAGACCGACGGGCTTGCTATGGACTCGTCGGTGGGAAATGTCAAGCCCGGAGGGGGGCCGAAAGCCATGGACTGCGACCCATACGCATCCATACCGCCTGTTGGAAACCGACCATTCTGCATAGACTGAGAGAGACTCGGGGACGCCAGCCTCGCGGACATGATCGCAGGGTCGTTGAACGGCTGACCTGGGTTATACGCGCTCGGATCTGCAACACGAGGGTCATGTCATAGGACAGGAAACGGAGAAATCGGATAGTCAACAACGTATTACACGTATACAGCCAGAGGAGTCCTCCTACCCATCGGTCCGTTCCTCGATACGTTCGTGCGGTCGCGACTCGACATGATCAGCTCTCTCAGCTGCTGCTCGCTGACTCCGTTATCGTACGCCGCCTGCTGGAACCGATTCATTTGCTGCTGCTGATGCTGGGCGAACGGCGACTGAGCGGCTTGCATATGCTGCGCGAGCGGCGAGCTCATGGCGGAATTGGGCTGGTACTGAGCGTACTCGTGGTGCCGCGCCTGGAAGGGCCATTGCTGGTTCACGTGATTGTTCATCTCGGCGGCATTGTTCAAGTGTGCGACATGGGAGAGGCTATCGTGTGTACTGAGCGGAGACGGCGCATGCAGCGGGGAGGATGCGGAGCCTTGGCGACCTCGGGCGAAGCCGAATCTGGACACTTTGCGCTCCTCGTCCATGGGCGAGAACTTCCGGGTGGGCGGGTCGTCCAGAGCATCGCCGCCGAACGGGTTGAAGGACCCAGTGTAGCTTGATCCGGTTGACTGCCGCTCGAGCGCGCCTCGGCCGGTCAAAGGATCATACAATCCACGGTGAGCATGTCCAGCGGGAGCGAGGCCGGGAGGAGGCATGAGCGGGCTTGCTGCCGCCTGCGCGTTGGGGCGCAGCGCCGGGAACACATCGAAGAAGCCGCCGCTAAAGGGGACGGTCGGGTTGACGTCGAAGTCTGGCAGGTCGAACGCGTCCTCGGGCACATTCCCCACCAGCTTAGGGTCGAGGTTGAAGCTGAAGCCTCCGAACTCGGTGTCGTTGCCAAGGGACTGCAGCATGCGGTCGAAGTCCGGGAATGGATTCTGGACGACGGTAGATATTGTCGACTCCCGCCGCGCCCGGATGTCTTCCATGAGTGCCTGGGCCTGTGTTGACATCTGGTACGACGATGACGGAGGTTGCATGGGAATCTGGGGGGATGACGCAGCCTCTGAAGCAGTCCTTGACGACGGCGGAGGCAAGCCCGGAGGCGCAGCGAGACCAGGCGGTACCACCGGCGAGAGGCCCGGAGGAACCGCAGGCAAGCCTGGCGGCGCCGCAGGGACTTCCTTAAGAGCGGCGGTAGGTGGCGACTGCGGAGACGGGACTTCGGGCGCAGCAGACCCCACATCTGATTCGACAGCAACAGAAGACGTCGGTGATCGTGGGGGTGGCGGTGGAGGAGGCGCAGCCTCCTTGCCCTTCGCCTGTCTTGTCGCTGCGGGGGTAACAGGGCGATTGGGCAAAGGGGTCGCAGGACGCGATGACGATGCCTGGGACGACGCCTTCACTCCCTTCTTGCGGACCTCTGTAATGACAGGTGCCGAGGATGTCGTTGTCGAACCCGATCGTTGTTGTCGAGTCGCTGTTCCCGTGCGTCGTGTCTGTTGTCTCAACGCTTGGTTTGCAGCGTGCGTGTTATTGTGCAATGCAGTACTCGCAAGGTTGTTGTTGCTCCTGTTGGCCCAGGACGCTGCACGAGGAAGGCCTGTGAAAGCACGGTTAAGATAAAAACCTTGATACATGAACAATAGATACTCACCTTCCGCCTCGTCACCTTTCCTAATGGTCGTTGTACGGGACCGAGTTTCGGTATCCTTCATCGTGTGTTTACTGACGGACGAGGTGAGAACAACATCAGCGGGCGCAACAACGGTGGGACGTACAGGGTCGTGAGATCCTCCTTCGTGAAGCAGTCCTTCTCGTCGCCCCACTCATGAAGGTTCATGCAGCTCTGGTCTGTGCAAGGGACACTCCGAAGGAAAGCCATGCAGTACTTGGTCGTACCATAGCTGGCTCGCATGATCTCTCCTCCACCACCTGGAGAGGGAGCGCCATCAACAGCCGCAATGGCACGCGCCGCGTCTTCGCGACGGTGGTATGTGATGTAGAGACCGATCACGGGCGCACGTCCCCCCGGCGGGGTGCGCTTCACGATCACGATCTTCGATATCTTCCCATACTGACCAAAGTACTCGTTCGAACGCAGGGTTGGTATGAGCTGCACCGGTGTTAGTCCGATCTCACATCGCATTGCGGAAGGTTGAGCGTACCTCTTCCTTCGCGAACCTCGGTCCGAGCCCCACTACATACACCACGTTGCGTTGGACGACCCGGACGTTGGCGAGGTGACGGCGACCAAGAGCATCTAGCTCCTTGCGTTCACGCTCTCGCTGTTTCTTCTGTTGCGTCAAGCGCTTGTGACTGGTTGAATCAGGAAGTCAGCATGAATGTAGCATGGGAGAACCGACAGGCAAGTCTATGCGTTCTCAGCTAGTACGGCCGCAAGTAGACCGGACAATGTCGTGATGAAAACGTGGGCGTCGCGCACACATATTCGGAGTGCACGATGAAGCCATCCAACAAAAAAGCACGTTATGAGACGGTGTATGCGTCTCGGAAACACTACCTGGCCATGCTGGTTATTTCAGGGAGACAGGGCTATGAGGAACGCGCAGGGACAAAGGCTCGCACTGCGATGCACGGTGGCGCGCCTACTGGTGGACGCCTTACTCAGCCTTAGCACAGAGGGTCCCGGTCTCAACAACCGCATCCGACAAGGAGCGGATGAGCCAGGGAATGCGCTGGAGTCGAGACAGAGAGTTAGGGAAATGAATGGAAGGAGCCACTCACTCTTCAGGGTTGATCGGTTTGAACTGGACCGCCTCATCAGTGTACTCCCTCCGACACGCCGGGCAGCGGCTGTTGAGGTTCTCCTTGATGTGGTGCCAGCAGAACTGACAGACCTGAGCATCCCGGAGTCAGCGAGGCCGCCTCTTTGTTCGTGAGACGGCCGATGGCTCACCTGGTAACCGCAAGGGCACGGCTTGAAGTTGAGATCGGAGATGTCCATCTCCTCGAGACAGAGAGGGCACTCCGCGTCCTCCTGGCCCGATGGCAAATGTCGTCAGTACGTCCGCGCATACGGGCAGCACAGAAGATCTACGAACCGCCTCGTCGTCGCTCCAGTACGCGTCTTGCACGCCCGCGAGGACGTGCGACTTGGACTGCGGAAGCGCATGTGCAGCATGCAGCGCTGGAGCTGGCAAGGGTGAGTTGCTGTGAATTCGGGTGGCCATTTGATAGACACGCAGGGGCGGACGGCGAGGGGCGATGAGTGCAGGATATGGGCGAGAGAGAGAGAGAGAGAAAGAGATGAGGCAGGCGGACGCTTCAGCGCAGGTCGTAAACGCGACAAATCAGGCGCTTGCCGAGTTTTGCAGTGGCACGCAAACAACACAGCCAAACACAGCCCGATAGGCGCCCATAACATGTCCTTCCTCCCATGCATCGCCAGGAGCACAACCTCCGAGCACAAACGGACACATGTTCGTTCCATTAACCGTCTTTACTGCTCTATCTCCATCTATCGTAGTGTCGGCGAAAGCGAGAAGGGACTGTAAACGGGCCTGTCACCGTGGGAGCTGCCAACCACACCCGTTCGCGTGACTACAAACTTCACCACAACACATTCGATCTCCGAGAATGCACCTTCTCATGCCTCGAGCGGTGCATGATGCATGTTGCGGGTGGGCAGGAATGAGGCTTGGTATTGACAGCATCAGCTGACACCGCCGCACGCAGACCTGGGACTCGTCTAGCGCAGTCAATCCCACATGTCCCCGTTCGTTGCGGAGACATTACCGGACCATGGTACGGCCTGGTGAGAACGAGGTCTTACTGCGAATAGCGCAAGGACAGCGAGGAAGGTAGCGTGAGTGGTAGTACAGAGGCTGGGATCTTCCCAGAGACTAGAAGTCGTCGTCGTCGTCGAAACCTCCCTTTCGGTGGTGGAACTGCGCAGCCACGAATATGAGCGCACGACGTGGTAATGACCGGTGGTCAAGGGAGGTGCACGCACCACAATTGCGCCTTTCTTTGGTGCAGAACTGGATTGCGCCCCATCTATCTGATTCAGGTGTCAGTAGGGGACGATTGTGAACCGCGGCGTGAGGTTGCCCACCTGGTCCAGCAGCCCGATAAGCTGTTCCTCGGACACACGGCCCCTTAGCTGGCCAGTCTGCACCATGCGCAGGAGGATGGCCTCGATCTGCTGTGCCCTATCCGGACTTACGAGGGCGATGCGCGCAACTGTGTTTTATATGAGAGAAGGATCAGCTCAGCGTTAAGACAACACAACCACACGCGAGTAGGGCTCACGTCGTTCTCGAGCAGCGGTGTCCAGGATGGTTGCAAGCAAGTCCCGACGCATCTGCTCCTCCGCCTCGCGCTTCGCTTGATCTTCTCCGGACGGCGCGCCGCTGCTTCCCTGCGCGCCCTGGCCCATACGTGCGGCACGAATCGCAGCCAACTCCGGGTCCTCCATCTTCGTCCGTCAATGAGATAGGCGGATACAGCTGCTTCGTTGTCTTCCCTCCTTGTCGGGAAACGGGGGTGATCCGGATCTAGAGATTGCGCACAATCAGAACAAGCACACGAGGGTCGTGATGCAGGTAAGCCTTGGTGTGAGGTATAGAGCTTTAGACGGACAGCACCCAAACGAATCGAGCAGAGTTGACTCGCGGAGGGAAAGCAGCCCGCCACAAATGGCGTATGTGCTCTCGAAGCGCCCATATGCCCGATCGAGATCGCCGAGACGCTGTGCGCGCCAGTGCGCTCTCTGCCTCGCGCCGTTCGACCAATATTTGTACCGGATGTCCCGCTCGCCTCTTTCTCCCAAACACCCTTGCGCAGCCCGGACGCACAAAGACTTCTGGGCTGTAGCGACGAGTGACTACTCGTTTGTTGCGGGTCCCGAGCGGGTTGAACCATGACCCTCATGTCGTTCTTCAAAAAGAACAAGTCCCCGCAGGCGGCGACGACCTCGACAGACCCCGCGATGAAGTACTCGAGCACAAGTAGCGCGAACGGACGCGCCTCTAATTCGTCCGACCCGAACGCTCTGGCTGATGGGCTTGGTCGTCTTTCGCTAGGTGCAGGGCAGAGGCGGGAGCAGGAGGGAGGTCGTCCCTTTGTCGGGGGCTTCGCGCCTCTGCCGCAGAGTCGACCTGAACCTATGGATTGGCAACCCATCGTGCCCGGGACATCTCCAAGGTTCCCTCACTCCAATGGGGCATCTCCAGCTGTTCCACCAGCTGGTATGCCTGTGCCGCAGAGGTACCCTACGCAGTACCCACCTCCCGGCCCTATCCCCACACCTCCCAAGCTGGTCATGCCCACGCCACAGACCATGTCCCTAACGATGGCTCACGCACTTGCGGGAGACCTCGTGTCTCCTCCCGCTCCGAAAAACCACCTGCGCCCAGCCTCCCCGACGCCCATGACGCGCCCGCATTCGGATTCAGGCGCCTTCCCCTCCTCCAGCCACCTACAGGTTCCCCCGATGGCCCCGCAGCGGCCGCACCTGCCTACTGCACCTCACTCTGCTCCAGCCAAGCCAGCGTCTTCTGGACCATCTCGTCCCGCGGCATTTGCTGTGCAGACTCCCTCGAGGCGTTCGCGCGCCCAGTCGAGTCCCCCCTCGCCAATATCAACATCTTCGTCTGGGAAAGATACACCTAAAGTACAGTGCTGCGCTACTACGCGTCAAGACAAGCGGTGCACGCGCATGGTCGCCGTCACGACGCCTCTTGCTCTACTCACCGGAGAGGAGGAACCGCAGTACTGTCACCAGCACATGAAGAACGCGTTCGTCGACGTGAAGTTTTTCTCACGCAAGCACCCCACCGAGGAGGTGCGCTATGACGGTACGTCCCTCCCTCATTTTCAAATCGCGTTCATCTCTAACACGTCGTATAGACTGGATCCCCGAGTACTTACAGGAGTCGACCAAGCGAGCCCTTCGCGAGGAGATGCAGAAAGAGGTCTCACCGGCAGATGAACCGGGGTACATCTACGCGTTCCAGATAGACGGTGCGTGCTCACCGCTTGCTCTTATTACGCTGTTCCTCACGTCTCGCAGCAGACGATGCCAACCCGCGCGTCGTACATATCAAGGTCGGTCGTGCTGTGAAGCTCACCAAGCGCCTCGCCGAATGGGACAAGCAATGCCAGTCGAAGCAGACCCACTTGCGGGGATTCTGGCCTATGAGCAAGGACGCCGCGGCGAACGGTATGATGCGTGGGCGCGTGCAGGTGGGAGATTCCGGTCCATATTGCCACCGCGTCGAGCGGCTCGTGCATCTCGAGCTTGCGGACCTCACGCTCAATGCGCCCTATTTGGACCCGAAGTTCCCGAACGTTAAGGCGGAGGTAGGGAACGGCAGTAGGCGCGCCGCGACAAGGCGTCCTTGTCCAGACTGTGAGTGTGCTCGTTACGCATTGCCTCTGCCATTGTTTCTGACGTAAGTGTGCGCTTTAGGCGGTGTCGCGCACAAGGAGATATTCACCTTCCCTCGCGCTACCGGGCGGTACAAGGGTAAGGAGTGGGAAGATATCGTGCGCCCTGTGATCGAGAAATGGGGAGGCTTCGTTGAGAAGTACGTGTAATACCGTTTTCTGATGACATTTCCCTACCCCGTACGCTATGCCACGGACTGATGTTGCTCTAGCCGTGCTATTACTCCCCGTTGTTTGCTGGATATCATCATACCCGTTTCCTGCTACCCTGTCTCCATGGATCATGTACCCCGAGTTTGCCGTACCGTTACATATTGTTGTGTCACCACTAGCTCTCCCGTACTGCCGCATCAATTGTATCAGAGACCGGTTTGCCCGCTAGCACCGCGTCTTGTGTTATGTGCGTCCTCGCACCTCTTCGCCCGCACAAGCTTGACTGAGACGTTACGCGATCGACGAGCGCCTATGACTGTGGGCGCCTGTTTGAGCAGAGAACAATAGCACACGTGATCGCGTTGCAGACAAAAGAACTGGAACGCGTCTTGGGCAACGGGCGCATTGGCATTGTTCTCCCCGACGGTATATAACAAGGACATGGCGACACGGTCCCCTCACGTTTTCCCCCTCGGTCCTCTCCTAGACTACCTTATTCTGGTCTCAGACGTTCTAACGATCCGCTATTCCTACCACTGACTTCAGTCTTCAGCCAAGACTTTCCTTGACACGACATCTCTCCGATCAGAATCTCAGCTTTGTCTACACAACAACTACTCCTACGATCTGCCAAGATGTTCGCAAAACTGCTTGCTGCTCTTGGCCTGCTTGCCCTCGCTGCCCCGGTGACGCGTGGTGCCGTGCACAACGTGACCGTCGGCGGACCCGGTATCCTCAAGTACGACCCCGAGTTTGTGGTTAGTACCTCCCATGAACACTCCGATTGAGCTGGCTGAGCTCACTTATACATGCAGAACGCAGATCCAGGGGATATTGTTATCTTCACCTTTAAGCAGAAGAACCATACCGTGACCCAGTCCTCGCTGGACTCGCCCTGCGCGCCGATCCAGAATGGCTTTGACTCCGGCTTGTGAGTGTGCATCTCCCTTGTGCCAGAGGACGCGCCTGACATGGTGATGCTTCAGTGTCCCCGTCGCCGATGACGCCACCGACTTCCCCGTTGCCCAGTTCCAGGTCCAGGACACGAACCCTGTCTGGGTCTACTGCCGGCAGGCGAACCACTGTCAGCAAGGCATGGTCTTCGCGATAAACCCCGGCGACAAGTTTCCCACCTTCCAGTCCAATGCCGTCGGAAACAACGCTGCATCTTCGTCCTCCGCTGCTGCCGCCACGTCCACCAACGCCGCCACCGCCACTGCGCCTGCTACTTCTCAGAGCGTCGTCACCGTGACCGCGACCGTTACTGTCGACGGCACGACACAGACGACGACCTACGGCTCGTACCCCGGGTCGGCTGCACCGACTGCGGTGTCGTCGCAGGATCATGTCGTCATGGTCGGGCAGGACGGCGCGCTGACGTTCAGCCCGAGCAACATCACCGCGCAGGTCGGCGATACGCTCACGTTCCGCTTCGTGACGAAGAACCACACCGCGACGCAGAGCAGCTTCGCGAGCCCTTGCAGTCCGCTCTCCGAGACGAGCACAAACGGCCAAGTGGGCTTCGACTCCGGATTGTATGTGATCTTCTGCCTTGCATCAGGTAGCGAGTGTTAACGTGCCACTCTTGCAGCATGCCCGTACCAGCGAGCGCATCCGACTTCCCGAGCTTCCAGGTGACGATCAACGACGTATGTTACCCTGCACTTGCTTCTGACGGCCTAGTACTCACTGACGTTTCTCCTCCAGACCGCGCCGATCTGGGTGTTCTGTAAGCAGACGAATCCCGCCAGCCACTGCGCGGCGGGCATGGTGTTCTCCGCGAACGCCGTTGAGTCCGGCCCGAACAACTTCGGTGCGTTCCAGGCAAAGGCGAAGGCGACTGGCAACGCCTCCTCGACGGCCTCCGGGTCTTCGCCATCGGGGACGGGGAAGACAAACGGTGCGGCGGAGACGGGCCTCATGAGCGCTGGCGCTTTGGTCGCTGTCTTCGCTGCTATCGCGGGTGCATTGATTTTGTGAGGCTCCGAGAGACGCGATAGATTGCCACGCGGACTGGAGGGGAGTGAGATATGGACTCGACTGTAGCATAACGGTGTTGGGGCGCTACGACCTTGCGCAGCGTGTATTGTGGTTTGCTTTCGACCTTCTCTACTACGCATTGTAGCCATACGTTGTATCGCTCGTTTGCTTGCACCTGTGCTATTACAGCACTGCTATTATAGACCATTATTATGTCAACTTGACTCGCCGCTCGCGCACTAGAGTAGATCCATGTCGACATTCATGCACCTGTTCAAGTTGCAATGTCTCCGAATCTTCAGATACGCCACCCTCAGGATTCTACAATTCTGAGAGGGGTGAATCCCTTCAGGATATCCACTCCGGCATTGACTAGTACTATACTACAGGGAGATCAATCTGGATAGGAAGCTCAATGCGAGTCCTCCGAAGAATCGGTCCGACTACTATAGACTATATCATGTCGCTCACACAGGCGCCCGTCAATTCCACCTGAACGGCAGAACGCAACCTCGACGCGTCACGCAACCCGAACGCCCGAATCGCCCTTGTCTCAGTCAAAGCGCCGACCGGCTGCTAGCCAAGTTGAAGAGGCTTGTCTACAGACAGTCTAATAGACACTAGGTCCATCTGGCTGAACTCTCCGGCGTAAGGCGGCCACCTGTACAGATCTCTCCTGTTCTCCGTCCCGCTTTCGACCAGCACGCAGCTGCGCATCTACGCCGGGCCTGTGCCAGCATGGACGAAGATCCTGCTTCCACCTCATGCGCTCCGAGGCCGCCTCCCACAACCTCGGGCTCTGGGGACTCGACGCCCTATGGCACGGCCAAGAAATACTCAAGCCTCTGTCCCCAGGTCCAAATGCGTTGCTACTATTGCGTGAGTCGCGAAACGGAGCGGAAGTTGAGGCGTTGTGGCGGTTGCGGCGTGGTGCTGTACTGCAGCAAGGAATGCCAGAAGAAAGCCTGGCCGGAACACAAGTGCGTGCACCTGCCCATCGCCGGCAAGTACCACCAGTGTCGGACGGGAGTGTATGATGATGTGGCGCTGACCACGCTGACATTTCTGGACACCAGGAAAACGTGCCGCCCCGGTGCGGCGCTCATGAAGAACAGGGATGTGCTTCAGGAGTCCCTCGGGATCCCCGCACCGATCTCCCTCACTCACGCCGTCATGGAGTGGGTCGAGGCTCACACCCACGCATTCCACAACATCGCCTCCTGTGCGACGATCTTGGACGGAGGCCTCGAACGAAACCTTGCGTCCCCGCACGCGCTCGTCTTCCGGCTGGGTCTTGCGCTCGTCGACCCGCGCGGAAATCCCTCGAGGAAGTTTGGCCTGCGGCGCACCGACGTCGTGCCTCGGCCGCTTGGCCGGCGACTGGGACGCATGGGAGGCGCGGCGCGAGAGGCACGTCAAGATGCTCAACATGGTCCCGCATGCAAAGTTCGCCGGGGTGCTTCTCGCTGTCTTCCTGGTGGAGGACACCCCGGGCGTTGTCACGTACAACTGGTTCCCCGTCTACCGCCAAAACCTCCGCAATACGACCGACGTCGCGCCTACGGCCCGGCCTGTCCTGCAGGACCTGCTCAGCATCTGCACCGCGTGCGTGAACGCGGGGCTGGTGTTCGGTTTCGACGAAGATGGAGATGGAAAAGAAAGTCAGCAGGTGTACCCTCGCCTCGGCGTCTTGGAACGCCGCGGTAAGAAGTGGATTTGGCGCGAGCAGCCAGAATCGACTTGGGATGCATTGGCGGTGGCTATGGAGGCGGGCGGATGGGAGAATCGTACTGGGCTGGATCCCCGCTCTGTGTTCATTAGACTCGCTAGCGACTGGGAGCTTTGAGCTTGGGGCTATCGCTCGTCCACGTACGTAGCTGCCCTTCTTTCAACCGTCTCCATAACCTCAACCGCAGCCTACGCTCCACTCAGTCAGTGCGCACCCTCCAGATCGAAAGCGACGAGAACGCACCGTCGCCGCCTCGATCATGTTCCTCCTCCCCTCTCCCTTCGCTATTCCCTCAAATACGCTCTTCCAGTGCGTCCACCGCTCCGGGTGGTACCCGTCCACGCCGTCCCACGTTCCCCCGCTCCCCCCAGGGCGACCAGCGTTCTGGGGCCAGTCGGGGTTGCCATTGGGCCCCAGGATCTGGCGGGACGCGTACATCTTGTCGCCCACTTCCTGCACCCAGATGGAGGCCACCTCGATTTGGAGCTCCATCGGGTCCTCGTGCATTGCGCTCCAGACCGTCCCGCCGCACTCCGCGCTGCCTCCCCCGCCGCCACGACCGCGCCGCCGCTCTTCAGGCGGGAGGGAGTAGGGCTCGAGCATGTGCGCCATCGTCATGAGCGCGTAGTCCGCGCAGTCGATGACGGCGCGCGTCCAGAGGCGCGCGACGAAGGCGTTCATGTTCAGCCAGCGGGTGCGCGCGAGGGCGCCTGCGCGGAAGCGTTCGGAGGAGTTTGTGGCGGGCGGGTCGCCGGCGAGGGCGGCACAGGCTTCGCAGGAGGCGGGGGACGAGGGTGCGGCGAAGGGATGGTGGAGGGTACTGTACATGTCGGGTCCTGGAAACGTATGGATCGATGTGTCAGTGCAGGTTGGCCTCGCTCGCAAGTGCGGAGAGGGAGAGAGCGTGCCGTTCATGAACTCGCGAACGCTGAGGCGGAAGACGGGGAGGTCCGCCCATGAAAAGTCGCTTCCCCAGAGATGCCAGCCTTCGCATGCATCGCTCCCCTTGGCCTTGAGTGCATACACGATGCTGCAGAGACGGTCGTGCGCGGACCGATCTTCCTGTGCATGCTGGACGACGGCGCCCCAGATGGTCCACATGAAGCCTTCGAGGCCGGGCGTGTCGTCGTCGTCGGTCCGATCTCTGGCAGGTGCGACGGAGAGGGCTTGCCGGCAGAGAGGGAGGATGCGGTCGGCGACCTCTTCGGGTGGTAGTGAGGGGTCGTGGATGGCTGCTACCGCCGCGTCTATGTAGACCTTGATGGGGTCTTGAGTCGGTGGAGTGGACATGACGGTTTGGATCGTGTCGTGCAGCTCTTCCGCCTCCCAGGGAGTAGTCAAGACGTTGCTACCGCTCACCACAAGCGTTGTGACTAGGAGAAAGAGATGGATGAGTAGCAGCATTCGATAGAGGACGAGGGTATAGTGCGACTCACACGATCGTCTTGTTGTCTTGATATACGACGAGGAAGGCGCGTCAAGACATGCGAGTGACCGCGTCAGCTTTGGCTGGAATGCCGCCGAGTGCTATGCAGTGCAGACGCAGACCTCGTCGATGAATGAAAGTTCCTGTGAACCGTACGGCAAGGCTCCTCGCGTGAGACGCCGTGTGAGAGCGAGAACATGTCTGTACGCACTGACGGGCATGCGCACGGCGGTGTCTCGATCATCGCACACTGCGGTGTCTCGATCATCGCACACTGCGGTGGACGACCGTGACATCCGACTCAGACTCACTGGCGGGAGCCGGGAGGCGCGTGCGTCACAAGATCGTGTGATCGTGCCAGTCACGCGTCCTAAGCCCCGACGCGTCGTGTGTTGGCTTCAGCCACCGACGTCCACCTCCTAGCCTGCGCTGCACGCATACTTCTGGCCTGCAATGGCTTCGAGTAGTCTAGACAAGCTGCTCGCCGCCCCCGACATCACAGACTCCACAGACTTCCCCGACCCCGCCGCTGCCCCCGGCCTCCGCGTCCTCGACGACGCCCTCCGCTGCGACATATGCCGCGACTTCTACGACGCCCCGGTCTCCCTCAACTGCGGCCATTCCTTTTGCTCCGTGGTGCGTGAGTGCCTGTCCGCCTCCCACTCGCGCCGACCACCTTCTGACATGCCTGTCGCGTCCAGTGCATACGCTCAGCTCTACCGGCCAACGCGACCTGTCCGTCGTGTAGGAAGCCCGCTTCGGAGGTACATCTGAGGAAGAACGTAGCGGTGGAAAGCGCGGTGCAGGCGTGGAGAGAAGCTAGGTAGGTTCCTCCAGTCTTTTCAACGCTGGATGCAATTATAACAGCCGCGCTCAGGCCTCTGATTCTACGACTCGCCAACGAAGAACTAGCGAGGAAGACACGGCCAAAAGTGCTTCAGTCAACAAGACCCCATCATGACGAGCCTCTGCGGAAACGCAAGCGCAGCGGCAGCCCCGCGAGCGCGTCGGACGACGAGATCGTCATGATCGCGTCCAGTCCTCCTCCCTCGGGCTCAGCTACGCCTGACGCTCTCCCAGGTATGCGCACACTCAGCGTCCCTCTGTTCTCCCCCTTAAGTAGGAGGCTGAAGCGCGCAACTCCTCGTAGACACGGTTGAGTGCCCGATCTGCCAGAAAGCAGTCCCTTCGCAGAAGATCAACATGCACCTTGACAGCGGCTGCAAGCGGCACCTCGCAGAAGGCTCGTCCTCAAGCAGCGCACATCCGGACCCGAAAGGCAAGCAAAAACAGCAATGGTCCAAGCTGCTCGGAAAGCCCCCAAATGCGCCGGGGAAGGGCAAGGATAAGGGCAAGGGGAAGGCTCGGTGCGTCGTAATGTGCCTCATTCCAGCGAAAACGGCGAGAGCTAAGGGCAGAACGCAGGGCGATGGAAGGCGACGAGGACTCGGAGCCGGAGCATATACCCAAGGTCGCGTACGACATCCACCCGCAGAAGCGCATCGCGGAGATGCTGAGCGACTGGGGGCTCCCGACGCACGGCGACAAGAACGCGCTCGTGCGCCGACATAGCAAGTGCGTAATTTCACACGCGTATGCAATCACTGAGATTCGACAGTTGACATTGTTTTGCACCGGCAGATGGGTAGTGCTGTACAACGCGAACGTAGACCGCGCGCCCGAGCACCGGCGCTCGCTCGAGCAGCTCCGGAATGACCTGCGCAGGATGGAGGACGCGGAGCTCAGGACGCGGAAAGAGGTCGTGGACGACCCCGTCGCGTACCAGGTGCGGTTCGGATGTCCGTGTGCTGCGGGAGGATGAGCCGGCTGACGGGGGTTTGGTGTGTAGAGAGCGAACAAGGCGACGTTCGCGAAGCTCACGGAGGCAGCGAGGCCGAAGAGGGCTGCCGCCCAGGCTGTTAAGAAGGAGAGGGACGGGTCCACGCCTGAACCTGAAGACGCGGCGCGTCCTGGAGAAGTAGCAGCCGAGGAGTTGGACATTATCGATGTTGACGCGAGCTGACCGAGGCGACGGCGCTCGGGGTCGCGTCCCCCTTGCGAGTGTAGTTATAGGTATGGCGTCCGTGGGGTGTTGGATGCGCGTCAGGCTGACGGGTGCCCGAAGTAATCTAGGGACTTTGATTCATCTCGCACCCGTTCACGCGAGCAGTTGCTCTGCATCTCAGGCTCAGGCTCAGGGTTACGCTCCGTGCGTTCACGCATACAGCAAGTTCCATAGAGGTCGGTGTATCTGTTTCACGCTCAACAGTAAGGCGCACATGTGAGTGGCTCAAGCCGAGCCGTCACTGGGATTACCCTGAAGCGCGGCTCTCTGCCGCTTGGACGTGTCGAACCTATGCGTCCGTCTGTGCTCCAATGCACTCTACCCGTTGTATGCGACAGCTAGTGACCCTTATCGAGAGCGTTCACTATGCACACCCAGCAAGGACGGACATGAAGAGTGTTGTACCAAACGCTATACATCTTCCAAATCGTCGATAGGAGCTCTCCGTGGCTTGCCTCACCATCACAGCTTCGAGACGTTTAGCCCTTCAGCGGATCACACAAAGCAAGCAAGCCCCGCCATTGTCCTCATTGGGACGTCCAAGCGTCGCGCCACGGTGGAGCACAGCATCGCCGTATGTGCGCATTGTCCGCCGCGCGGCCCGCCGTAGCTCGCGCCTTTGCCCTCGCTTTGGCACGCCACCGAGCTCCGGGACCGCAGCCATGGCTAAGGCAAAGCGGCCACGATCGTTCAGTCGCTTTGATGCGCACGCGGAGAGGTATAAGTAAGCCCTGCTGGGCGTAGTGGATTGCTCGAGCAACCAAACTCCTTCAATCTCTACACTCAACAAGGCCGCGAGAGCCACAGAACTCGCGCACCACTCGCCCACATTCCACCAGATCCACCATGCAGCGCAAGCCCTCAGTCGCCAAAAGACTGCGCAAGCTGTCGGATTCCGTCATGTGAGTCTCATCTTCTCGTTCACATCTGAGGACGGCGGGGACTGACCTTTCGGATTCCTCAGCAACACACTGGCCCCCGAGAGTACCTCACGGCCCGCTGCGACGCAGCGGCGCACGCGCAAGGTCTCCGTCGACGAGATCAGCATGCCTGCCCCACACCCCGCGTACTCCATCGACGGATGGATCACCAAGGACGACGTGGCGCGCGAGAGGCCACCGCGTCCAGCGCGGCCGAGCGTCGACCAGCGCCCGCCCGTGGTGCGCGACCCGAAGGCACGCGAGATCGAGCGCGAGGGCTTCCGGGCGCTGAACACCGCGAAGAGACCCCAGCGACCGCGCGAGGAGGACTTGCCCTATGGGGCGAAGGGAGCCGTGCCGATCCATCTCGCGAAAGAGCTCTTGGGTGAGGCAGGAACACCGGAGGGGAGCTCGGTGCCGTTCCCGACGACCGCGCAAGGCGCGACGGCATCTGCGTACCCGAAGAAGAAGCCTTCACAGACGGAGAGGCAGGGGGAGAGGGAGGCGCGTCCGAGTCGGGCGCAGAAGGGCGAGTTGACGGCCCAGTATCGGTTCCCGCCAGAACCGAGACCGGTGGTCTTCTCGCCTTTCGCACCGACCGGCCGCGACGTTCCCGGACGGAGGACGGGCAGGGCGCCAGAGGAGAAGCATCCTTTCCCGGAGACACAGTCCACGACGCGCGTGGGCACGCCGGCATCCCTTGCCAGCGACACCCAGAACAGGCGCGAGGCGAAAGGCAAGGGCCGCACGGAAAAACACGAACAGCGCGAGCCCGCCGTGTGCCTCGCGGAGCACGAGGCGACAACCGTCCGGCGTCAGGGCGCCATCCGGAGGACGTCAAGGGCGAGCGAGGCTGCGCTGCCCCCTCAGCACCTCCGGGACCGTTACGGGCGCAGCGACGACGCGCTCGTACAGGCGTCGACGCCCCTCGGGGTAGACTTGAAGCGCTCCCAGTCGATGGCGACCAGGAGGCCGCCGGGGCCTCCGCCGGCTTCTCCCAGCCCTTCGCTGTCCCCCAATCACCCGCGGCCGACGCCGCGCGACATTCCCCGCGACGTTCGTCCGTACCGCAGGGAGAACTTCACCTTCCCGACGCTCTCAGGAGATTCGGAGGGGGGCGAGACGGAACACTCGGAGCTGATGCTCGTTCCGCCGGCACCGGTCGCGACGCCGCGCTTGGTGGCGAAGGCGCAGGCGAACATGCCTCTGCGGTACCCGCCAGTACCGCGAGACGTGCAGCTGTCTGCGCCAGACCCGCACCGCGCGACGTCTTTCAGGGGACAAGTCGGCCGAGTCGAGCGCGCGCAAGCCAAGCCGAGCGGTGGGCCTGCGAGGGAGGAGCGGACTCGTGAGTACGGCGCGAGGCGCGGGCGTGGTCAGACGGTGGAGATCTCCATACACACCTTGACGGACTTCTTCGACGCGGAGACCGAGCTACCGACGGTCGCACCTCTGATGATCAACAAGAAAAGCCGCGCGGGAGAGCAGTCGGGGAGATCGGGGAGGTGAGCGGGAAGGAATCGCGGCCCAAGCCCAAAGACCAGGGCTCGGGGACTTCTGTGGCCCCGCTCGGGACTGGCCTTTCGTGTCGTTTCGCTGCTCTTCTTATACCCAGCTTCCGCACTTAGAGACTTGGTTCACCTTTGTTTTCGTGCCACTGCTCCTCGTTCCTGTCCTCGTGTTCGCAACATTGTTTTCTGCGCTGCTGTATCCGCGCCTGCATCATCTGTCACCTCCATCACCTTTGTATTTCTCTTGGCTTGTCGCATACCTTGTGCCATATGTAGTCTGTTTTGTGCCACAGTACCTTGCTTGAGCTATGTCATGACCATAGGTGCTCAAGAGCGGCGGAAGGAACGGTCTGAGTTCGCGACAGCAAAAGGACCTTAAAAGAGTCAGGACGCATTCGAATTCGGGATATCGAGCTAACGACTCGAGACCGCGAGCTATTACGGTATTGTAAGCGAGAGCGGTGCGACGACGTGCCAAGGAGTGGTAGCTACTGAAAGCGAAGATCATGGGTCCATCCATCTACTAGGTCGGCTCATCATGTCATCGATTCACCTCAATGTCGCGACCCCGCTATAGAGCGCGACGGAGTGTACATGCGTTTGAGGTCTCTGTGACGGTACCAGTACTATAGCAGAGGCTGACTATATCTAGAGCTAACTCATGGCACGGAGTGATTGCGAGAAATATAGGGAGGAAAGTAGGGTATATACAAGCATGCATGATGCACAGGTATCGATTGGGATAGCCGCAAGAAAGAGGTCTCCACGTCTGCGTCGTCTATAGCGAGGGTGCAGGCAAATGTATGAAGCCACTAATCCTTTGCACAGATCATCCAGCCGACTTCCTTCTGCACTCCAACCTTGTCCGTAACGGGTTTGAAGGTGAATTTGTGTTCGACAGTGGGAAGCTTGGCGGCGGAACTACAGATAGCAGATGAGTGTTGTGGTCAGTATCATGTCCTGTCGCATGGAATGCATATATCCTTACAAGCTATCCCTTATGTTGATGTGGGACCACTGAGAAAACGTAGGGATGAGTCGTGAGCACCCTCAAACGTGGACCAAAGACGTACCAGCCTGTGCAGAACGAGATAGCGCGGTTCGTCATCGAACTGCTTGTCCGGATCGAACCCACACGAACACGCTGGCCGGCCCTGACTGATGGCTTCCTCAATCGCGGGGAGCGTAGCGTCCTCAGGTAGCCCGAGAGCAACAGCTAGGCGCCCCATCGTGCTCTGCGCGTCGTGACGGGAGGCTAATAGTACATTTTCGGGCGACAAGAGCGTCGCACCGTGAAAGAGCTGCCAGTGCTCGAGCATGCCGGAGGGAGTCTTCGAGGCCGTGCAGCTAGAGCTTCTCGAGACGCCCCAGCCGCAACAGAAAATAGACGTAGGGTCCTCCAAGAGCGCAAGATCGGCCACCTCGTCGGGTGCCGTTGAGTTCGAATCGTCTCCTGCAACCTTTCCCTTTCCCTTGCCCTTACGGCCCTTCGCCTTTGCTTGGGTGGAGGAGCCGGCTACTCCGAAGGCAGCAGCGCGAGCCTTGCGAACGACATTTGCGAGGGTGTGTCTTACTTTGGCGTGGTACTCGTCAGCATGGGCCAAGACAGCTGCTTCGGCCGCTGCGAATTCCTCCTCGGTCAGGTCGACGTCAGGCTCAGCTCCGGTGAGGACGTCGCGGAAGAAAAGGAGTGCGTCTTCGAAGCCAGGCAACGTGCGCTTCTGTGGGTCCTGTTCGTGATCCTTCTTCAAGAACTCCGCGTAGTGTTGCTGGAGCTGGAGGCGCCGTCTTTGCCACTTCTGTTTGAACTCTCGTTCAGCGCGGTCTTTGCGCTGTGTCTCGAGAATCTCCACAAGTTTCGGACGAATCATGTTCCAGACTAAGATATCTGATGAGCAGAGCCCGGACACGTGGATGCCTACGACGTACTCCGTGGAGTGAGTTTGCGAGGCTGGTTCAAGATCTGGACGAACTGGAAGTCATGCTTCGGGAGATCATCGCGTTGGTATCCCAACTCCAAGAGCTTTTCTTCAATGCTATATCGGGAAACATGATCAGCGCAATGAGAAACCGTGATGGGAACCAGATTCACTGACGCAGCCCGGCGTTCTTGTCGGAGCATCTCCTCGACTTTGCGATTCTCATTGTGGAGTTCCTGCTCCCACCTGCCAACGGTTCTATTGAACTGATGGCACTCATCAGTCGCTGTATCTTACATCCCATTAGACGATTAGCCACTCACGTTCAGTCTGCGCAGCGTCTCTGCCTTACGGTCATCAATGAACTGTTGCAGTGCCTCGCGGTCCTTGATGCGTAGGTTCTCGTATTGCTTGGCGATGGCCACAAACTCGGGTTCGTAGTAAATCATTCTCGAGGACTGAAACACCACCTCGAGGGGCTGCATGCCCCACCCTGCAAAATTAGAATGATAGAGAGAGATCAAAGCTCTGCGTGCGCACGCGTGCAAATGCGATGAACTGACCGTTCCAGGTTCCATTGCCCGCGGGTAGAAGGTTGAAGATATCCTTCTGCGCGTTCTTGTTGAGACCGGCCTCTCGCGCAAGCTTGCTTCCGTTTCGAACACTAATACAGCAATGTCAAGAAATGCTCATGGGAGGCGGGAGGTCAAGCGTACTTGGCTCTCCAGCATGCGCCACAAAGACGGATAGGAATGGCATAGTCCAAATTTACTGACTGGCCGACCCCGCAGGCCTACGAAACAAAGTCAGTCACAACGTAGCTTCTGCCACTGTAAGTGATCTCGTGTCGACGTGGAAAAGGCAACTCACATGGCAGACACGTTCGAATGCCAGATGAGCGTACTGCGGTTCACTCATATAGTCAGGACAGTCCGGCATCGGCGGTACGAGATTCTTTCGCGCAGCAATCCAGATGTGTCGAGAGTTGCGAGATAAAAGCAAGTTTCGCAGATCTTTGGAAGAGCGGGACAGCTGAAGTATATCAAGAGGTCGCAGATGTGAGGTAATCTGGGAAGGCACG
Organism: Pilatotrama ljubarskyi; assembly: GCA_022385805.1. Taxonomy (NCBI): domain Eukaryota; kingdom Fungi; phylum Basidiomycota; class Agaricomycetes; order Polyporales; family Polyporaceae; genus Pilatotrama; species Pilatotrama ljubarskyi. The sequence continues at coordinate 495,371 of MU277677.1, forward strand.
CTTTACGTGAGCGGGGGCTTCAACGCGGAATGCTGAGAATCTGAGTGCTGACCTCGAAGAAGACGTCCATAGGCACGTTCATGATCTCTGTGAGTTTACCGATGTCTCTGGTAAGCGTTTTCTTCCCCTTGGGCCCGCCTTGCTGCCTGCGGGCATCGAGGCGGTAAACACGAGAGTCGCGGCTGATCTTTGGCTTCTCCATGGCAGACGGTCGGTTGGCTGTTGAAGTGGCCACGCAGTGCGTTGAGTGTCGTGTACACGACTGAAGAAGGATGCGTTAGATGCAGCAGAACAATCAGAAAATCACCCAGATACCGCCGCTATTTATGCCAGTGCTGCACGAGTCAATCCGTCAGGGTGGGCGGGATGCACGTCGTGATCCTCGCGGTCAACTGCAACTGGACCCCAGTACTGTGGCAGTGCTGGTGGGCCCGCCTTTTTAGCCACGCAGGGACGGCGCTCCGCCCGCGCGCCCCTGCGCCCTTCGATATCTTTGGCTGGCGGCAGTCCCGCCTTGTAACTGCCACCAATGACTCCCAACCGCAGTGCCCGACGGCTCGGAGTCAACCTAACCGCATGCTTATCCGGCGTCTCGGACAAGATGTGCGCCATGCGGACTCGTGACTCCAAACGTGCCTACCTTCGCATACGCCTCACAGGCCCGAGTACGGCAGGTTCCCCAACAGAGAGTCATACATACCGATACGAGCAAGCCCAGCTCTCCTTCTGTGCGGTAAAGAACAGCCCTGCATTCGAAGCACGGTAGAATAATGTTTCCGAGCTTGCTGCAGAAGTAGAAGCGGCCGACAAACCCAAGCCCTCGAACCATACAGTAGATGATGACCGATGGCCACAGGCCACTGGCATTACCTACGCCGCCGTGTATGTTCACACCTGCAGGCCATCGTGCTAGCCCTGCCATTCACGAAGCCGCGCGTAGCGTACCTCCATTTTGAATCGGAGAGGTCGAGACGCCGTGTCAGCTCGCATTCTACTGCATTCGTTATCGGATGCGCTTGCTCTAGCAAATTCTCCGCGGGATCCGTGGGCCATCTCTCAGGCTTCACCGATGGTCTGAAGATGAGCCTATGTTCTACCTTTGGGGGCGCCCTAGATGCAGTAGATGCGCTTCGTGGTCAGCGAGCGCACAGGAACAGAAATACAATCCTTACCGGAAGCCTTCGTTGACATGAGTCAACTGTGAACGATGCTTGTCATACAGTCCCGGTACGTATTGGAGCGAGGGTACACACCAGTTTATCAAAGACGCGGAACCTTGGCTCAGCATCGAATGCTTCGTCGGGGTCGGCGCCGCAGGAGCACTCTGGACGGCCCCGACGAACGTATTCTTCAATCGTGGAGAGCGGCGCATTCGCAGGCAGACCGAGGGCAGTGGCCAAGCGCTCCACCGGAATCTGCCAGGTGTGGTCGGTGACCATGACTCGCTCAGGCGACCATAGTGTCGAACCATGGAGGATCTGCCAGTGCTCGATCATTCCCAGAAACGGCTTGTATCCACGGCACACAATATTTCCGGGCAACATATGGAAGCACCGAAACAAAGACGTGGGTGCATCGAGCAGCGCCAGCTCGGCAGCTTCGTCGAGTGCATCGGTATCCGTGCTGTCCATGACACCGTCAGCCTTCTGCTTCGCCTTTCCCTTGCTATTCTTCGACTGCCTCGGCTTTTTCGACTCCTTACCGAGAGGCGGAGGGGGTCCGCGACGGACGACCTTTGCGAGGTCGCGTCGCACCCTGGCGCGATACTCGTCGGCGTGGGCGAGGACGGCGGACTGGGCGGCGGCGACCTCCTCCTCAGTAATGTCGGCACAAGGGTCGGCCGCGGTGAGAATGTCTAGGAAAAAGCAGAGTGCATCTTCGAATCCTGGCAGCGTGCGCTTTTGTACATCTTGGTCGCGGTCTTTGTTCAGAAAATCCACGTAGTGCTTCTCGAGCTGACCGCGGCGCCTTTGCCACTTTTGTTTCAAGTCGTCATAGGCACGCTGCCTGCGCCATGTGTCTAACATACCGACGAGCTCGGGCTGGATACTGTTCCAAACTGGAGGTCCGTCATGAGCGGAGTAACGAGACATCCCTGATGTTGAACGACTTACTCCTCGGGGTGAGTCTCCGCGGCTGGTGTAACAGCTGATAGAAGTCTTTCTCGTCTAGCGAGGGGTACTCAGAGCGGCCATACCCCAGCCCGCGGAGCTTCTCCTCGATGCTACCGAGTTGAGCTGATGATGAGTGACCCGGACCTTCACTTGAGGAATGGCGTACTCACGCAGTTTCCCGCTCCTGCTGGAGTCGCTGCTCATTGAGCCTCCTCTCGGTCTGGACGTGATTTTCCCAGTTGATCGCCGCGATGCTGAACTGCACGTAAGGCATTCATCAGCCGCTGCAAGGGATCAGGAAGTATGCATACGAGTGTGAATCACTTGCATTCGACCTGAGCAACGTAGCAGCTTGACGCTCCTCTATCCAGTACTTCAACGCATTCTTCTTCTTGTCCTGGCGCAGGTCTTGGTATCGCTTCGCGACGGCGATGAACTCCGGTTCGTAGTACATGGTCTTGGACGTCTGATTGACACTCGTGAAAGGCTCTGCGTTCCACACTGGCAGACACCGAGGAATCCTCAGTACACATCCGACCCTGACCGAATGTGTTCTTACCGCCGGCGGCTGGTAGGAGGTTTAGGACCTCGCGTTGCGCATTCCTGTTGAGGCCAGTCTGTCGCGCCAGGTCCCCGCCCTTCTTCACACTGCGCAAATCAAAAGTGAAGGCAAGAACGAGAGGAAAGGCCATACAGACGTACTTCTCTCTCCAGCACGCACTGCAGAGCTTGACCGGGGTGGCATAGTCAAGCCTTAGGGACTGCTTGCCCCCGCACGCCTGCCAAGGATCAGTCAGCCGGCTGTATGCGCGGGACGAGCGAGTCTTACGTCGCAGTCGCGCTCGAATCCGAGTTGAGCGTAGCGGGCCTCGCTCATGTGGTCCGGGCAGTCGGGCATCTGGGGAAGGATGTTCCTGCGCGCAGCTATCCAGATGTGGCGCGAGGCTCGAGAGAGCAACATGCTCCTCAGCTCCTTCGAGGTACGCGACAGCCGTAGGATGTCGATCGGCCTCAGATGCGACAAAATCTGCGGGGGCGTGGGCCAGCAACAGGGAGTCAGAGACACACATGAGAGTCAAGCGCAGAAGTGCTGACCTCAAAGAAGACGTCAAAGGGCAGGTTGAAAACCTCCGTCAGGTTCCCAATGTCCGTTCGCAATGTTTTCTTGCCTCTCCGCTGGTGCTTGGGTTCGCTGGTGCTGCCCGCAACAGCAGAGCGGCGGATGGCGCGAGAATCGCTGCTGAGCTTCGGAGGGTTCATCGTTGAGGTCGAGTTGTATGATGGTTAGATAGGACCAGGTAGGTTGATCGTCGGGGACTACTGTCCGGCGTCCAGGGTCGGGTCTCGCAAGCTTGGGTAGGTTCTCGAGAGATACGAATTTTCCTATAGCCCAATGAGATCGGCTTTTAAGAGTCGGTTGAGCGGTTGGCGGAACCTATATGCAGGATGTTCGCGGGGCGGTTCTGTTGGTGCTGCATGGTCGTCCAAGTTACGCTTCGGGGAGACCGGAGAAGCCTGCGGTCACTGCGATGTCGGATGCAATAACACTGGGTGTGTGGATTTCGCTGGAGCCTGTTATAAAACGTGGGTCGACGATCGTTTGACTTCGGAAGGCCAGCGGGTGGGTGGACAGTATGACTATATTGGGAAAAATGGTGCGCGGCGACTGCGCGCGTACACGGGTAACTCGACGCCTCCAAGGCGAGCGCACGTGGCAGATCACATTGCCGAGGGGATTCATGCCTATTCATGCCCACCCAAGGAGCGTCCCACGAGCAGTACAATACTCCGAAGAAAGCATCCATTACCGGGTATGATTACATCTATTCATAGAGCTAAAAATTCCTTCTTGTCGACATCGCCTGTAGCTTAGGCAGACGTCTCCTTGCCCGACCGCCGGCTCTTCTCGTCGCCCGCAACGTAAGTATACGCTGACTGCGCTACGTTCGACGCGACAGACGCAGCAGTGGACGCGACAGACGTTGCCGTACTGTACGCGGTCTGCGCGGCGCCGCCGAGAGTCGAGGTCACGCCGGACGCACCGGTGCCAGAGGCGGGTTGTGCGTTCGCCCAGCCGTCATCTATGAATGCAAAGCAACTTGCGTCAGCACAAGTCGCGGTGCCGCTGTAAGAAGTACGTACCCTTATTCGAGTTCTCATTGAGCGGGTCAATGTGCGTCGACTCGATGATGCCAGGGCGGCCCTCGACTACACCAGCGGACTGGCTGAAGTTCCGCTTCGCTTCCTTGTGGCCAGCGAAGTCGTCCGCGGCACCCGCGCCGCGCGCGTCGCTCGTCGGGTCAGTGACCTATGAAGCGCGAGTGTCAGTGCCGCGAGCGCGGTAGTGGTTGGGAAAGAGAAGACATACGAAGTTCGCCGCGAGAGGGTCGGCGTGCGTAGAAGACGCGGTAGGGTTGGCGATGCCGGGGTGGAGGTCGACGCCCTTGTTCGCGCCGAGGGTAACGTCCTTGTCGTTGAGAGACATGATGATGGGTAGAGTCGTTAGGTTGTGGAGTGAGTAGTGGTGGTAAGTGAGTTAGTGGAAGTCGATGAGAAGTACTGGTGAGTTGGGGAATGCCAGTACGAATGCGGGGTCTTTATGTAGGACAGAGAACATCGGGCGCTCTATGACGTCGCATGAGGGGCTCGCTAGGAGCATCTCCGCTGCATCTGTGAGAAGGACACCAACTGGAGCTGCGCTTAGCGCAATCTCTCCGAGTCTCCAGTCGGTGGTTGCGATAGCAGGGCGACGACGTACTTAGTGTGCTGACGTCACTTGCCTTATTCGTCCAAGCACTCCCTTCACATGTGGACCGTGTCTGTACAGCTGCGCCATTGACACCGCCGTGCACCGTCAAATGACCTTTGGCCAACTGGTGCGCTTGATGTCGGCAATGTCGATTCCTCCATCGAGGCTCCTGTGAGAGCGGGTCGAAGTCAATGCTGGCCGCGTTTAGGTATCTTCATGATTACGGATTACATTGCGAGCCAGTACTGCATAAAATGGCGACTGGATCGCTGTTATATAGTGTGCTAAACTGTCAAGACGTCAAGACGTCGCACGGTGATGAAGCAATGAACGACCTACTATGGTCTACCAGTCCCTCCGGTCGGGGAAGTACTTCTCCCTCGCCTCCTTGCTCAGAATGTGTATGGCAAAGTCTCCAGCGTCGACCATCGCCCAACCGCTGTTGATGTGACGTCTGTTTTTGGGCGGCAAGGGCAAAGGTGGATCGACGGTCAGAAGCTAGGTGAATGCCACCAGATGAGTACACCGTCTCGTACAGGTGCTGCGGATAGTACTCACAGCCTTCCTTACCGTCCGAATGACCGATTCTATCGCCCCGCGGTTCTCCGTGCCCTCCTTGACTTGGGCAATGACCAGCCATTCCCATATCCCTCCCACGTCCTCCGAGACGCTCTCGCCTGCGTACGTGCCTCCTCTCTTGCGTCGTCCCTTCGGCGCAGCTGCGGGAAGGGGAGGTCCATTGGCAGTGGGAATGGGCTCGCGCACCAGTAATGTGCCGGGTTCGAGATGAGGAGAGGTCTTCAGCTCGGCATGAAGGCGCGCGATGGGATGGTCTGGAGGAATGGCTGAAGGGAGAGGGGCGACAGGTTTGCTCGGTGCATGAGGAGTGGGTACGTGACGCGCATATGGTGAAGGCGTGGGCTCTTCTTCTGCCGGATCGACGAACCAAGGCAGAGGAGAGGCAGGCGCAGAGGAACTAGACGATGCAAGCTCGGGCGAGGAAGACGAAGCAGTCGAAAGCACCCGTCGGGTAAGCTGTGGATGCAGTCTTGACTGGCATCTCAGATTGCGCGTAGCAATATGCCGTGCATCCCTAGCAAGTGCTGAAGAGAACATGTTGGAGAAAAGCGGTCGGATATGTCGAGCAGAAACAAGCTTGAAGTAGTGTGCAAGCGACAGGCTGAGACAGGGACTCTGAACGCCTGGAAATAGACGCCCACAAAATACGGGGCCGGAAGACGGCCCGCTGCGCCGCATCTTGTTAGCGCCCGCGAGCGTCTGGGTGTAATCACAGGCCCCAAGAGGGCGAAGAGAAGAGGTTCTGTCCTGCGCTTGACGTCCTCCATCTCCTCCTTACCGCCTCCCTCCATCTTCCGCCCTTCCCACCATGGCGGGTCTCCGTATGAGCGTCGTGGTCAGCGCGACCGCCTTCCTGCTCGGTGAGTGCTTTCCTCGCATACTGCGCGCTGGCGTGCCTGACGTGTAGGTTTGCTAAATGCTATAATTGCTCGTCATCTCTCCCCTGTTCAAAATGCATCGCCACTAACTACAATGGCATACAAAAATCCCAAAATATCGTTGCGTAGGCCTCCTGTTCACGCACTGGATCGCGGACTCGCTCACGCTGTGGAAGTCGCCCGAGAGGCAGACGGACCTCCGCCTCTGGACGTCCGCGACGTACTATGCCATCCTCATGCACGGCCCTCCGCAGCTCGCGTACGTGTACGCGGGTGTTGCGCTGCTTGGTGCCGTTACTATCCTTTGGAGCCTGCGCGATGGGCGCGCAGGTAATCTCATGTTCGATGGTGGAAGCATCTGTAAGTGCCGTATGCACATCCGTTGTGCTCTAGCGCTGAAATACGCCCTCCCTGCAGTCTTGTATCTTACAGCTCTCGCTGTGTACTTGTATTCTGTTGTCCCCAGTATGTCGCAAAATCCCACCAGTTCCATACGAACCTTGCGACTCATTGACTTCTTCCTCTCCCAGACCTCACAGCAAACTTCTCCAAGCTTCCCCTCCCATTCACCGCCCCGACCACCGCAGAGAAGCTTCCCCCTTTCCCGCCCTCTCTGCGCGAACCCACACTCGAACTCGCGTCATCCCACCTCGTCTGCAGCGTCGTGCTCACAGGAGTGCTCGCGTTGCAAGCGGGCCGCTGGTGGGCCGAGCAGGCCGACGTCGACGAGGACGACGGCGAGGACGGTGAGGACGGAGGTATGCGCGGGGAGAGGGACGGGGACGAGACGGGCGCGGAGACGGACAAAACTGCGGAGGAGTCCATGTCGCCCACTGAGGTGCGCAGGAGGGTGAAGGCTTGAGGGGACAACTGGGATGGCTGCTCTCGCCGAGGAAGGAGTTCCTTGGGAGCCGGTACCTGGGAAGACCAAAAGCAAAAGTACTCACGACGCGACGATCCACACGATCTTCCTCTGCGGAACGCACATATACTCTGGACGGTGATCGGGAGGGAGACGGACATGGGCCTGCCTGCCCCCCAATCGGCAGGTATCTTGATATAGCCTATCGGAACTGTCTTGTTGCATTTGCCTCTCGGACGTGTGGCTACATACTGTAAAGCACTTCCTGGCTATCAAACGTGGAGTTTCGACTTTCCCCTTCAGCAATAGTCGACAGACTCAGATCGACATCGAGCGGGTAGAATCCTTCTGGACGAGCTTTCCCTGCGCCACCTCGCCGATAGGGTACGCTTGATAGAATCTGGGTGAAGTTCACCGTATGAAAGGGATTGTGGGCGATGGGCTCCCCGAGCCCCTTCATCGCCCGGCGGCGTTGTGCACGGCATCAGGCGCTTACAGCGTCACAAGATGGGGTTAGGTTACGAGTTGATATCCTATGGAGGTAAGTCGAGATGTATCAGTGGTCTTTCGGTGTGTAGCGAATGGACACTTGTTACAGTACATCGTGGTTGGACAATGACAACTCTTGATGGATGGATACTGGACAGAGTCGGATCTGTGATATCCCCGGTGGTGTCCGCGTGCTAGCAACGATACCTACGGGTTCGCAGAGCATATGGCAGCGTGTACGGTCATCCCCCCGGAGCATTCAGGCTGGTAGCCGCGGAATCATATCGAGCAGTCCCCTTCGGACGATAGAAAGAAATAAGTCATTCCCTCGTACTGTTACAACACGGTAGCTCAGGAAGAGAGAAGATAAATCTATGTGGAGTCCATACGGTACGCGTGTATACATACGACTACGGGCACCTCCCAGTACAAGACTCAGTAGCCCACGGGAGAACGATACATAGTACTGGTACTGTACATACGGTACGTCACGCGAGACACAAGAGAGAAAATAGGGCCCCGGGAGTCGTGCGGCCAGACGCACGAATAGCCTGACGGATACCCGGGCATACATACATACATAAGACATACTAGAGGTGCTGGGGTCGTTCGGAAGCAGTACTAGAGGGCGGGAGACAAAACGAGATGCGAGGCACAGATCGATGGGATAGATGGAAACGGGGCAGCTGAGGCAAGTTACGACTTCTTCGCTGCCTGTGGTTCCGGCCGTCAGTGTAAGCACAGTACCCTGGTACAAGCATTGGTACCTTGGCGGCGCGCGACCCTGCCTTGGGCGCAGACGTGCGAGCGGAGGTCTTCTTGGCGGGTGCCTTGCCAGTTACGGACTGCGCGTGTCGTATTAGCACCTACTCCTCGACATTTACCACCTGATCCCACCTTCTTCGCGGAGTCCCTCTTGGTGGTAGCAGCGGTCTTCTTCGCTGGAGCAGGTGCCTTCTTAGCAGGAGCCTTCTTCGCCGGGGTGGCCTTCGTCGCAGAGGCCTTGGGCTTGGCAGCGGTAGAGGACTTGGTTGTCGACTTTGCCGGCGCAGACTTCTTACCCGCAGCGGCCTTTGTAGCGGATGGCTTTGCGGCGGCGGGCTTCTTCGCGGTGGCAGCCTTCTTCGGAGCAGCCGCCTTGTTCGTGGTGGTGCTCTTTGCCGGGGCCTTGCCCTTGGGAGCGGCCTTCACGGGCTTAGCGTCGGGTTTGTTCTGTCCAGCAAAGAGGTTGTCACCAAACCGCACAGCACATCCTCAATTATCTCACATTTGGGCTTACCTCCTTGGTGGCGGACGCGTCTGCAGGACGCTGCGACTTGGGAGGGAGCTTCACGCGCCCGGAGGGGCCTAGGCGCGAGGTTGTTACAAAAGGAAGGCACGTCGGTCGAGCGCGGGAAACCTACCCTTCGGCAAGACGAAGATGCCCTTCTCCGCGCCGGTCGTGATGGCCCGGCTGAGCTGAGTCGTCTGCGCGGCCCCGAACTCAAGCTTATACTTGTCCTCAACGTACCTTGGGTGGCATACAGTGAGCAACAAGAGGGGGGACAAGGGGGGAGAGACATACTTCTTGATCTGCGGGCGTGAGACGCCTTGACGGGCATCCTCTGGGTGATCAGCGATGCACTCCTGTTATTTATGCATACAAGATTAGCGTCGGTCGCGCTCATTGGTGTACACAGTGGACGGTTCGACGCTGTGAGTAGTGTGCAAAGCGACGCGCCACGGAATGCTGAAGGGGAGGGGGATGACGGAGATAAGTGGCGCGGCGCGGCGGGCATGCCCTGCACCCTACCCCTTTTGGTCGACAATGCCAACCACGCCCGCCGCGTCGCGCCTTGCTCTCAAACGGCGCCGGGGCTCGTCGCTATACGTCCTGCAAATTTGCGTGAACCTACCTTGATCATATCGATCCAGCTCGGGTGGGCTGCCGGAGCCCGGGGAGCCGACTTCTTGCTGGCGGCCGATTTGGCGGCGGACGTCTTCTTTGCAGCAGACATTGGCGTGCAACTGTGCTAGAAACTAATAAAATGTGTTTGGGAGGCCTGTTGGCAGCGCGCTGAGGCGGGGGGCGAGAGCGGAGCGGTGCGCGTAGAAGGGGGACGCGGGATGGTGGTGGTACGGGATGAAGAGAGGTCGTTCAGACTCCGAGGCGCGTCCAACCATTCAACAAACTGTAATCCCATGTCACGTGAGACGCTATCTCAGGAACGCGACAGTATGCGTTTGCATACAAATCCTATGGGTCCTGGAGGGTGCAAATTGTCAGGTAGCGACCAGAGCGGGCTGCTGGTACGGTTTCCGGGACGAGGAACAGGGAGGGTCGTCGGGAACGACCTCTTTGCTGGTTGCTGCGGTTGTAGGTCGGCTGCAGGCTCATGTTATGGTTCAAATTTTCTGCAGTTCATGTAAAGCGTTAGAAAACGGCACAATATACACTTTCATGTAGTTTTACACGATGTATGGCGAGTTGTGGTGTTTAGACGAGAGCAAGAGTCGGCCGTCTCCGCCCAGCGACGTTCCACAGCAATGACCATATACGGACGCGTCTTCGCGCTGAATCTGGTGGCGGATCTGGTGATCGGCGCACATGACCTGTGACGCATCCGTGACCGTCGCTCTTCGCATTCGACCACGGGTCTCTGAGCTCTCAGCCAAGTGAGGTTCTCTTCTGGCCAGTCTCTGCTAGCGCGGCTCCCGGCGTCGGACATGAGCAATTCTCAGGCTCTTCTCGCTTCAGCACGCTCGGCATATCGCTCAGCATTGCGGGCGTCCGCGTCGACATTCCGGGGTGACACCGTCGTACGGAATGGTGAGCGTGGCCTCTGCGTGCTTAGGCCGTGTCCGCGGTGCTCACCACGTTGCCTCAGCATTCCGCCTCAAAATCCGCAATGAGGTCCTGCCGTACAACACCCAAATTGACACGAAGCAGTTTGAGGAGAAGGTCACGCTGGTCAGGGAAATCGCTGATGTTCTCCGAAAGAATGTCGTGCAGGCCCGCAAGGTGGAGGATGCGCGCAGTCCGGATGAGAAGGAGCTGTGGGGTACGTTGGCTATCTATGAATTGTGATTGTTTGTGAACCTGATTGCATGCAGAGCTGAACATTCGCGAGGAGACGGAGCTTGGGTCGAATGAGACGATCAAGCAGGCAAAGACTCAGTCGAGCAGAAGTGCACGGAAACAGGATGGCCAGACCAAGTGAGTTTGCAAGCCCGCACTCTCGTCCTCCGGTTGACTGTTCTGAATAGGTGTTGCCAATCATGATCAGTGCCGAAGAGCCCCCACAATCTGGCCGGAGTGCGCCTGCGGCAAATGTACCCCGCTACTACTCGCAGCTCAAGAAGGCACACAAGGAGCGCGTGGTCCCCGAGCTGAAGGAGGAAGACATTGAGGAGTCTTTTGTCCGAGGTGCCGGGTACTTCGTATCTGTATATTATCTCCTGTTAATGCGGATCATACTTGGAAACAGGAAGCGGTCCTGGCGGCCAGTCTGTAAACAAGACCGAGAACAATGTGCAGCTGCTCCATAAGCCGACCGGTATCCGAGTTGCGTGTCAAGAGACGCGGTCTCTCCAGCAGAACAGGAAGATTGCTCGCAAGATATTGCTTGACAAGGTTGGCGTTGCATCTCAGAGAGACTATGGCTTTTGCTCATGACATGGCATGTCAGCTCGACGCACTGTACAATCCAGGCTTGTCCAAGCAAGACCTTCTGAAAGCTAAGCAACTTGAGCGAGAGCGGCGAAGGAAGAAGAAGGCTAAGAAGAAACAGAAGGAGAAGCAGCAGGACGCAGCGCCTAGTGAAGCCTAGGATGGTCTTTCAGAGCCATAGATAGGCCAGCATGTCTTCAGAGCTCTGCCACTTAGGCCTCGAGATCTGTACTCGGAGTCCCGGGGAGAACGAGTTCAGTACTCACTCATCATTGGACGCGCGGATGCCGAACTGTAGCGATTTCCATCGCAGCGGTACTCACCTCACAACTGCTACCTCTGTGTTGAGGCACTACAATATAATACATAGACAATATATACCTTGCCTAGCAGCTGCGTACCTGAGAGCGAGCCATGCTGGACGAGAAGGTGTGAAGCCTATCCTCTGGAGAGGAGGTCGGTGCCGATCAGACTCGGCGTGTTCCGGTCACTGGAGGATGCGCGTTTCCGCCACGCGCACTGCACGACCGCACAGTCCTCAGCAGCCTCTCCTCCGACCGCATCCTATCTGTCTCTAGATAACATCTCTTTGCACTCTATCCAGCCTTCGAGTACATAGACAAGCGACCATGGCTTCCGGCGGGCTGCACTCGCTTGCTACCATCATTAAGAGGTGCGTACTGCCGGACGCGCACGCTGCGCGTGGCCTGCTTCGAGCTACAGCCCGCCGGACGCCTGATGTATGTCTTGCAGGCTAGAGGCGACGACGTCGCGGCTTGAAGACCTCGCGTCGCTCGCGACCTCCTACCTCCCACCCCCAGCCCAAGGCGCTGCTGCTGCCTCAGTCAGCGCGTCCGCGAACGCAGAGCCAACGCCTGTTCCCCCGCCTCCTCCTCCTCCCCCTGCGCCCGCGCCCACAGCCTCCGCAATTCCAGCTGGCACAGAAAACCTACCGAGGAGCGTCGTTGCGTTCGATGAGCAGATCATCGATGGGAAGCTGAAGCCGTTCGTCGAGCTCACGAAGAACTTCGCGAGCCCGTCCGTCATCGAGCAGGTGCGTTTCGTTGTGCAATCGATCTTGCCGTTGCCGTACCAATCGAGGACTGACAATGGGATGTAGGTCGGGCTGGTGGAGCAAGAGTTCAAGGACCTGCGCGAGCTCCTGCTCGTTGCTGCGTCGTGCAGAAAGCCAGAGCAGGCCGAATTCGAGAAGCTGCTCGGCCCCTTGCAGAAGGATATCGAGGCGATCACGCGTGCGAAGGAGGCGAACCGGAAAGACAGGGAATGGTTTAACCACCTTTCGACGGTCGCGGAGGGCGCGCCATCTGTTGGCTGGGTCACTATTGTGAGTAACGAGGCACGGATATCCTGCAGTATTTGCTCAAATACTGCCATGGTAGACCCCGAAGCCTGGTCCTTACGTGGGGGAGGTGAAGGACTCGACCCAGTTCTACGGCAACCGCGTTATCAAGGAGTTCAAGGAGAAGTAAGCAGATGCAGGGAATGCTGAGGCAGCCTTAATCTGATTCTGCCTCAAAGGGACCCCAAGCACGCGGAATGGGTGAAAGCATACATCGGGCTGCTAGAAGAGATGCGCAAATACGTCATGGAGCATCACACCACCGGCCTTACCTGGAATCCCAAGGTGAGCCGCGCTCAGCACAAACCACAGGGCATGCGACTGATGGCGGGCGCAGGGCATCACTGTCGACCAGTTCAAGACCACCTTCTCCAGCCTCGCGGCGGCAGGCGGTGCGCCTGCTCCCCCACCTCCGCCGCCCCCGCCTGCTGCTCCGCCTGCCCCCGCACCTGGTGCTGCGCCTGCCGCGGCAGGCGGCATTAACGCGGTGTTCCAAGAGCTTAACCGTGGTGAGGAAGTCACGAAGGGCCTGCGCAAAGTCGACAAGAGCCAGATGACGCACAAGAACCCCGCACTGAGGGCTGGAGGCGTCGTCCCCGCCACTGCGTCTACCCCTACTCGTGAGTCTGTGTCCCAACTTTGTCAGTGATTCCGAACTCACCGTATCCGCAGCCGCTGCGAAAAAGCCGATGAAGCCTAGCAAACCCCAGGCGCTTGCGGGCAAGAAACCGTCCAAGTTCGCTCTGGAGGGCAACAAGTGGGCTATTGTGGGTCATTTCTTGATGTGCGAGTAGCTTGTCCGGTACCAACACCACCCTGTGCACAGGAATACCAAGAAAACCAGTCGCCCTTGACGCTCGATAATGTCGAGATCAGCCAGACTGTCAACCTATATGGCTGCAAGAACACGACGGTCGTCGTGAAGGGCAAGTGTAATGCAGTGACTATGAGTGAGTCAAATGTCTCTCCTCAGTAAGGCTCTTGCTCACATGCTACAGTCAACTGCACAAAGACGAGCGTGCTGGTCGAATCGGTTATCTCGTCGATCGCGGTTACGAACTCGCCCTCGTTCGCACTCCAAATCACGGGCAAGGCGCCGACAATCCAGCTCGACTCGACGGACTCGGGCCAGATCTACCTGTCGAAGGACTGCCTCGACGTCGAGATCACGACGGCGAAGTGCAGCAGCATCAACGTGAGCCTGCCGGTCGAGGGCGAGGAGGAGGGCGTGTTCAACGAGCACCCGATCCCGGAGATGTTTAGGACGACCATCATCGACGGGAAGCTCGTGACGACCGCGGTGGAGCATGCAGGGTAGGCGGGGTACTTAGGCGGGGTGATTGGAACGTCTCGCTTGCTGGGCGCGAGGGATTTGGGGGACTGGCTGGAATCGATACCTATACCTGCTCTCAGGCGCCCTGTGTGGTTGGAATCCTACCGTACTTAAAGTTACGATAGTTGGGCTACAATCCTGCTTCTACTTCTGCATGCTGTTACCCCAGCCTGAGCATCCTTCTGCATTCACGAGAAACTGGCCTCACACATGAACAGTTCTCAAACGATGACGGAGAAGGCAACAGCTTTCAAGCGTCGAACTCGAAGCCCTAAAGATGGGCTTATATAACGACTGAGCGGTTGCCAGAAATTGATGAGCGGTGCAGCGGCAGTGTGAGCCGAGCAGAGTTCATCAGGGTCACCTCACGCTGCTTCAGACATTCGTGCATCTTGCTTCCGTTCACTTCCGCTGTTCCTCCGCAACGTTCATCCGTTCATCTTGGTCGTCAGTTGTCTTTCTGGCTGACTTCTCAATAGTAACAGCGAACGAAGCCTGCGGCGCATACACGAGAACCCGAGCAGGATAGCATATGGATAATCCGGGGTGGCATGCGCGCCATCGAGCACAAAAGGCAAGTCCTTTCGGTCGCGCGGACCCAGTCCGACATTGACCACAACATCCCGCAAAGGATGAAGCACGCTGGAGTCAGCCGTTCAGAGGGCCCGATGGCAGGTTCCAGCCCGTCGAAGAGGTAGGCCCGATGGCCGAGCCGTTCGTCGGCGGCTTTCTCCCACCACCGTCGCCCCAACCGGACATTCTGCGCGGACGCACTCCGCCTCCCCCGTTGCCTCCCAAAGACCCGTCATGGCTCAAACCGGGCGTCCGGGTACCCAGTGCGGGCAACGCGAGCTGGTCAGAAGCGTCGCGCACTGAATCCACCGTGTCAGGACCGGGCAACTCGCTGCAGTCCCTCTTCGCGAACATGAGCGCGGTAGAGCGCTCGAAGAACCTACGCGTCGCGCGCATGAACCCCTACCTGCAGTTCATGGCGGGCCCGCTCCTCCGCTACGACACCGTGGACGAGCGCGGCGTGTGGCGCGGCGCGGCGATGATTGTGAGTGAGTACCGCGCGCAGCTTTCCTCGTGTGTGTCCCCGGATTGGATCGGATGCTGACCGGTGCGCGCCCGCGCCTGTGTAGCTGCGGACGCAGGATCCGTGTATGAACCCCTTCCTACGTTGACATACCATTGGGACCCGAGCCGCCAGGTCGGCAAGCTCAAGCGGCACGTTTCGAGCCGCATGCACGGCAAGTCGTTCGACCTCGGGCCGCACCCTGCAGACCCGCTTTCTACCGTGTCTCCCGCGTCCCCTATGGGAGAAAATGGCGAGTATCGAGAGGGACCAGATCCCGAACAGCGCAGCGTTGTCGGGCAAGAGCTTTACGTGTATTACGGGAATGGCGGGTAGGTACTCTTCTCCTGCGGTCTCCTCAGCCACCTCCAGCGCTGATGGGACACAGCACGTTCACCTTCTGGCGATTCATGATTGAGATACCCCTTACTTCACATGAGATGAAGATCAACTATACCATCAATAATGGCATCGAGCTGAACTTCTTCGTGCCGGGCCGTAATCAGAACATGCGCTGGGCTGCTTACTCAGTAAGCAAATCCATGCAGCCTTTGGCGTCAGCGGTGCTGAGCATGGGCAGTGTAATGGATTCAGTTCAGGTGTCAACTCTGACGACTTCCGCGGACCAGGATTCAAGAGCGGATATGATCCCGTGTGGATGGACCTCCTCGCTCACCACGCAGAAGAACCGTTCCACGCTCTCGTGGGCGGTGGTGACCAGCTTTACTGCGACAGTATCATCCGCGAACCCGAGTTGCAAGACTGGGTAACGCAGACGAAGCCGGAGGCCAAGCGCAACTACGTGCTAAGCGACGAAATGGCGTTGGCCATTGACCGCTTCTACTTTAACCATTACTGCCAGTCATTCCGGAGCGGAGCCTTCGCGCGAGCGAACAGTACAATGTGCGCGTCGACTTCCCTTGTGACCCGATGCGCCATGCTGATTCGGCCCCTGCAGACCGATGCTGAACATGCTGGGTACGCGATGCTTACGAGTGTTACTGTTAACCTGACTGACGATTCGGCCCTCATAGATGACCATGGTGAGCACGCTTATGAGGTAAGAGGTCGTCCGAGAGGCGCTGACATCCCTTGTCTGTAGACCTGGTAAGCGCGTCCAGCCGCTCAATCCTACAGGGAGCGTGCAGGCTAACGACTTTATCGCTAAGATCGACGGGTTCGGCAGCTGTAAGCGCCTTGTTGCTGCTGGATAGTGTTCAGGGTGTGCTGATCCCTGTTCGTAGACCCCGACGACCTGATGCAGTCGAAGGTGTTTTGCACGTAAGCCTAAACTCATTGTTACCCTGGAGCTCTGTCTGAATGCATCTGGTGCTGTACATGCTCCCGTGCTGCAGGATTGGCTCTAGAGGATATTTCTTCTTCCTCTTGTTCCAATGCTTCATCAACAGTAGGCTTCCTTACCTTGTGTAAGTTGCTGGGGCGTCTGACTGACCGACCGTACAGTCGAAGTGGACGGCATTGACGACCGACATCATCCCTTCAAATCCCTAGTCATCGGCGGACCAGGGCCTTACATACCATTCCCTTCGCACTCGTTCCTCACGTGGCTAGGCCCTCAAGTGCACATGCTACTCCTGGACTGCCGGTGCGTGAGCAGTACTATTGTTCAAAACCTTGCATGCCTTGATGAATGGTACAGAGCAGAACGAAAACTGGATCAGGTCTGCAGTCCAGCGGAATACAAGGCAGTGTTCTCGCGTATGCATGCGTTGCCGCGGACAGTGGAGCACGTGGTAGTCCAGATAGGTATGTGTGTTTGCTATCTGACAGACCATGGCGCCACGAGCTCAGGGACGTCAAAAGGTATTCCGATAGCATATCCTCGTATGGTGTTCCTGGAGACCGCCCTCGACTCGAAGTTGAACCCGCTGGTCGCGCTCGGACGGAACGGTTCAATGGGTCTCTCTGGATTCGTCAACAAGTTCAATGCGGACGCAGAACTGCTGGACGATCTGGTGAGCACGCCAAGTAAACTGTCGAATTGACGCCAAGCTCACGGTGTGTAGAATGACCACTGGACCGCCAAGCACCATAAGGTAGATAAAGTTCATCTCACGCGCGTCCTAACATACACTGAACAGAGCGACGCAACAGAAAGAGCGAAACTGGTTTGTCCTGGAGCTCCAGAAGTATGCCTTGGCGACGCATTCGCGCGTCAGCTTCGTGTCCGGCGATGTGCACTGCGCCGCGGTGGGTCTGTTCAAGACTTTGGTGAAGGACAAGAAGAAAAATGTCGCCGTGCCGCCTCCCGTGGACCATCGCTACATGGTCAATGTCGTCACTAGTATGTTCCATGTCGATCCTCAGTGGCTGTATGCTGACCACCACATCGTACGTAGGTGCTATTGTGAACACTCCGTAAGTCAAACAACCAAGAAAGTATTCGCACGCTGACGACCCAGTCAGGCCTCCAAATGGTGTCATCACAATGGTATCAACCCTATCAAGCAAGACCCACCGTACTCTGCACCATGCAGAGACGGACGAGATCATGGTGTGTTTGCCCGCTCCTGGCACTATTCGCGCGTGCTTACACTGCAACAGGTCCCGATCTTCGAGAAAGATGCGGATGGAACACAACCCAAGAGCAAGTACATTATGGGTCGCCGCAACTGGTGCAGCGTACATTGGGAACCTGGCTCAGGCGATCTCGTCTGGGACCTTCGTGTCGAGATTAAGAAGGGATATGGCCAAACTGCTGGGTAAGTCGTACTTCACTTGCCCTCCGTTAATTGACTGCTCATGTGTGTCAGCTACATCATTCGTTCTCCACCCCCGCGGTGGAACTAATTCTTTGGCATCAAGCCACAGCAACTGTGCTCGTTCTTTCACAATTTCCTGTTACCCTATCATTATGCACCGCCGCCGCTCGTTAGTCCTCTTGCTATCTCCCCGGTATAATTCCGAGCTTGGGTAATAGCCACGGTCGCTCGCTCTCGCTCTTTCGAATCTATACCCCGTTGTATCTATTACCCGTGTAATAACCAGTCCTTGCTGGGTCGGATCGTTAAGTCGATGGTCCTAGCTACGAGATAGCATCCTCTATGAATTCCCGGGTCTCAGCATCCTCCATAGCAAGGTCCCCATCCGTCTCTATGCCACCATCATTTGCTGGGACGTCTCCCTCCTCATAGTCGGTGTTATACGCGCTGTTGTCGTACCCCGCTAAACCAGCGATGGTGGCGTCTATGCTCGACGCGACCGTAGGCGCAGGCGAGGGGATACGTTCGCTGTTCTCACGCATATCCGGGATTGCCGCATTAGCTACCACAGGCGTGCTCGAGCTGGGGATGATCATGGGAGGACCGTAGTCGACGACCATCGAGGGGTCGCCGCGGCTGTACATCGATGATGAGGGCCATTCGGAAGAGAGCTTGCTCCGTTTTATCGGGGCGTCGCCGTCCTGTAGCGCGGCGGTCTTTCGCTCACGCCGCGCTGCAGCTTGTGCTCTGCGTTTCGCGTTGCGCTGGTCTTTCTTTTCTTGCTGGGTCAGCTCCTCGTCGTCTTCGTTCTGGTGAACACAGAGGGTTGAGTATCATGTGCGAGTACCGAGTAGGAGGTACGTACCTTCTGCGTTTTTCGCGCCTCTTTCTCCTCAAGTTCGTCCAGCGCCCACTGCTCAGACATATACTCGCTATATCGTTCGCATACGGGACGCCAGTTGGGCTTTGCGTCCGGCTGTGGCTTGATGTCCACCTCACCGGGGTTCGCGACGACAGCATCGATGTCTGGCGGTGGCGGAAAGTCGAAGTCGGGTCCCGGGTTGATGCGCACTTGGGCCCCATTGAACAGAGATATGATGGGGTAGTATCCGAGCGTGCCATCGTCGAAGGGGTTCTCTTTGTGTTCTCGGAGACCCTCCTTATTTGCTCGCTTCTTCTGCTCGGCCTTGTTCGGCGGTGTGCGCAAGGGGAGGTAGTCGTATAGGTCCTGAAACGCGATGCCTTGACACCGACCGTTGACGAAGAAGGCGATGTAGGATTCTGGCCCTAGGGTTGGGAGCGGACGCATGGGCGTCGTCTCGGGCGGGCCACCTTTACCGCGCGACGTCGACGGGAGGTTCTTGACTGTCGCCGACTTCTTGGTCGAGGAGGATGGCAACGAAGTCGCGTTCGTCGCCTTCGCGCGATCGCTCGCGTCCATGAGTGCGATCATCTCCTTCGATTGCGTGTACTCGAGCGACTCGAAGTACTCCTGCCCTTTGAATTCGATCGCAATCCGCTCGCGCTTGATGTGCGCGGGGTCGTACGGGTCGCGTCGCTCGGGCTTTCGTCGCGGCGGGAGGCAGATATACATCCCGACGACGTCGCCCGTGCGGAACGGCCGCCCATAGGGGCGCGGGCGCGAGAGGTGCACCTTCTCCCCCGTCTTGTCGCGCATCGCGTAGCTGTAGCCGTCGTACCCCGCGGGCGCGTTCAGAGGTGCCTCGCGTCGTGCCCAGCCGAGTCGGACGTGGCTCCCCTCTGTGCGCTTCAGGCCGGGCGGCTTGTCTCCCGCCCCGAGCTCAACCTTGACCTCCATGTACCAGCGCCCCTCCCGGATTGGGGCGTTACATCGCGCGCTTCGGAATCCCTTCTCTCCCTGCAGTCCTAGTCCGTCCTGGGTGACCTTGATGAAGGGACTCCGATCCTCCCAGGAGACGCGGAAAGTGGTCGGGTGAGACTCGATTGTCCGGAAAGGGAGCGCGGACTCGGGTGGTGTGAGTCCGGCGGGCGTATAGCGGAAGTTCAGGCGGTTGAAGCACAGTGGCTCGGTGGTATAGTACGGCGAGTTAGGACCGACGGGTATAAAACCTGGGTGTCTGGATATGCTCAAACGTGGCCGGGACGCGAGGTCGGCGTGTCGTGAGCTGAGAACGAGGTTCTCTGGCCCGGGCGTCGCGCCTGGGTCAGAGGGCGCTGGCGAAGAGGCTGCTGTGTGTGCAAGTGCGCCATGCTTGCGTTTTCTGCTGTTGTGCGGCAGGTGCGCGGGGATTGGAGTGGTCGCGCCGGGAGGAGGCGATGGTTCGCGAGAGACGGAGGGGACCTCCATATTGAGCCTTGTCAAACCGCCTGTTGGCCAGATACTCGCCCAAAAGTCGAGTGTACTCACAGACACGCAGAGTATAGTCAACGTAGGACCGACCAAGCAGTCAGAACGTGCGCGGTACACGTATGGTGGCTGTCTGGGGAAAGAGTCGAACGAACAGAGTCACCCGAGTCGCGTTCGCGCCAGCCAAGGAGGATATGACAAGTGCTATTGTCTGGCAGGCCACAGTGTCCAAGAAGAGTCAGTGAATGGGTGGCTTCTGTAGCCGAGGCAGAGAGTATGTGCGCAAAAGACGAGGAGGAGGAAAGAACAAGACGTTTGGCGGGTGACACCGTACGAACGTCTGACACCGACAACATAGGCGCCCATACCAGCTTAGTGCGGCCCGGGTGTCCGCGAGCACTGTCTCCCCGACCACCATCATCCAGCTGGAGCAGGACAGAACTGCCACAGCCGCACATATATCAGAGATGACTGCCTTGCGGTATACACCTTGTTAGCATATAGCCTTGAGCACCTCACTGACTATCCGGCAGACGAATTCAGAAGGTACCTATACGAGTCCCCAGTACGGCTGCCCATGCTAACGATGTGGCGCTCACCAGGAATTGAGGGATATCACGAACAATCCCATCGATGTATGCAGTGATACCCTCGGTTTGAACCCGAATGAAGCTCAACTATAGGATGTCATAGGGCTTGACGGTTGAACCGGTCGAGGACAACTTATTCGAGTGGAAATGCTCGATCAAGGCCGCGGTATGTACCTCAGTGGCGCATCATGAAGCGCCTGCCTGTTGTGTTGTCTACTGCTAACATAGATGCGGCACCAGCCTAACAGTCCATACAAGGGCGGCACCTTCCACTTCACCCTTTCCCTCCCGGAGAATTTCCCATTCAAGGCCCCCTCCGTATGTCATGACATCACCACCTTCCTCCCCAGCCGCAACCCTGATCTCGACTTGGTACCTCAGGTCACATTCACAACCAAGATATACCACCCGGGCATCAATGAGGAGGGTCATATCTGTGTACCTGTACTCCGTGATCAGGTTGGCGCCCTCTCCGTTTCCAGGTTCAGTGTGCTTACAATATGGCACAGTGGAAACCTACAGTGACGTTGTCCTCTGGTGAGTTCCAGCTTGATGCAGAGCGCGTGGTGACGCAGGCTCACAGTGTCAGTCCTGAGCACCATCCAGGACAAGGTGAACAACCCAAGCCCGGACGACCCGTTCGAGCCTGACATCGCTGCGGTAAGCCGTGACTCGTGTCAATCCGCATTCGAACCTTCTCACGCCGTCCGCTCGTAGCTGATGAAGAACGATGAGGCGAAGTTCCTCGCGACGGCGCGCGAGTGGACTAAGAAGTACGTCTCGTATATACCATGCGGACAGATATACATTGATGCTCAATTCTGTGCAGATATGCGTCTCAGTAGGGCACGTCGGAAAGCAGTATCTTGACTCTGTACTATATCAGCTTACGTTCCGGAGGGATGACTATCAAGCCGATGATTTTGGGCCACGAACCGCAGCCGCTCGAGGGGTGTACATACATGGACGATAGTGTGACCTTTTTCTGTCTTACCGGGACTGGACGATGGGGGTCTGACACCGGGTCGCACTGAGAACACATCATGACTTCGTGAGTACCGTTCACGTATCGCTGATGGGGTAGAGATACTGACAGATTCAAGGGTGCGGTCAATGACACTTCAGTAGCAGCACCGGCGGGCGGTGCGGATCGCGGGCCTAGTTACACTCTTGAGTAGCGACAACATCTCTTCTTCCCTGTCATCCAGCGCTGTGGTGGACGTGTCCGGAGGCGGCATCCATATGGAGACCGACTACGGAGAAGTGACGGGTGGGATACTACGCCTGCCCGTCGTTATGTGGCACACGCAGTTCAGTAGACGCTGCCATCTGGACTGATACGGTACGCACACAATGCCGCTGCCTGCCTTGCCCAGATCGACTCCTTAGCGTGTTCCTGCAACCCAGGTTGTCAGTCATAACAAGCATTGACGGACGGTCACCTTGTGAGGACATTGAAGCATTGCTTGCCGAGTACGTGAAAAAGCTTGTTGTTATATTTCAATATCACCGGTCTGCGCATTGAGGCGGCGCGTTCCTTAGGGTACTGACCAGGGCTGTCAAGCTTCTGCGCTGGCCCCGAGATCGTAGTTGTCACCGGGTGGCCGAACATTGGCCTCTCTCGCTCTGCACCAGGACTCTATGACTGGTGGCGACGTGCGCCTCGGGAAGACGCATTTGCAGCATATATCTCGCGGGAGATAACCTGGCAAGCCTCGTGAGGACGCATCCTACAGGCCTTCTCTTTCATTTGGGCTTCGATAGTCCCTGGAGCTCCTTTCCTCTCCATCTTCAAGCCAGGCGCATTCCGCTTTCTTTCATACTTCTGTTACGACACTCGCGAGTATGCATTTCAAGACGTTCGCCGCGCTACTGCTCCCCGTCCTTGCGGTCAATGCTCTGCCTGCGAAGCGCGATGGTGAGTGACCCCATCCAAGTAGGCTGTATCGCATCCGCTGACATCGGTTGCCTAGGTCCCCAGAGCTCTAGTGAACCATCCCATGCTGCCTTAGGAATTACTCTTTGACCCATTACATCGCAGACTCTCCCATTCCGACCGATAGTGCTCCGCGTAAGCTCTCAGAGCCTACCACGCGCTTTTCCGGCCTAACTAACGAATACGCCTCATCATATGCAGTCTTTGAGCAGCAAGGTAAGGCATCATGCTGCACGTCCCGACCTTTGGACGCATCCTCACTCGTCGTTCTCCTCTCGCGCGCATCCAGCAAGCTCCGTGCTCCAAGCAGTCAGCAGCGAGCTGCAATCCGCAGGGCCCAGCGGTTCTGCGTTCACCGCGTATATCACCAGTGAGCCCTCTCTAGTGCGTCCTGGTCGTGCTTTTCCTGACGGTGCGCATCGCGCCCTCATCGCAGCGATTAACGGCCGTCCGGTCGTCGAAATGTCGTCTGTCGGCGGAAGCGATGTCTTTGTTGCGATGACTTCCGGTGACAGCGTCCAGGCGCCCACTCCGACATCGTCGGCGTCGAGTGAGACCGACTCTGCGTGTGAGTATCCAAATTGCGCATTCGCAGTCTTGACGCCTTCGCTCATGCCCGTTGAACCACAGCGGACAGTACTCAATCCACAGGACCGACGAGTACTGCCAAGCCAAGGTGAGTCTCATTTCCGTAAGACCTAGCACAGCATTGACAATTGAAGGAATGCATTTTCAGCAACGCGGCTGGCACGGTTTCACTCTCGAAGCCGCTGCTGACGGGCGCTGTAAGTGCGCTCGGCGTAGGCGCCTGCATGATGATGCTCTTGTAAAGCCTGGCTGGAGGGTCAATACGTACTACTTCGGACTGCAAACATACTCTATATGCAGTTGATCACAGGGAAGCGTGGTTCCGCCCTATGGCTCGATACGGAGAGGGAGGATGGAGTCGGAGCCGTCCGTTACGGAAGTGTACTCACGTGCCAGAAGTACTACCGCTGAGCAGACTTGTCTCTGGAACTCCAGCCTTAACGCACGGTATGATGCAGCCATGCGAAGTTGCGAACAGCTGTTGGACGCCTGTCCGAGAAACATTCTGGTAAGAGGTACCAGTTCTCAGCAAGTTTCCAATGCGTAACTCACGACTCGGACAAAGTATCCCAAGGAGGTACCACTGCTCGTCGCCCCTAGACGTCTCATGCCTACGACGGGCTCGCGTGTGTTGGCAGGCAAGGAGACCAGCTGGTACGTGAGGTGTACTTCGTTCGCATATTGACTTCAAATGAAGGTGCGCAACAGCGATTTTACCATGGCAATGCCGAGTCAGGCTGCGCGTATACTTACGGACACTGGATGGCGGGGACTGACGATCAGTCGGTTGATATATGCCTGGGTTCTTGATCGTGCCCGAGATGGTGAGCGTGCCAAGACATAGTGCTCGTATTCCCGGAGCATAAGATGACGACGTAGAAATCTTGTTGTCAGGTATGCGTCTTAGCTAAGTAAATAGTATGCGGACAGCCGTCTTCAAATTCTGACTGCATTCCTCGCGTCTAGTGTCTTGTAAGCGTCTACAAATTCGCTACGTTGTCATGCTACAGTACTGCACTTGGCGCTCCATCACTGCACTTCAACACGCTCAATGATTTTGCGGCGGATGCAATAACCGCCTACTCATGCTTCGATTTGCTGCGTGGTAACTTTGGCTACTCATGATGGGGACCGTCAAATCCTTGCACAGACATCGGCCAAGTAGTGTCTTTCGGACTCTACGGGCGGCATCAGCAAATGGGGTGTACCATATGCAGAGGCCTATAGACTACCAGGGAACGCGGGGGATGCTGTATCTTATGTGGCACGCCATCATGTACTTGGTATAGGCTTCATAGGAAGTAGTACACGGGTGGCACACTATACACAGACCTAGCATGCTACGGAGCATAGGGCAGTGATCCATATACTGCTGATTACGGACGCGCGAGAAACCCGAGTGCGCTGCAGACGCACGCGCAGGCGGCCATAGTAACCTCTATGGTGCTCTAACACGCCGCGTGCCCTCACGTAGCCTTCTATGTCCCCACGCACGAGCTTCCGTAGTGGGCTGGGGTACTCTGTATCAGAGCGCTTGTGAGCTTATAGCGCACTTGAGTCCCTTGCGCTACGAGTTATATGTCGTTGTGCAACCCCGGAGGACGGTCTGCTAGGGTCTGTGACATGGGGCGATGGCGCTTACTGTGGGCGATGGAACACTCAGGCCGTAACCGTCACACACAGGGACACGAGGTTGGGGACAATAGTATCATTAGGAGCTTGCAAATATTGTAGTAGTACATGACAATCGCGCTCAGTCACGAAGAATGGACTGGCTGGTCTTGGCCGGTCTGCATCGCGAGGCATGGATGTGAGGTCAAAGGATTCAGCTGGAAGGCGGTATTGATTCCGCCACCGTAGTACTAATTCGAATGAGGCGTCTCATACCAGACTGGTCATGATATACGGTATGGTGTCTGCCATTCGCTATTGGCTTCACCTACAGCCTTCGGAGAGCGGTAGGTTGTCGATAGCGCCCCAGTGTCAGAGATTGCGAAGCTGGTGGCGCAGGCCCCGGACACTACAGTATCCGCACGTTCAGAGCTACGCGGTCACAGACTCTCTTGAAGCTGAAGATTCGGAGGAGTGTAACTTATTACTGAACAGTAGTAGTACTACTTGAAGCTTGAAGCTGAAGCTTGAAGTACCACACTCAGTTGCAGATCTCTTTCACGTTCACAGGCAGGACCCCGGATAGTGCCCGTACTACCTCGGATTTGTCCTCGATGCGCAGGTCCCTGGAGGTGGTGCTTGATGCTACATGTCGAGAATATGTTCCGAGCAAGTCCAGTTGTGCGAGACCTGTCGGTTCCAAGCGGTCAAAACGATAAAACTACAGGCGGCATGATGTAGGTCCAGGACCCCGGACTCCTGCGCCATACTGCGGTCAACAAATTTGCGATCGAAGTGCCTGATTTGGGCTAGGCCCATGCGCCCGCTGTGTCGCGGCGAGCTCGCGCTGGACGGTGTCCGTCTTGCTCTTCGTCTGGTCTCCTCTCGTCTGTGTGCTCAGCCGCTCTCTGCTATTCTTTGCTTTCTCAGACTGCTTCCGACTGACCTTAGGCTCGATACGGCAGTTTGAAGGCAACTGTCAACAGCGGGAAGAAGAGCAACCAAATCTGGCTCGCGTCTCCAACTCGTGTTCCGCACGTTGCTCGCTCGTTTTCACCCTCTCCAGCCTCCGCCCTCCCGCCCCTGCCCTCTTTAGCTTGACTTTCTGATATTCTGATTGCGCTCCGTGTGGCCTTGTGCGCGCACATCTTGCCGATATCTCCTGCACTCGCAGTCGTTGTCCAGGCGTCTCTCGCTTCTTCCCCGCACTCCATACGTGATCTGACATTCGCGGCTTTCCCGAGTCACGCTCTTTCAACGTGTTTGCAACGAGGCTATCGAAACAGGGGACCCTTGCCCACCCACCATACAATTAGCCATGCACCGCTTCCGGTAAGCATGTCGCCACATCCTTGTACCCGACCACAGCTCAAGTACATCGCGTCTTCCTCGCTCATCTTCATCGCTCGTGGTTTGCGTCCACCAGCAAAAGATCAGACGCGCGGCGCGTTCCAGTCCCTGAACCGCCCTCTCCGCGCACCACAGACACGCAAGAGGTCCTCCCTTCATTGCCCCCAGCCAGCGACTTCCGCACGTCACTGATCTTGCCTGAGTGCGTATCTGCTTCTTTCCCGCATTCCTATTCCCGCTCACTCTATACCCCTCAACTCTTCCTATGCTCCAATGGTACAGCCTCACCCGACGCTTCAGCGTGTTGCGCAATTCCTCTGGCGAGCCTATCGGGCTCGATGAATTGAAGAGCAAGTTTGCAGAGCAGCGCGCGCGGGGCTCTCAGAATCAGGTGACGGAGGAGGAGGAGGATATGATACTGGAGGCTCTCGGGAGACTGCATGGTAGGAAATCGCGCACCCAAGGTCAGCAGAGCGGCTATGAATCCAGCGAAGGTCGGGGTACCGCGGGAGAAGGCGACGACGAAGATACAGATCCTGTGCGGCAGTCAGTGCGATCCTCCCACTCCGCTACGACGCCCTCATTACACGGCGCGGCATCCATTGCCTCGCTCTCGTCCACGAAAGGCTCCCAGTCTAGCAGGCGGATGAGTAACAACCTCTTCGGCTCTGGGAAGTTCCGGGATCAGGCATACTTCCTCCGCAACGCGAACACGGGCCGTCGGACTGGCCGTGGCGCGGGGGCGATCGCCCAGTCGGACTCCAGCATGAGCATGAGCACCCTCGGCAGCGCGCGGGCGGAGAACAGCACATCCATGTACTCTGACAGCCTGCGGCCAGTCACTCCGGAAGGCAGTACGTACACGGTCTCGGGATCGGCGCCGTCCAGTCCGGGGAACAACAGCATATTCTCCAAGGATCGCAGCTCGAGGTCCACAGCTGGAGAGCAGTCGGACTACGCGTCGAGTGCGCTCAGCAAGAGATTGTCGAAGGCGTTGTCCCCGGATGGACTACGGCGGGCGTCAATGGCCCTTGACCAGGCGATCAGAGAGTTGGAGGAAGAGGGTGATGATGAGATCGTCATGGAACGATCTCCAATCGTGCACGCTCCTCATAGAGATATGAACGGCCATCCCGCGGCGCTGAGTACTGCGGTGAGTTTTCTCCCTCATCGCCTCATGCACCTGTTCCTGACGTCGGCTTGGAACGAACGACAGCTCGAGCCTGAAACGTCGTCTCCTTTACCCTCTCCCGGCGAGTACGAGGCAGGAACAGCACTGTCCTCCGACGACCCAGTGGTATCAGACGAGAAATCTCGTACCTCGCCTTACCCTGGCTCGCGTACAACGTCCCCGACACCCCGCCTGCCTGGGTACATCCCGGGAATGCCGCGCCCCATGACACCGCGGGAGGCCACGTTGGACAGCGAGGACCTGACGCCCTCCGCGACGCCCCGAGCGACATCACCTCGTCTCCCAGGCATCAATACCCAAGCCTCCCCACCGATACCCCAGAGCTTCGCGTCGAGCATGCAGCGGAGCAACTCGAGCGCCTCCGCGTCATACCAGTCCAACCGCCCCATATCTCCCGCGCAGGGGTCGACGCCGCCCCTCTTCTTCAACCGCTCGATGAACGGCCGTTACACCCCCGAGGACCGTCAGCGGAGCACGAACAGAGTCGCGTCACCCACGTCTGACGCGCCAGAATCTCCTGTCACGAATAGGCGCCGGCCGATGTCTCCGCTCTCGGGCCCTGCGTATCAGCCCCTCGCCTCGCCGTCCTCTCGTCCTTCCTCTCGCCCTGGCACACCATCGAATGTGACGTGGAATACGACGTCCAGTCCGAACGGCACCCCGCAGAAGGCGAACGGACGGAACGGCAGCACGCCTGGTCACAGCCGCAGTGGCAGTACGGCGAGCGTCAATGACCAAGGCGCGGATGCGCTGGAAAGGGCAAAATCGACGACGCGTTCGCTCCGCTCTCCTGCGCTTCCGGATTCGCCTTGGGTCGATAACGGGCATACGGGCATCTTCACGATCGCTCAGCCTGAGTACCGTCCGCCGTCTGCGATGTCAGGGATTGACCTCGGCTCTCCTGCCCAGGCTGCCAACAGAATTATTCGCTCGCCGACGCCCACTCATAGCGCCACCCGCTCACCAACCTCGCCCACGTTCCAGGACTTCGGTGCTGTCAACGGGGATGGGCCTAGCCCGAGCCGACGCTCCTCGAAGCAGACACAACACGCGAGCTCGCACTCGTTCTCGCTCGGTACGCCCAACGCGCTCCTCTTCTCGCCTATCGCCAACTCCTCGCGGTCCTCGCTCGAGTCCGCCGGCTCTAGCTACCACACCTGGGACGAGGACCACAAGAAGGACCGGCTGTCGGGGCTGCTTAGTAGCCTCGACTCGGACTACACGCCTTGGCACGACATCTCGCCAGACAAATCGGGCCCATCCACCGCGGGCACGTCGCCGTACGACTTGGTCGAGCCGGAGGACGCGGTGCGCAGGGAGATTGGGCTGACGAAGAACGACTTCGTGTCGATTCAGGATAAGCTGGTGAGCACTGCGTTGGCGAGGACCGCGCCTGAAAACCGTGCGCGTGCGGGCTCGATCAGGAGGCGGAGACCATCGACGTCCCAGTCAAACTACTCTTATAACGGGGACAGTAGAGCCGTGAACTCAACGCCTCAGCCCCAGCCTCAGCTTCAAGCGCAACCTGCTACAGCGTCGTCGCGGCCTCTAGCCGACGATCATGTTGCAAAGGCCAATGCGCTCCTCAATGCGGTCGTCGACAGCATCGAGTCTCCCCGGCCCCGTGCACCTGAAACTCTCGCCTCCGAAGGGCCTTCGCTGGCCGTACCCGCTCCTGCTGACATCGAGCAGTCGAGCCCCATGCGGCGCAACAGGGCTCTCGCGGAGGCGCTCTTTGGCGCCGAGGATCAGGAACGACCGACCAGCCCCCCAGTCCCTGCTCAGCCTCTCATTTCTATAATGCCCGACCTCTCCGAACCCGAGCCGAATGAGGATGAACCGCTTCAGCCCGTGCTATCTCCCACGAAGCCCCTCCAGACGCCCAAGCGATCCGACTCTTTGCGCCATGCCAATGCTGCTGCGCAGCCTGGTACCCCGACGCCTCCCGCCAATACCATGTCGAGTGCTCCGTTATCCCCGCTCTCACCTACTATGGCGATGAACCCGACGCAGCTTGCACTCGAGGTGCAGAGGAGGGCCGAAGCCGCGACTGCAGCCCTACGCAAGTCTCCTTCGATCCCGAAGATGGGCGAGGGCTCAGGCACCCTCCCTAGGAAGCGTATTAGTCCGAACAAGATTTCGTCACCCACCCTCGTTTCTGCCTCTACCAGCGTTGATGCGATTCCCCTACGTTATACTACTGCTTCGCCTTCCCCGCAGAATGCACAGGCTTCTAGCAAGATCGGCTCTCGCTTCAGGAAACTGCGCGGAACAATTCGAGCCAAACCGCAAACCCCCAACGGCGAAGAGATCACGCCGTACCCTCTGGACATGCGCAGCCCGACTTCAGACGCGCCTTCTGGCAGTTCTCCCAGCCTTGCTCTCCGAGCGGACCCTGTTGCAATATCTGCCGGTGCTGCAGAGCCAACTAGGCTGAAACCGCCTCCTGCACCGCTTCCCAGTCCTCCTGCCTCCGCTACGCCTGGCCTGAAGGGATTCATGGCCCGTTTCCGCAAGCAGCGTGCAGCCCCTGAGCCCCTTGTTGCCCCTGCGCGACACGCCCCCGGACCTTCGTCTGCCGTATCCGCAAAGTCTGTCGGGTCTTCGGGCTCGTCTCCCGATCAGCCGTATGGGCCGATCCCGCACTCTGCTCCAGCCCTGCAGACAATGTTCAGAAGCCCGAGCCCTGGGGGTCGTGCAGGACCGGTGTCCCCGCCCCCTCAAACGCCGACGCCCAGACCGCCCCAGGAGGCGTTCCCAGCGCAGTCCTCGTCTCAGGTCCAGACCAACGACGCGCTCAAGCAGCTATTCGATGCTGCCACGAATCTCGGTCTCGACCAGGCGGCACTGAACGACCTCATTGCTCGATCGCCTTCCACGTCCTCGCGGTCGACCGCTTGGACGAGGCTCACGAGGGAGACCTCCCCGAATGAAAGTAGGAAGAGCCAGATCCCCGTGATTCGAGGAAGAGCCACTCCAGAGAGCGTGCGCTCTCCGACCTCTGAAGGGCGACCCAGCTTTGACGGGTATTCTCCGAGGCCGTCAACCGAGATGAGGCCACCCGTCCGCAAGGGCCAAGAGTCACCGCAACGCGCTCGCCAACAGCCATCACAGCAGGACGTGGCCCAGAACACGATCGTGCGGAGGACGATCATCTTCCCCTCGGATGCTAGGGCTTCCGGACTCGATTTGGGTGCTCTGATACGCAAGCAGTCGGCGTCCCGCAAACGCTCCTCGGTCGGTTCTAAGTCTTCCATACACGATCGAGTGCCCACTCCCCCGCCTCCGCATCGGTCCGGTGGGCGGAGATTTTCTACCGACTCGTCTCCCCCGGTGCCCCAGTTGCCGCCGTCTTTCTCAGCACCAGCTGAGAACTCGCTTGCCGTGCCGAGCCCAGTAGAGAAGTCGAACTCCGCTTATGACTCTCTGTGAGTGCGTTGTAATATGCGAGACGTCAACGTGACTGACATATCAGACTCAGATATGAGATGTACGCGGGAGACGGCAGAGGCCAAATGCTCAGCGCCGAATCGCCGGGAGCGGGGAGCTCACAGGCTCAACGCGAGGCGATACCGGAGTCAGGCCCGGCGCTCGAAGTGATCGAAATGGCCAACGGAGAGACGATATGGTGCGTCACTTCCTACCCAACTTTTACGTCTTTCGCTAAACGCGCATTCCCAGGTCGATCGTGAACGGGCTGCGGGACGACGATGGCGAATCCTACTACGGCGATCGTGCGAGTTTCTACTCAGAGTACTCGGTGAAGGACACGAACGAAAACGTCAAGCTGTTCTTCAAGGAGCACGAGCGCAAGTCGTCCAAGGGCAGTACGAGCTCTTTCCTGTCAAGGAAGAAGCCGCCGCAGCCAAAAGGTACCGCTCGCCCGGAGACTAAGGTTTGTGTGCACTTTCATGGGCGTCTAGCTATATACCTATCGTGGCTCATCATCGTTTGCAGGTCTTCTTCAGTTCTAGTGCGCAAATAGGCCGCCTCATCGAGAATCTGTCGCGTGGCATGGATGCCGGCTCCTTCAATATCATGCCAGGGCAAGGGGGTCGTTCTCAGGGTCCGGTCGGACACTCGACGTCCTCTTCCCTTGGGTCTGAGGCAGACATGCGATGGACTGTCGAGGAGCGGCTGGAACACATGCTTGGGTCCATGGGGGCCAGCTGAACCATTTGCTTTGCTTTCGGAGTTGTTCTGCCGCTGCTATCATTTATATGTCTATCGTTACTCAGTCGTGCTCCCAGCGTTATTAATCTTGCATCGGACCGATCGTTCGCCGTTGTGCTCCGAGGAAATCATGGTCTAGTATGATATTTGGTCCGTGGAAATTCATCGTGGCTGCCTCCTGTCTACGTCCGCGCTCACATTCCCCGCCAGTCGATCCACCTGTTCAAGCACAGTGCCAGAAGAGCGTCCCGGATGAGATTGTCCTCGTGAAAGCCGTACTCGAGGAGCGCGTAGGCGCGGCCGATCTTGGGCAGCTCGCGGGGTGTGGGGTCGTACCGCCCGATCCTCGACTCGGGTTCGAGGGAGAAAAGCTAAAGCCGGGAATTTATTAGTGAGTGCGTTCTCGAGAATGATCGTCTCCGGGGGAGCGCCCGCACTGTACCTCGTAGCCGTACGGATGCTTGTCCCCGACCCTGCGCCACTCGAACTTCTCTTTCCCGCCCCTGCCGGACTCAAACATCCTGGCGCTGTTCGTGGATGGGCGCTGTGTCAGCTGTGTCGGTACCGGAGGACGAGTCGGGGGCACGTACGTCGGCGTCGAGCCAGGCATGACAAGATCGGTCATGGGCGCCCTGTCTGCGCCTTTGATCACCGAGCCGAGGTGTACGGCCAGGGCCCAGTCGAAGAAGGCGACGACTGACTGCTCGTTGTACGTCACCTGCAGTTGCGGGACCGAGCGGGCGCAGCGAAGGTTAGGACGAGCAGGCCAAGGCGAAGGGGGCAGGGGCGAGCCGGGCGCGGGGGCTGGGACTCAGCGATCTGGTGGGGCCACTGCGACGATCCGATGGGAGAAGCGCTCACCGTGGTTCTGGTGCCTTGCGGAAGGTCGACGGTGTCGAACTTGTACACGACGGGCTCGTCGCGGTGGTACCCGATCGCGACGCACTTGTGGCGGGGGTCGCCCTGGCCGGTGAAGTAGAGCTCGTTGATAATTTCCCTGCGGGGGGCGGGCGTGCCGGGGTGCTGCGACATGGTTCTGCTCGGGTGGTGGTGGGTTACTCTGCGCTGCTTTGCGTACGACCTTTCTGTCCGACCGCTCACGGGCGAGGTTTTATAGCGACGCATGGGGGAGCCTGCCTCCGTCCACGGCCGGCATGATGCACCTCACTTTACCTCGCCGTGACCGAGGTGACTGAGTGTGCGATCGATGTGGGAGCGGCGTTGCTTCGCTGGCAAGCAGCATATGACCGTCGTGGTTCTGCGAAGGCCCAACATGCGCCGCCGGGCATGACACCTATCGGGGAGACTATCGGCTATGACTGTATGTGTGACCTGACGACCCTCCGAACCACCAGCACAGGCAGGGCCCTTGCGCCGCCAGAGAATACTAAAAGGCTAACATAGGCACATTCCGGAAGTCCGCGCGAGAGAGGAAACCCCGCGCGCAGCGCCTGCCGCTCGCCCTCCTTTGCACACCGGCCGCTCATTCTGGGCCTTCTCTATAGGGCCGGAAATGCGAGGGTTCTCCCGCGTAGATTCGCAGATCTCCCTTGACCCGCCTGTCCGTACAAGCTTGCGTCGGCACCGCCCCCGTAACTCTGCTGCCGTTCGTCGTGTCTCTTTGACGTAGAGCCGCGACAGCAAGTCTATCCTGCCAGCCTATCTGCAGCGTACAGGCCCGCCAGCGGACCAGGCGTCGTGCGTGGGGAGCATCGAAGGCGGCGACGTGATGATGCTTTCGGTAAGCAGCCGGGGTTGGGGCTGGACTACTGTCGCGAGATATGAATGCCTTGGAAATGTGTCGCTATCGCAGGCCTCGCACCTGCTGCAGCCACGCAGCTGGCACTCGCATTCCCACATCGCTACTTCGTCCGGCCGCTTCTGAGGGTCTGCCGCGGAGGATTCGACCCCGCCAAATGGGAGGAGGGTGCTGGTGCTGGTGCTGGTGTTGGGGTCGCTTCGCCAGCAGTAGTACACGTCTTTGTCCTGACGAAGAAAGAAGGGTGACAGGGTGCGGCGCTCGTCTTCGTGAGGGCCCGCCATGGGCTTCCGGCCGGAGGCGAGGGCGAACGTGCTCCTGCTGCTAGTAATGCTGTTGCTCCGTGCGCTCCCCCGTGATCAGCGTTGCCCGAGCTGACGTGCCGCAGATCTCCCCGGACTGATGCATCGCGGGCTGAGGGCAGGGCCGCATGATGCAGCCGTCCTCGCTCTACTGTATGTGGCATCCCCAGTCGCCCGTTCCGTCACGACGCGCACACATTGCCAGTGCCCTGTTACACGCACAGAGGCAGAGGCAGCAGCTCGTTCTCGTCGTCATCTTCGTGAGCGGTTCGCTTGACGGGCGGTCGGGAGCTATTGCGCGCAAGGGGGAAGACGCTTACGGAGGGCGTCCAGGGGGGCATGACATCGCAGGAGGTGTCGACCCCGCGGACAAGAGCAGGGCAGTCCGTCGGCTGCGCACATGCGCCGAGGGAAATGACCCCGCTCGCACAGCCGGCAGGAGCCCTTCCAGCGAAGAGTGCCGTGCTGCCAGGCAGCGCCGTGCCACGCAACGCACAACCCGCGCGCTCAGAACGGGTAGCAATAGGCAGAGCGGAGCAGCGGACGCGCTTCGACGCGGCCCATGCTTCGCGGGTTCTGGTTCTTTCATCTTCGCAGAACGATCCGCCTTGGCGCCCGGGCGACGATTGGACGAAAAGGGCTCTAGAGTCCGCGGGCTGGACATGAGCGTGCGGCTGCTTCATGGGCGCTCTCCTCTCGCCCTGGCCACTCGTTCGCGCCATCGAGTCCGGTCTCCGGACGCGCTCCCGTAGGAACTCTCGAGGTACGCTGGGTCCGTAGCCAGCCATGTTGTCCTATGGTGCGGGCGTGCCCACGGCGGACTTGGGCGGGCCGTGGCCGCGCATGTTGGTTCTTCTAAGAAAATAGGCGGCGTAAATCGGGCGGTACCGTTCCAGTGCAGCGGCTGAAGAAGAAGATGTGAGACCGGAGGGTGCCAGTCCGCAGGCACGAGGCGAGGCTAGACGGCGTATAGTATCGGAGGCTATCACGTCGGGATTAGAGGTACGTGCGCGAAAGGCAAACGCTCGTTTCCCTGTTGCCTAACTGAAGAGTGAAGCGACCGCTGTACCATCATCTCCATTTCCTCGATCATAGATCATAGTGGCGGAGAGATACCGGGAATAACATGCGTGTGATTGGGCCCCCCGTTTCTGCAGGGAGAAGGTGGAACATATGATGGGGACCGGGTGTGCACCCTCGTGCCGTGCGGCCGTGTGCCACCCGTGAGGTGGATATGTCAGCATCTTTCGACGTCAAGAGAAGGTTGTCGATGCGAGTCCCAAGTCCGCAAATGAAACACCCTGGAACGAGAGGGGAGAGTGAGCGATGTCATGGGCGGGGAGACCGGGAAGACAATATGGCGGGTTGGGTCGTGTCAGGAATTACGGAGCGAGTTCTGCGTTCTGTTCTGTCGCTTCGCTTCGCGGCGGTGGGAGAAATGTACGATGGTCGGAGGTGACTTCGCACTAGGTGCCGGCCAGCTTCGACACCGCTTCGAAAAGGGCATACCCTAGAACGAGGGGCGTGATGGGCCGGCGATGCATGGTGGCGTGGAGAACTAGGATAGAAGGCGTGGTCGTACCTTCTCGTCGTCGCCGTCACGGGCATGAGGCGCGTCCGCGAGGACGCATATAGGCATGAGAGACGTTCGCGGACGTTTTTATGAAAGAAGTGAGAGGCAAAGGACGGCGTGTAGCTGGGATATGAGAAGGAGAAGGAGAAGAGGAAGAGATGGAAGAGGCGAGAGACGGGAGCAATGGCGTATGTATGACTGTTTGTTCCTTAATATGTTTCTGACATACGATGGTACCCTCGATGGCAGGAGGGGCCTGGTCGTGGAGTGCACCGCCGTCTTCGGAGGAGCACACTGGCACCAGAATTGAGTGGACTGATCTTGACGCGCCGGTCACGCCGTGACGGACGCGTCGTGCACAACTCTCCGTCTATCTTTGATCCGGCGTCTCCTGTGACCTGCTCGGTTGGCTTCAATTATAGTCCTCCGCCCTTCCAATTGCCCTTCGCACGTCGCACTGCGCACCCGACACTCTCGAGCACCCACAATCGCATATGCTACGCCAGGTCCATCAGCCGTGTCTCTCGAGACAATCTGTCAACGTCTCTTGTCTCTCCACCTAACTTCACCAGCCGCAGATCCCTGTCTAGTCGCCTGTTCTGGCCGCGTTTTACCTGGTCAAATAGCACGTCATACTACACCGCTTTGGGGCTGCTCGGCCATCGTTTCTTGTGCCACTCTGTCTCTCAGAAAATGCACCCACTCATGCAAGCACTTGCCCTATCTGGTTTTCGGCCCGCTGATGCCGCTTATGCCGTATGCCATAATGCCAAGTATACACGGCAGCACCGGCAGCCTTCCAGCGGCGATGCTGCGCCGTCGTGGCACGGGTGCTTGAACGGGCGCCAACGCACATCCCTCCCCCGAAAAGGCAATTCTGCAGGTTTGCTCCCTCTCGGCGCCTATCTCGTCTAACTTACTCTCGAGTCGTGCGGAGGCTCTGGTCTCGCCACCACTGCCACAGGCTTATCTGACGACTGCGCTCACCGACGTGCGTCCGACAGACGCACTCGACGCTGGGTGCGCATCGCAAAGGCGCGAGCAACGAGACTCGGCATGAGGCTCCGTGAGAGCGGAGGACAGAGTCTCCTCGATATGTAACATGCACTGATGGGAGCGGCGCCAGTACAGTACAGCTTCTGCCGCCCATCTCGTCCGGCCTTCAGATGCGCAGGCGGGCTCACCACCCCATCAATTAGATTTGCAAAATATTATCATGGGCGCAGCTCGCCAGTTGCAAGGCGGGCGGCTCGCCCGAGCTTGTCCCAGAGTCCTCAAACCCAAACTCTCCTAGTCCCCCTCCTTCTCCCCGTCCACCATCGCCCCCGCCAACGCCATCGCGGACGCCATGCTCCCCCTCAGCCGCGCCGACGCCGGCGGCAAGCCCGACAATGCGGCCCTCTGCCTGCGCTTCATCGCGCGCCGGTACCTCGTCTTCGGCGTGACCGGCTTCCTGCTCTTTTCCTTGCTGCTTCGCATGCTCTACGTCAGGCGAGAAGCCGTATTCTCCCCCGCCTTCCCGTACAACGACGGCCCGGGTGCGCGCTGGCCGGGACGTAGGCTCCCCCCGTTGTACCGACAGTATCATGAGTATGAACGTAGGCTGCCGCAGCATCACTGGGACGCGCCTTCGCACGAGTCTGAGCCTAAGTACTTCTGGATCGCGGGGCATGGGAGAGGTACGCTGCTTCCTCCTTCCAAGCAAGGCTACAGAAGCCCATCATTGTATATAGCGTCCGGATGGGGTAACGTGATGCAGGAGATCCTGCTGAACGCATACCTCACGTACAAAACGGGCAGAGCGTAAGTGTTTCCCTACGACCTATACTACGCCCGAGCGTGCTGACTCTCTGTGCACAGATACGTCTTCCACAACTACACCTGGAACGACGACGGCTCGGACTACTCGGACTACAATGGCAAGCCCATCCCCTCGCGCGTCCCGCTCTCCGCGCTCATCCGGGGTAAGCTTCTTCCCTCCCTTCCCTGCTTCACGTCCCCCATGCGGATCGCTTGATCGCTTACTCGCTTCCCCGCAGGACCGATCGTCGGCGGCCCCTGGCCCGCGGAGGAGCACGCCCCGCTCGCGGTTTCGGAGGAGTACTGGCACCACGTATGCGGCGACCGCAAGCGCGTGATCCCGCGCGAGGAGGTGCACGAGCACCTCCCGTCGTGGTACGCGTCCGCGGTCACGAACGGGTGGGTCGAGAAGCTGGCGACGGTCGACGATCAGTGCGTCGAGGCCGGCGCGGAGGGCGGGCAGCTGTATAACTGGGTGTACGTCTCAGTCTGCGGAGGCGCTGAAAACAGGATGCTGACGCGCCCGTGTGTGAACGCAGAACGTTCGGCGACAAGGACTCGATGACCGAGCTCTGGGCCGACTTTGCGCGCTCCCCGGTCCTCACGCACTTCGCGTACTCCCCGCTTGTGGAGCTCGCCTTCGACAACAACCGCGAGGTCTTCTCGCCCACCTCC
Organism: Pilatotrama ljubarskyi; assembly: GCA_022385805.1. Taxonomy (NCBI): domain Eukaryota; kingdom Fungi; phylum Basidiomycota; class Agaricomycetes; order Polyporales; family Polyporaceae; genus Pilatotrama; species Pilatotrama ljubarskyi. The sequence goes on from MU277677.1 coordinate 533,060, forward strand.
GTGCTCGAACCGCCCCTCTCCTCCATCCCCTTCACCTCGTCCCCATCCACCTCCGCGGCACAGCGCTACACCGAGCTCCCCGGCCTGCTCGTGCTCCACCTCCGGCGGGGCGACTACGAAGCGCACTGCGAGCACCTCGCAAAATGGTCGAGCTCCTACCTCGCGTACAACGCGCTCCCGGGCCTGCCCGACCGCTTCGACCCGCCGCCCGGCGGGTCCTGGGGCGACAACACCCCGGAGAACTTCGCGATCTACCGGCGGCACTGCTACCCGACCGTCGCGCAGATCGTCGCGCGCGTCGAGGAGGTCGCGCGCACGGACGCGGCGCGGGGCTTGGAGAACGTGTACATCATGACGAACGGCGCGGTGCCGTGGGTCGAGGAGCTCAAGGAGGCGCTGGCGGGGACGGGGCGGTGGAAGAGCGTGGCGAGCAGCCGGGATCTGGTGCTGAATTGGGAGCAGAAGTACGTGGCGCAGGCGGTGGATAGCCTCGTCGGCCAGCGCGCGCAGGTCTTTATCGGGAACGGGGTGCGTGTTCGTTCCGTGGTGCCCTCTGGCGCTTGGTGTGGGTCGGGAGCTGATTGCGGTCTTTGGGACGTGACGTAGTGGTCGAGCCTGACGGGCAACATCGTCGTGATGCGTATGGCGAACGGCTTCCGGGCAGACAGCACGCGTTTCTGGTGAAGTTTTGCGAGTCCGATACCACCTTCTCGGCGCATATCACCTCCATAACGCATCAAAACCTTCGCGGATACCCCGCATTTCGTCATGCTATGTTCGCTCTCGAAAGCTGCTACGTTCCAGCACGCGCCACGGCCCCGCCGTCGACATCTATGATCATGGGCGTAACTTACAGTATGGGCGTCGGACACTTGTATAAAGGGCTACGGTGACATGTGTAGGTATAGACACACTATAATATGCTGCTATTACAAGGACGACGACCCGGTGTAACTCGAGCGGGTTCGTACGTGGTCGTGCATACAGACAAATGGACCTGAGGGATGGTGATGGGAAAATACAGCGAGCATGCATGTGGAAGGTGTAACCAAGAAGTACTGCGAAGATGATGCGATGGTGAGAACGGAGCACGGACGATAAGTAGGTGGGCATGCATATGTGTAACAGTCGGTCGTTCCTCGTCGTTCAGCGCGCGTAGCGCTACTTCGCAGGCGCAGGCGCAGGCGCGGTGGGATCCTTCCAGTCCTCCACCGTCACGCCCATAAACTGCGGCAACCTCTTCCACACGTCCCTCCGCACGTCCAAGTCCCGCGCATGCAGCATCCCGCGGCACGGCTCGCAGAGCGGCCACAGCTCGACCACGTCCTCGATCCAGTGCTCCCACGAGTCTAGCGCGGCGTACCCCGCGATATCGCCGATCGGGTCCTTCTGCAGCCCGTCGAGCATCATGTTCAGGATCTCGCGCAGCGCGCGCTCGCATCCCTTCGTCGCGCACTGCGGGCTCGCGGTGGGCTTGCAGATCGTGCACGCCCCGCGCGTGCTCGCGCGCACGAGCTCCGTCCGGCCCCTCAGCACGAGCTCGACGTCCTTCGGCTCGAGGCGCTCGGTGCTCCCGTCGGGCCGCTCGACGCCTGCGGTGAGCTCGGCGTCGAGCTGGCAGCAGAGGTAGAGCGCGGTGGGGAGGACGGAGTCGGCGTGGGTGAGGCGCGCGAGGTTGACGGCGGTGATGGCGTCGGGCGGGGTGATGTGCAGGAAGAGGTTGCCGTCGATGCCGGCGGTGTCCCAGACGGAGAGGTCGTTGGTGAAGTAGAGCTTGAGGTGGTGCATGGCGCGCGTGTGCAGGTCCTCGACGTGGTATTTGTGCGACATGCGGACGAGGGCGGCGAGCTCGGGGAATTCCATCCGTTCGCCGGGTATGACTGGGAATCTGGTATGTTATGAGTTGCATGATCAGGGAATAGAGAGAACGATGTACACACTTTCGGAGACCGCACATCACTCGTAGCAAATGGCGCAGATCATCTGGCGGGTCTGATATGTGCACAACAGGACAGCTCTCCATGGTCTCCGATGTGGAAGGCTGAGCCATGGAAAAGAGATCGCGGAAGATGACCGAGTGCCGAGTGAGCAGCCCTCGGTACACTCGGAAGGCAGTATCTCTGCATAGCAGCACGATGTTGCCGTCTTCAAACCAGAGGTCGGGGTCGCGCTTGACGGTGCCGCTCAGGCTGACGGTGGCAAGTTCAGAGGGGAGGGAGGCGGCGTGGTCGGTAATGCTGACGCGCCATCGCTTGACTACGCCATTGGGCGACATGAAGTCCCTGGCGCGGGACGTCAGTACGCGGCGCTTTTTCATCGGCATGAAAGGAGGAGAAGCAAGAGAGAAAGACGGAAAAGAGACGCACGGAGATTTTGACCTGGAAGCGATGTGCTCGTCCGGCTCTGGCTCGCGGTGCGCGGCGAGGTCGGGGAAGATGGTGTCCGAGTCTGGGGACTGGGGCCAGTCGTGGGGGAGGCTGGGGGAGGGGGTGCGCGAGGGGAGGGGCGTGATGCGCTGGAGGACGGCCTTGCGGAGGCTCATCGTACGCTTGACGGCAGATGTCGTGCAGGACGTACACGACAAGAGATAGAAGTGGCGGGGTCGGGCGCTAAGCATCGCCTCCTCCAACCGCGTCGCTATTGTTCGCGTGACACGTGATCGAGTTTGGCCCTTACATGGCAGGTCCCCTTCTCAGCCACGCAAGCGCTCCACCGATTGCCAAACTTTGGACAAGCATGCCGCGTCGAGAACGGGGTGGAGAGGGATGCGCCATGTACAAACGGCGCGTCGCGTCTTCTGCGAAGCACAGCACGCTTCTTTCCTAGCTCCGTAGACATCAAGGGTTACGCCAGTGACGGACTTCTGTGCCTCGAGAACGTCACGTCCTGACCAACATGTCGTTCGTATACAGCGAGCATTGGTCCTGCAACAGCACTCTGCTCTCCCGAGCATCTGTCAGACGGTCTGCGACCTCTAGAGCGGCCGGGGACCGCAGCAATATATAGATAGTAGCGTAGGATAAGCAGCTGTGTAGAGCGGTGGTACTCGTCACTCCTGCACGATGTCCTCCTTCCTCGGTTTGCTCGGCTTGCTGTTCTTGATCTCCCGTCCCTGTCCGATCAGGCTCTGCGCCTCGTCGTCCAGCAGGATACCTGTACTCCTATCATCAGTCCCCTCCCAACACCACAACGGCGAAAACAGGCGTACCAAGACCCTCCTCGCGCACCAGCCCCAACACGTGCTCCAGCTCGACGTACCCGTCCTTGTCCACGTCCAGCTTCTCGATGACCTGGTGCCCTACCTCCTCGTCTGGCTTGTGCTTGATCACAGCAAGCGCCTTCTCCAGGTCCTGCACCGAGATCTTCCCGTCGGGCGTGCACGAGATCATCTGCAGCGACGACCCGACGCGCGCGTCGTACGCGTCCAGCTGCTTGTCGATCTTCTCCAGCATCGTCCGGATCCGCTTCGTCAGCGCCCCGCTCGGCGACTTCGGATCTTCCTCCGCCTGCAGGTTCTCCTCCATCAGCGCCCGCAGCTCGTCCCGCTCCTTCAGCACCGACGACTTGGCGGACAGGATCGAGAGCGCCTCGGCGAGTTCCTTGAGCTGTTCCGTAGTCATGCGGGCATCTTGAGCGGGGGCGGCAGCCTCGTCGGGGTGAAGCTACACAGCTGGTCAGTCGCATGTCAGAGGGAAGACTATGTAGCCTACCTCGGACTCGGGAAGAAGGGCTTCGGCCAAACGGGCCTCTTCCTCCTTCTTTGCACGCCGGGCGTCCTCTTCGCGTTGTTCCTGTTCTTGTTCGTCCTGGATGAGTTCTTCCTGTTGCTTGAGCACCTCGAGCTTCTGCTTGTAGCTCGCTTGTTCCGAGTCGACTTCCAGTTCAGCCTCGCTCAGCTGCAGGCGTAATATATCAGCATTGCTCAGGTCTCGCAGGGCAAGCAACGCACCAAGTTGTCAGGCAAGCCGCAAAGCACAGCCTCGAGGCTCTTGATGATCGTCGTTTTCCCGTCCTCGTCATCGCCAGGCTTCTTGTCGAACTGGAACGCGCGCGCGAGCACGAGGAGAACCCCGCTGACGCGCTGCTTCAGGTGCAATTCAATCCAAGTCGCAAGCTCCTCGCGCAACCGCGCAGGAGAAACGCCCGTCGTCCGGATACCGCGACTCTGACATGCCGCCTGGAGCTCCGCGGTGCTGAGTTCGTCAATACCTTCCCTTGCGATCGCCTCGTCATCCCTCCTCAGCTGCAGGAGCCTTGCGCGGATATTGCCGCGGAGGAAGTTATCGGTGCCGAACGCGTTGATGCCCATGTACCTGCACATCGAGACGAGCTGGGGCCGGGACAAGTTATCGAGCGTGAGGTCGTCGTCGAAGAGGCGCGCGACGTTGATCACGTCTTGCGCGGAGGGGGACTCTCCCGTGGACCGGACCTTGCGGAAGAACTCCTTGAAGGCCTCGGTGCCGACGATGTGCGCGTTCGCCTTCAGGCCGGACTCGCGGAGCGTCTCTTGGAGGAACTTGGCCATTTCGAGGCGGACGCGGAGCAGCTTGCGTTGCTTCTCTTCCTGCACAGGGCTCAGTTCACGTGAGGGACGGTTAGGGGTGAGAACGGACGAACAGCAGCGAATTTGTCTTCGAATGTTGATGGGAGTGCATTTGGGAACACCTTGAGTACGACGGGGATGAGGAATTCCATGAAGGGCACGATTACAAAGACCGCAAAGGGTATGAGTCGGAGCAGATCTTGCGTTGTCCGTTTCAACTGAGTTTCGCCGATACACGATCAACGTCATACTCAAGCTTGAGCGCAGGAAGCAGGCCGACACACCTGTCTCCGCTCTCGGCGCGTCAGACTTTCACCGTGTAGTAACTTCCATTGCAGACGCGCAGAGATGCGCACTTCAGCAGCCAAAAGCTTCGTGCCGTGCCAATAGTGCTGCGCCTCGTGTTTGACCTTCTTCCAGATGCGTGTCGCCAGCGGGGCTTCCTCCTTCGGTGCCGGAGGAAGCGGCTTCTCCCCGTTCGCGTTCGCTGCCGGGGCGTCCTGCTGGGAGGACGACGAGTGCAGCTGCCGGTCCGCCCCAGACTGCGTGCTCTGCAGCCGTCGTGAAGAAGAGACAGGGCAGAGTGCGTAAGCAGGGAACAGACGCGAGTTTTGGTGGAACGCGGAGGCCGAGGCGAGGGCGAGGGTGCGCACGCCGAGGGGTGGGCTGCGGCTATATGCGCGCACGAGGGACGTGGACGGGCGCGGGAGCCATACTGACATGGAGGCAGAGGAGAGAAAGAGGGAGAAGCTGGTTGTTGCCTGCCAGTGCTCAAAGGGCCGTTCCTCGCTGCCAACCAAGAGTGTAGAGTATATACGAGTCGACGTCGCAGCACGATGACGCACAGTCCCGGCCACCCACGCCAAAATCCGCCGTAGCAGCTGTTTGGCCCTGTTTGGTTCGGCGACTCTTGTCCTCTCTCACATCAACGCCCGTTCCATCCTCGATATCGGACGATGGCGGCCATGACGAGCACAGCGACCTCAAGCTCAGGCGACATCCACGATCCCACCAGCGCCGCCTACAAGAAAGCGCGACGCAAGTACCTCAAGTCTACCAGGAATAGGCCCGAGCACGTCGATGCCGACTGGACACCTTTCCGCGCCGCCGAGAAAAAGTACAAGGCCCGCTTCCCCCCACCCGATCTCTCCGACGTCCTCGACCTCGCGACCGCAGACCCGACGCGCGCACAGGAGGTCGCGCGCGGAAAGTGGAAAGGGCGCGCCGACGCGGTGCCCTGCACGGAGATCCCGCTCCGGGCGGGCGAGGGCCGCAGAGCGTACACATTCCCGGGCACGCCTGGTGCGCCGTCCGTTGCATGGCTGGGTTTTGAGTGTACGTATTCATGCGTGTTGTCGGAATACATCAGGCTTGGTCCTCTTGCCGTCTTTCGTTCGGCCAGACGAGCAGCGCCGCCTTGTGCGCTGGGCACTATCCCACCAGGCGCGATACCCAAATGAGACGAACCTGGATACGCACTATGTGCTCCCCAAGGAGGGCTTATGGAACCAGTATCTCAGGGTATGCAAGGGCGAAAGCGAGGATGTAGATGTCCTGCCCCGCGCGGTAGTTGAAGCGGAGGCGAAGCAAGAGGCTCCGGAGACCATGGGGGAAGCTCCGGGGCCGCGCAAGCTGGTCTCAAATGAGCCAGCCAGCCCAGAGAACTACGTCGCCCTGGCATCTACACCAAAACCTCCTGCACCTCCATCCCAAACCCTCCGCCCCGTCCCCACATCCAATCTCGTCCCACGTCTGAGGTGGGCAAACGTAGGGTGGTACTACCACTGGGGCACGAAGCAGTACGACTTTAGCCGCGGCCCAGGCGAGATATCGCAGCTCGTGAGAGGGATTTGCAAGGGCGTGGTCGAAAGCATACCTTGGGAGCGCGTGTTTGGTGATGGTGAGGAGAGTAAGCGGATGGACTGGGGTGAGGGTGGCCCGGATTGGATGGATTGGAAAGACACGTATGGTGGGCTGTCACGATCGTTTCATATGTCTACGAAGCGGCTATTCACGGCGATGCAGAGCCAGACGCAGGGATCGTCAACTACTACCAGACGAAGGTGGGCTTGATACCCTCCCTGCTGCCTATATGCACACTGAACGCTCACGACGTCCCGTTAGGATACTCTGATGGCCCACGTCGACCGCTCGGAACTGTCAGCGACCTCCCCGCTCGTATCAATATCGTAGGCCCTCTCAACCGCAATCTGCTCGCTCCCAAAGCTGACGTCTGTCCCCTCAGACTCGGCTGCGCGGCAGTCTTCCTCATCGGAGGCCTTACGCGAGAGGACCCACCGACGCCTATCCTCCTCCGCTCCGGCGACGTCGTGGTCATGTCCGGCCCAGCATGTCGTCGTGCCTATCATGGTACGCCCACCCTGCCGGCCTGATCCAATTTTCTAGTCATAGCTGACGATGAGCTGACGGGGAACGACGTAGGCGTACCTCGGATACTCGAAGGAACGCTCCCGCCGCATCTGGAAGGGGCCGACGACTCCGAGGATGGGGATTGGAACATATACGAGGAGTATCTGCGCGGAACGCGGATCAACGTCAATGTCAGACAGGTGTTCCCTAAGGGGTTCGATCCGGTGGCTGATCTTGAGCAGACGCAGTGTGGGTCGTCGTGAGTGCAATGTCATATATTTCTGGATGTTGAACGCTCATGCATCACAAGATCACCTGTGTAACGAGACGATCGCATCTTATTCCTTACATACCAGCGACCGCATTGTCGCGCGTACAGCGACGGTAGTCGGAATGCGAGATCATACACGCCCAGGAAGTGCGCACTCCGAGATCCACTCCATCATGAAACCGTGGACTAGTAGTTTCCTCGACCCTGCAACGGGTCCGCCGCAGTGCAGTGCGACCTAGACCGTGAGCGCGGCCTGACCCAAATCGCCTCCCCTGAATCCTAGAAGCTGGCCCGTATCGCAATTCCGATCGGCTCACCGCACGTATGAGCCCGATCTCCAACATACCCAGGTGCGCGTTCCCTCCGAGGCATCCAGAAGAGCATTTTCGAGGCGCGGTCCACCAACTTTCCCTAGGAATAGGCCTAGACCCCCATCATCCAGATGCGCTCACTTCTCACTTCCGCTCCTCAGGAAGATATAAGGACGCCGTTTCTCCAGCTAGGATTCGGCAGGTTGATCCTCCCCTGAGTCCGGCCCTCGCAGCAAATGCCCACTGGCATGCAGCCCGGTTTCCTTGGGTGCTCCGGTGAGTTCCTCCCCCTGCCATGAGTTTGGCCTGCGTGAATGCGCTGTGCGCACTGCTCTGAGCACGGTCTCATCGAGCTATCACACAAATGCAGCCTAACGTGTTTGTGTATTGCAAGCCTGGTGCTCGCAGCACGCATGCTGCGCATGCATCCCACCTGAACTCGGAGCAAGGTCTCCTTGAGCCTCGGACTACGCGTCTCCGGTGAGTCCGGTTTTTGCAGCACGCCCTGCGAAACTCTCGGAGCTTGGTCTCCTTGATCTATGTGGCGCGAGTTGATCCTCGCGAATCACCCCAAGCCAATGCTCGGAGCTAGTTCTCCTTGAGCCTCGGCGCCACCCGGGTGACGGTGAGTCCAACCCTCATTCAGCTTGCTAAATGATTGCTCGGAGTTAAATTCCGAGTCGTTAACACGCTGCTCCGAGCTTAGTCTCGTCGAGCTGATGCATCAGTTAACTGCACCACAGACTCGCATTCCACTGTGCTCTGAGCAGGTCTCTTTGAGCGCTGGATTACATGAGTCTGGTCATTGCAGCCGGCCCTGCGTAAAGACTCGGATCTGGTCTCCTCGAGCTCATAGTACCCCACAAGTTGATCCTCGTAATCGCCGCTCTGAGCTGGATCTCCTGGAGGTACAGCAACGGCGGCAGTGATTCCGGTCCTCACTGAGTCAAAAATGGTTTGCATCGGAGTAGATCTCCGGAGGCCTGGCCGTCCATACACTGCGAGCTTGGTCTCGCCGAGCCACGGGGCGAGCATTCTGCGTCCAGCGAGCGGGTTCTCACTACAGGCATGCTGCCTACTTGTGCTTGGAGCAAGTTCTCCTTGAGCTTCAGATGATATCACTCCGGTGAGCCTCGTGCTTGCAGCCGGCCCTGCTGAAGTGCCCGGAGCTCGGACTCCTCGCGTCCATAGGATAGCACGAGCTGGACTTCATCTCATCTCGAGCTGATGATCGCTTCTTCAGCTGGCACTCCTCGAGCCTCGTTACAGTCGTTTGCAAAATAAAGTGCACTCGCGCACGCGGCCGATTGCTATTTGGCTGTATTTGTTCCAGGTGAAGAAACCCGATTTGGCAGCGGTCAGCGCCTGATCAAGAACCCAGTGTGCGCGCCGATAGCGGCTCTCTGCACCTCTTCATTGAATAGTTCCATCCGGAAGCAGTCCGAGCATTCACTCAACGCATAAAACTTATTTGGTGTACTTGCGAGAGGAGATGGGATGAGTTTGGCCCCACTGTGACTGTGCCGGCTTGCGAGTCCTCTCTTGATCAGGCGCCGTGTGCCTACTATATCGGACTTCTTTGGCGCCGCAAATTTGACCAAACACGATATCGCCGCGCATGCGAGTGCACTTTATTATGCAAACGACTGTAGCGTCGAGCCAGCAGTAAGGCTAGTCCTTGCCGAGTCCGGAGTAGACCTCCTGCGCGCCTCCCTTTCGGCAAGTCCGAGAGGGGCAGTATGGTGGGTCCGATTGTCATTCTTTGTACAAGCTCGCTCGCAGCCGGAACTCCTCGAGCACGCAGTCATGGAACTGCTACGGGTCTGGTCCCCGCGAAGCATCTATGTGCTCGAAGCCTAGTCTGCTTGAGCCTGACCTCGACGGCGGCCGTCTTCGGAGGTAGTAGTCGCCCTCTGCTAGGAGCTGGACTCCGTATACCGAGGTTAGTGCTTCCACCTGTCATTTCTACTCACGAGAGTTCATCGTTGAAGGTTCGGGGACGACGAAATCTTATCCAAAGGGTAGGTACTCTCTGAGCTTCTCGTTGTGCTGACTATAGCTGCCAGTGCTCGGAGCAGTGAAGACTGCCTTTTGCGTTCTTACGCAGGACAGGATCTCCACAACCCGCACCTCACTCCAGGCCCCATGACGTACATCGCACCATTTACCAAAGAATGTATATCACCAAATGCAGTTCCTTGTAGCGTCTACAAGAGCATCACGACGCCTGCACTGAAGGCACCAAGTACCCCAGCGATACCCGTTAACAGTGGCCTCGACACAGAGAGTCCTGTCGCAGCGTTTCTATGGTGTACTCTGGATGAGCACCATTCCCACTGACAACAGAATTAGGAACGCACTTGGATCCTGGGATAGCTGTCGCATGGAAGCCATCGAAGGTGGTCTCGAAGGCATCGCTGGCTCCCGTTGGTGCAAGTGTTATCGCAGGCCCGCCGATGGACGAAATAGCAACCACTGGCGTGCCTGAGGCCTCTGGAAGACAGATTGTCAGACTCTGCATAGGACTCACCAGAGGGACGAAGTGTTTCGTTCGAGGTCTGCTTACCAGTAAGGAACACTGTGAGCTCTGTCTTGCTCAAGATGCTGATACCTGCCTGGACAGTGGCCAGTTCTTGGCTCGCTGTGATGAGCAGGGTTAGGTTCGCATTCTAGGAGGCAAGCTAGTCAAGCAGCACAGAGGGGTACCTATGCTGGAGAGAGCGCTTGCGACTGCGACGGGGTCGAACCCTCGTTAGCAAGCAGGAAGCCACCACCGCATCTCAGACCTACGCTCAGGACCGCCGGTCGGAAGTGACATCGTGATACTCGTAGAAGCAGCATGGGCCGCTGAGCCACCAGAAGACGCTGCTGACAATGGACTGCCGGGCAGCGCGAAGGTTGGTGTGGCGCTCTCGCTGTCGGTGCTGGACGTGACAACCGGGAAAGCCTCCCCACCGATGGCGGACATCTCCACTATTGGCCGACCGGCGATGTCTATGGCAAAGCGTGGCGCACAGGCTCATTGATACGCTGGTCCGAGTAGGAACCAAGATTTGCTTACTGGTGATATAGGCGGTGTATACAGTACCGCTAGGATCGACTGCGCTCAACTCGCTATTCAACGCTTTGAGCATAGAACTGGCTGGAAGAGCCACCATGCAATCCCAGTGAGTTTCTTCGCACTTTGCTAGTTCCAGTGTGAATCTGACCTTGACTCGAGTAGCCTGCAGACCTGCCCGTTAGCGGCGGCGGATGAAGCCTTGCGAGCCATCACGTACGCTGTGCATCTGAAGCTGCGCTAGCAGTGGCCGGCGAGCCTGTCATTTGTGTCGGCATGAAACCCTGCGCAGCGCCGAGCCTCGACTTACTAGTACTAGACTGTGGTACCGCTAGCATCACCGTAAGTTTCCAACATCCGAATGTAAATGCTGATCCTGCGTACCACTCCCTTCCACTGGTACGGCCCCGACAGCGACGACGGACAGCAAGATAGTGGCGAGGATCTTTGCGTGCATTTATGAAGTCCAAGAGCAACACAGAAAGAAGGGAAACCGAGTAATCGCCTGCGTCTAAAGACCACGGGTCTTTGAGGGAGAAGAAGTAAGGAAAAGACTCACAGAGTCTGAGCGAAGAGAAGCGAGCGAGGGTGAGAGACCTAGCTCACGCGGTACACCGAGCTCGCATCGCCGAGGTATAAGTACACGTCGGATGGGCAGCTGGCTGATGTCTCCATCGTCCAATGCCATGTTGCAGACATGCCATACACATCAAGCACAAGCGGCAGTCTGTCTTCGGGCATTCCAAGTCCCCCGACTCAGCTCGCACATGGCGGTTGGGTGACAGGCGATGACAGCTGCGCAGATGTCCAGGTTCTCTGACTTCGGCTTCTTGATCATCCGACATTCTGCGGTATAGTACTGGTGAGGATCAAATTCGAGGCCCTTGCGCTCCTTCGCATTAGCGGTCCCAGAACGGAGGACTCGTCACCCAAGTCGATTGAAAGCCGGGACGTCCAGTCAAACTCAACTTCCAATCTATGGAGGTGAGCTGGTAAAGGAACTTCAATATGCACCTACCAATTCATGGGTACAGATCAAACCGCAGAATGTTGCAAGATGACCGGATGCACTGGTCGCAGCAACGTCCGCACGGTAGTGGTTGGCACAAGCAAATGCGGCGTAGGCTAGCAAGCATCGCCTCGCTGGCCACACCGACGGTCGCCGCGTACCTCGCTATGTAACAGGCTCCCGCGTCGGCAGCCCAAAGCATCCTGCAGCCACTTCTGTGCAGGTTGGTCTTGTAGACACCTGTACGGTGCCTGTAGCCGCAGCGTAGGACGCAGCTCGACACCACACGCGCGTATGGCCTCCGCTGACGGAACACGCCCCGACGGAGCAATAACATCGACGATTAGCAGCGACGAGATTGACGTCTTCCCGCTAGACCCCGTGTGATTATACAGAGACGAGTCTCAACGACTCGGCGACAAGAGCAGCCTCCCATTGTTTCTTGGCTGAGGCGAAGGCGGAAGTGTGGGATGCGTAGTCTTCGTGGCGCCGCGGTCGCGAGCTTGTTGGTTGGGCAGAAGATGTGGGAGACTCCGGCGAGCGATCTATTGCTGACATCTCATTGCACAGCGTGATTATGTGTGTTGTAGAGCACTCGCAGAGTGGACGCACTATTAGCAACGCAGGCCGTCATGCAGAAGTAAGCAGGGTCGGGGAGCAGGTGGGACGCCGGGTTGAGGGGAGTGTCGATAAGTGAGAGAAACGAGAGGACGGTGGCTGCACGGGCGATCAACTGAAATGGATTGTCTGTGACGAGGTCCCTCATTGCTGGGAAGGCCACAGTGACCATAGAATATATCCGCTATAGAATATGCAACGCGCTACCGCACCGTACGATGTCCGCTCAATAGTTAGCGAGCAGACACGCGGCGCTCCCGAGCTGCCTTCTCATATCGTAGTAATCTACATCATGGGCTAAGAAGTCACGATCAGCATATGCCTGATTATCGTTAGCACGAAGGTCATACTTACTGTCCTCGACCTCGCCCCACCGCTCAATCTGGCTGTTCACTTCCACATGCGCAGCCTGGGCGGCCTGGTCGACGTCTAATCGGCGCATGATGAGCGCGAGGGCGATGAGGAAGGATTTTGAGGTGTAGGTAGCGCGCTCCATTGCTGAAAATATGTCACCAGCCATTCAACGCGCATTCGGAAGGAGGAGTGAAAGGTGGTGCTTACCGGCCATCTCCCAGGGAGAGAAATTGCTGAGGATCTCCTCGAACTTCTTCATCGTCTCTGGGGGCTGGGAGGGTACGAAGAGGGAGTCCGACACCTTGAGGTCGACGCCAAAGGTCTCGCGTGCCCAGTCAAGGATGGGTTTCCAGTGTGCTTCTTGGAGCTCGACAAGGACGGCGGGTTCGTCTGCGTGGTAGCTGGAAGGGGGTCGATTGTCAGCGCCCGCAAGACTGAAAAGCTAGTCTGAAGCGGCACACTGACAATATGGTGTCCGTTTCCAGGTACTTCAATAGCTGAGCCCGGACTTCATTCCGGGTGTTCTCGTCCTGGAATGCGTCGATTGCCCTCGAGACTAATGACGTCTACGGAGCTGTCGGTAAGCATTGCTTAGATTCCAGAGTCTCAACAACGCACCATCGGGAGTGCATGTGGCTTCAAGACTGTCTCTTGGTTCTCCCACTCTGACGCGACCAGCGCAGCGACAAGTCTCTTCTCCGGTGGGATGATCAAGGCCTTCCCTCCTGGGGTTTTGAGTGGCCGCTTGTCGAGCGTGACAACATAGCCTCCGTCGCGCTTCTCAATGCCCACATTCTTCCAGAACCGTTTCAAGGTAGCCTCGGCACCTGCTAGAGATGAGTAGAGAACATATGATGACTAACACATGGACGTACGATTTGTAGCGTTCACCGCCTGTTCTGAGTTGGAGATGGTGGCATGTGTCCGCCGCAGATATACTGCCTGCCTTACGGAAAGGGCCCTGCGAGCATTTGGGCGGACGAGGGGAGCGAGAACGCGGAGGGCCTGGCGATGCATGAGCGTGCAGACGGAGGACCGGAGACTCGGAGAGAAGTGCCGCTCGCCTCCACGTGACTGAACGCGCGATGAGCCTGTGACAGACGCGTGACAGCCGTGTTATGCGGTGACGCGATGATCGAGCAGCGCGTCTGGGGAGACGCCACAACGCCTCTCGTCCACTCCTCCAGCTTGCATTTCTTTTCGATTCCTTGGCTGCACTACCACCTTGGTTACATGATGTCCGCTTCTCCCAGGAAAGCGTCTAGCTCGAAAGGAACGCAGCCTACCATCTCCTCGTTCTTCTCCCAAGGCAGCACGGCCGGACCCAGCACCCCGAAGGGGAAGGCTGGAAGCAAGCACAAGAGAGGAAGCTCCCCTATTGACCTCACACTCGATTCTGGTGATGAAGGACACACACCGCCACCTAAGCGACAGAGAACGACGACAAGCACGTTCTTCTCCTCGAGACGACCGGCCACGTCTACCTCTCAGCCTGCGTCTCCGGCCGTGAAGAACGGAGGCCACGCTGAGCAATGGCGTTTCGACCCGAGTTCGCCCAGCAAGCCTCGGACAGCACATGAGGATGATGCGCAGAAGCGAGCACATGAGAGAGCAAAGCAGATCCTCTTGGGTAGCGGGAACGTCTTCAACCGACGAAACCACTCCACCGAAGCAGACCCCAGTTCAGACATAGAGGAGGGCGAGGGCGGTGTGGCCAACCCGCCAGAGGATGAGGAGGATGAGTCCGAGAAGAAGTTTGGCGAGCTCATGGAGATGTTCAGTAGCTCCAAAGCCAAGAAAAAGGGCAAGACTACGGCGAAGAGAACTGCGGGACCGCCAGTGGGTGGGAGTAGTCGATCGAAAAGTCAGAAGATCGAGGAGATAGGCCCGAGTGGTCAGACGTATACTCCGTTCGAGCTACAGGCAGGTAGCACGTCTTTCCAGCTCAACCATCTCACTCATTGCCTTCAGGTTCGAGAGCTGAAGGCGAAGTACCCGGGCACTGTTCTCATGATACAGTCCGGATACAAGCTGCTATTCTTCGAAGAAGATGCAAAGGTTTGCAACGGTAATAGGTCACAGTTTGCCATGTTCACGCTCTCTTCAGATCGCCTCTAAGGAGCTTGGCATGGTCTGCTTCCCTAAGCGGAATCTGCTCACCGCCATGATACCGTTGCATAGACGTGATGTGCACTTGAAGAAGTGCGTTGGAGCCATTTCTTGCACTGTCTCATGATCATTCACAACGTCTGTAGGCTTCTCGCTCAGGGCTACAAAGTCGGCATAGTTGAACAGACCGAGACTGCTGCGTTGAAGAAAGTGGGCGAGACGCGCAACGAGCTATTCGAGCGTGAAGTAACCCATATGTATACCGCCGCGACGTGAGTATGTTGCATCGTCATCCAGACTCTCTGGACATACCTTCTTACCGTCGGCTAGGTACGTGGACGATCTCAACTCGCTCGATGAACTCGATCCGAACTCTGCGCCTCCGCTTATGTGCTTGTTGGAAGAGCCCAGAGGCGGAATGGGCACTGATGAACGTGTGAGTATCGCTATGATAGCCATTTCGCCTAGCACAGGAGATGTAGTGTGGGATGAGTTTGAAGGTAAGACTTGCATTGCAACGACGCACCACGAAGCGCTAACATACGAGCAGACAATCATATGCGTACCGAACTCGAGGTATGTTGTCTCAATATGCCTTGAGATTTCGCATTCGAGATGGCGACGACGTCTGTGATAGACTAGAATGGTCCACACGAAGCCGTACGAACTCCTGTTACCCGCCAAAAAGCTCAGCCCACCAACGGAGAAGATGATTCAGCACTTTACCGAGTGCGTCGTCTCGGTATCAAACGGCATGAGGAGTACTCATCATGCTGTAGGCACTCGCATACAGAACACCGGATGCGGATAGAGCGGTTCTCGAAGCAGATGGCCTACACGGACGCCTTCGCGCTGCTATCAGAGTTCTACACCGCCAAGACCCAGCACGCCAATGGATCCGAAAGTTATAGGAAAGGCTAGACCTCCCTCCTACTTGCTTTGCGCGGCGTGCGCTTCCTTGGGCCGCTTGATACTAACATGGAGCGGACAGGGGACCTAATGGCAGCAATTGCCGACTTCGCGAAGCTAGTAGTCATTGCACTGGCGCAGTCGCTGAAGTATCTATCCGCCTTCAACGTCGCGGATGCATTGCGGGAGACACGTTTCTTTGCCAAGTTCACGGAACGCACGCACATGCTACTCAATGCAAATACCTTGACTAACTTGTGGGTATTACCTTCCTTATTGATGAACTGTGAGGATGCTCATGAAATAATACAGAGAGATATATCGGAACGACACAGACTATAGTACAAAAGGCTCGCTAATGTGGATACTGGATCGGACATCGACGAAGTTCGGCGCACGGCTGCTCAGGAGTTGGGTCGGCAAGCCGCTCATCGACCCGCAGTAAGTTTTGAACTGCCCGCAATGACTTTCCAAGACTGACGAGTACATAGAGCTCTACGCGAACGAACAGAAGCAGTTGAGGAGATCCTCGCAAACAAGTCTCCCAAGCTCACACAGCTCCGCGAACTCCTCCGCCGCCTTCCGGATCTAGCGAGAGGCCTCTGCCGCATCCAATACGGCAAATGCACCCCTCAGGAGCTCGCCGCCCTCCTCAAAGCGTTTCGGAAGGTCGCCTCGGCCTTCGCCCCTTCCCATCCGGCGCAGTCTCAACAGCAGTCCCAACCAGCTTCGGGGCTGAAAGCACAGCTGCTGGTGAGCATCGTGGAGGCGCTGCCGAGGTTGAGAGAGGCGGTGTGGGAGGTGTATGATGCGGTGGACTTTGCGGCCGCTGAGCAGGGGAAGGAGGATGCGATGTGGACGGACGTGGACCGGTTCCCGGCATTGGACTCCTTGACTGCTGTGAGCGCCGGTCCTACGGTCGCTCAGGTAATTTATGCTGACAGGGACGGTAGTCCATACAGGTGGTGGAGTCGGAACTTGTGGACGAGCTGAAGGCTATTCGTAAGGTGCTCAAGAAGCCTGCTCTGCAGTATACGACATGGAACGGCGAAGAGGTGAGTCCTAGTAGATTTGTGACCCACAAAGTGTGACTCAGTCTGCCGCTAGTATGTCGTCGAGATCCGGAAGGACGAGCGTCGCGAGATACCACCAAATTGGACGCTGCTATCGAGGTACGTCCTTCACTAGGTTTCAGGCCTTCGCTTGGGTTCCCATATTGACTTTTTCTGCAGCACAAAGTACGTCCGACGGTATCACACCCCGCAGGTGCGTACAAAGCTGCAGGAGCGCGCGCAGTACAAGGAAGCCCTCGCCGCAGAGGCCCGTAAGGCCTTCCTCTCCTTCCTAGCAGAGATTACAGAGAAGCACTATGCGCTTCTACGCGATGCGGTGAACAAGCTCGCTGTGGCGGATTGCCTGTTCAGCTTGGCCCAGGTTGCTGCGCAGGAAGGCTATTCCCGCCCGACGTTCATGGAGGGGAATGAACCGGGGTGTGTGGAAGACATTCTTGAGATCGTCGAGGGAAGACATCCTATGATTGAGGCATTACGGACGGATCCTTTCGTACCTAATTCGCTGCGAATGGGAGGGGACGAGAGCCGGCACAAGATCATCACCGGTATATCTTGAAATGGGCTCCCTCAGAAAGATTGGCTGACAGAGCCCTGGTAGGACCAAACATGGGAGGCAAAAGCTCTGTTGTCCGAATGACTGCTTTATGTGCTATCGTTAGTCTTTGTCTCTACTAAGGCGTCGCACGTTTTGCTGACAATCTCGCGCAGATGGCGCAAGTTGGCTCCTACGTTCCGGCGAAGTCCATGAGGCTAAACTTGTTGGACGGGATATTGACCCGCATGGGAGGTACGATTGAGGCTCGCTGTATGCACCGAGTGCCAAGACTGATCGCCTCTGTAGCATCCGACGAACTAGCTCGCGGCCGTTCGACCTTCATGGTCGAGATGCAGGAGACGAGCGACATCCTGCAGATGGCTACTGCCAAGACGCTCGTTGTCCTGGATGAGCTCGGCCGCGGGACGTCGACGTTCGATGGGGTAGGTCCCGACACCATGATGCCGTTGTATGTCGGTTCCACTAAAATATGTCGCCATACAGATGGCCATTGCGGGCGCCGTCTTGCAACACCTGGTCCAGACTGTGAAGTGCAAGACCCTGTTCATTACGCACTACCCGCAGGTCGCGACTGACCTGGAACGTATGCTTCCTTCCGATGTCGGGAATATGCACATGGGCTTCAGTGAAGAGACACGCATCGACGGCACTAGGGAGGTCACCTTTCTCTATCGGCTCGAGCCTGGGCTCGTCGCCGAGTCCTTCGGGGTCGAGTGCGCCCGCCTCGCGGGACTTCCAGAATCTGTACTCCAGATAGCGAGCACGAAAGCGGCGAGCATGAGGCAGACGATACAGGAGAGGATCAGGCGGACAAAGTGAGCGGTTGTTTGTGCGAGTCGTCTCCGAGGAATTATCTGACGGTCGATCTTCGCAGGATACGCAAGTGCGCGGAGCTCATTCGGCGATGTCTCGGGTCTGGCTCATTGCCAATCGAACGGCACGCATCTCTGGATGAACTGAAGGATCTCATGAAGTCAATATCTACAAACGGCGGATCTGGTACATCGAGCATCTAGCCGCTCTTCTCCTTTCGTGCCTTTTTGTGCTTCGCCTTCTTCGCCGAAGCAGCACCCTCCTCGTCTGCAGCCACCTCGTCCGCTTTTCGCTTTGTCGCTTTCTCCTTCCCTGATGCTTTCGTACCCGCTGTGTTGCTATCTTGTAGAAGCTGAACGAGCTGTTTGCACATCGCTTGCAGTCCGACGGATGACTTGAAGCGATCACTGGACGCAAGCTGCGAGGAGAGGTTGGACCATTTCGACGGCTCCCATATCGATGATGCCTCGTCGGTACTCGATGCGAATCGCTTGGTTTGGCGGACGGAGACAAGTGCGAGCTTGAGGATCTCCTTCGCGTGGGCGGGCGTCAATGATGACTCGCTGGTGCAGGCATTGGAGAGCGTGTCCAGAATAGCTTGGCGCAGCTTAGGCATGAATGCCAGTATTTCCGGCTTACGATCGCCCTTTCCCATATTTGAGTAGCTGTTGTGGATCGAAACTTCATAAAATCACTCACAAGAGCCTGCAGCTGGTTCACCAAGGTGTGAATGAAGTGAAAGGCTTGCGCTTGACGGAAACCATTCAGTGCCTCACCCGGCGCCCTTACCAGGTCGTCGCGAAGGCACCATGCGCTCTGAGGATGTCTCTTGACGAAGTCGTCAATGAAAGGCGGGTTGAGTCGCGACGCCTTGCGCCCGACAAAGTCCATCAAGGACTCGCGGTACGCGTTCAGGACGGGCTCAGCGCCATCGTGGTGTAATAGAACTCTTGACAGGTAGATGCTGCATTGGTTCAGCGTCGCCAGAATGTCTGGAGTTGACGCCTTCCTGGCGAGGTTATGCAGCTCGTCGAGCGCCTTGGCGGCGTCTTCCTTGACCACCGAGCTCGGCACCTCCTTTGATTTGCCAATCCGGTTGCGCAGAATACCCGTCGCCTTATCGGCCAGCTGCTTCTCATCTGGGCCGGTTCCAACGATCAGCTCAACCAGCGGGAAGATGAGGCGGATGACGAGCGGGCTGGTCGGCTGCTTCTTCACGAAGACGTCGATCAAGTCGAGCACGCGGTTCTTGAAGTGCGTGGCCTCTCGCTGTGCGTCTACATCTGTAGGCGCAGGATGAGCACCGGTATAGCGAAGCGTAAAGTCTAATTGCTTGCCTTTTCGGCGCCCTTTCTCACTGGCGCGGGCCCTGAAGGCCGCGGCCAGCTGCTCGTCAATGGCGAGCATCTGGTCGTCGTCCATCAGATCCTCCTCAGATTCGTCGTCGGAGTCCCCGGTGGCCGCTGAGATACCGTTGACACGTAGCGCTTCCTCGATCTTGCGGCGAAGCTCTAGATGGGCCTCCTCGTCTCCTTCCTCTTCCTCATCTTCGTCTTCGCCTTCGTCAGACGATGACGAGGATGACTCGTCATCCTCGGATTCTTCGCCTTCCTGGTCTTCGTCACCGTCCATCTCGACATCCTCATCGTCGTCTGCCATCAGCTCGTCGGGATCGCGCCGCTCCAATTGCTGTACGGAGATTCGCCGAGGAAGATAAGCTGCCAATTCAGTAGTGGCAGCGACGGGACACTCACGGTCAGAATGAGATCAATCGTGCTCTCCTGGACCTGGCTCGATAGGAGCGAGAAGACTTGATTGGCTACGGCACGCATGTATGCGGTGCCCTTCTCAAGGAAGCCGATGACGGTGTCGACGAGAACGTCGATCGGCGCGGGAAGCTCCTTCTCCTTGCCCTTGTCTTCGCCCATTGACTTGCGCGACTTCTTGCCCTTCTTGCTCTCGGCGGGGAACATGCGCGAAGCGCCGTCGATGCAGTTCTGTAGCATAAGCATGAGATTTCGACCGGCCTGGAGAGCGGGATGCGGTGCAAACCTCCAGCGCTTCCGAATCGGTGTCATCGTCGTCCGCGCAGTACTGGTGCAGAAGAATGGAGGAGAGCAGTAGCTCGACGCCCTTGGCGGCCTCGCGCTGACCCTCAAGCACCTGGTACGTAACAGTTGAGCGAGTCCCTCCCCACTTGAAAGCGGCTTTGAGCACTCACGTCCTTGAGGCGGGCCAGAATCTGATGAGCCTTCTGGCGCAGTTCTGCCTCCTCTTCGTCGACTTCAGATAGCGGGCGGACATGCTTGCTATCCTTCTCGAGTTCCTCGATAGTAGAGAGCACCCTTGATACCCAGAACCTTCCATCAGAGGCCACACCCGCAGCTTTAGTCGCTTTGTTCTCCTCTGCTCGCACCGCCGATGAGCAAGACGCAGTGCCAAGTATAGACCGAACACACGCACCCTTCACTAACGTCGTCTGAGCCGTCAGCTCGGCCAAACATCCAAGGAGACGGTCGCGGCAGTTCTTCCGCAATTCCTCCGAGAGAACGGGTGTGGGAACGCTGCGCAGCTAAGGGGCATGAAGGCGACGGAGTCAGTCATCTCCGTCTCTCCAGGCCAGGCATATCGCGCGCTAGCACGGGAGGGGCGCTTACCGCAAGAATAGCACTCTTCTCAGACTTCTTGGTGATGATGCAGAGCCCGTGGACGGCGAGCCAATCGAGGATCGTCTGGATCCACGAGTCGCTCTTGGGAATGGCGCCGTTGCGGATGAGCGAGGCCAGCTGCTCGACGACCCATGCGCGACGCGTGTTGAGAGCCTGGATGTCCGTCCTGCACGAATGCGGGCGATCAGCGTCCATGCAATGGGAGCGCGAGAGCGGAAGGCCCGTACGTCTCGGAAGAAGGCTCATCGTCGACTTGCTTGAGGAGGTAGGCGATGTAGCTCTGTATACCTTCTTCGTCCATTGACGTAAGAATAGACTCAACGGTCTTGGTCTTCGTGAGCTTGTCGAACTGCCGGCTGCCGTTGACTCCAGTGAGCTGGAGGATCAGCGAAAAGCCAATTCGGGGGTTGCCCTTTACGACATTCTGAATGTCTGCCGCCTAGGCACGGGACGTTATCAGACTTTGCCTGGGATGCCCGCGGGCGCAGGGAGATGAAACATGAGACTTACGACTTGTCTGGCGGCCTTGTGTAGATATCTGTCGCTGTTCGAAAGGTGGTTGATCCATGACCGCATGAAATTCTTCGTGAACAGCATGGGCATATCATCCGCGCTGACGCGTGGGAGCGCCTTTTGGAACACCTGGAAGCCCCAGTATTTCCGCTCAGAGGAAGACGTCGAAGCGAACAAAGACTCTGCAGAAGACGGTGCCTAACGTTAGTCCTCCGCCAGAGCCAAGCGCGCAGCAGAGCAGAGGCGGACAAACCATCGACGACGATCCGGAAAAACTCTGGGAAAGAGCCCTTGGCGGGCCGTGCGCTCTCCCCTCTCGGGAGGACGTGATCGAGCAACACGTCCCAAACGAAATGCACCTGGGGCTTCCACGATCCAGATTTCGGCACATCTGTCTCCTGGTCCTCGTCCGCATCGGATTCCTGCATGGAAGGCGCGGAGTGAGCAGGTGTGCGAGGGTACGCCATACTTGACAGCGCCAAGACGGCATATTACCTTCAATATCCGCGCGAGCGTGGAGAGATTCCCCGTGCTGAGGAGATCAGGGTTCTTGAACGTCGGCGCGAGCAGCTTCTTCCAGTCCCGCGAAGGATAGGCGGGTTGCAGTTTAAGCGTCAGCGCTACCTTTTCGGGGGTCCAGGTCTTGGTCTCGGAGTAGGCAGCGGCGAAAGTGGCGTCGACCGCTTCGTCCTTCCAGGAGACGTCGGATGCTGTCAAGGCATCCACCGCGAGGGCTATGGACCACCAGGCGCTTTCGCGGAGCCAAGACTTCTTCTCCCCGAGTGCGAGCAGCTGAGCGAGGACCTCCTTGTAACTAGCCAAGTCTGAGGCGACAGTAGACGAGGAGGGCAGTGTAGTTTCTCGAAGAAGGAGACCAGATTGGATGACAGCGGTGAGACCGAAGAGACGAGCAAAGAGGACGTCGCGTTCTTCCTGGCCAGTCATGGAGCCCTGAGTCTTTGACGAGTCCAGGATCAGCTGAACAATTTGCGCGCATGTCACCGTGTCTATCCGGGACAGAAGCTAGTAGAGGTGAGATTTGAGTGATTCGGTGAATCCGGCGCGTATATCAGCAAAACACACCTCAGTCAAAGCCACTGCGAAGCCCAGCCTGCTGCTTTCCCTCGGACTCGCCAAGCCGCGTATCAGACGACGTATTGAGTATGATACGTCCTGCGCGTTCAACGCGTCCAGCCCATCCGACTTCGCCACCTTGCCATCCTCGTCTTCTTCGTCCTCAGACGACTCCGGAGACTCCTTTGGCACGAACTTGGACTGGAAGTGCTCGAGTGCGGATATGAGTTTCACCGAGGCATCAATACGCTCCTTCTTGTTGGCGGACGAGAGGTGCCAGAAGAGAGGGAGAGTGGTCGACATAACGGAGGCCGCTGAGCAGTTCTGGACAACCTCGTTCTGTAAACGCGTTCAGCTGCTGCAACCGCCAAAAATTCCGGTAGCGCCCATAAAGTGATCGGGAGATTAGATAGACGCGCTTTATACATCTTATCTCGTTCCTTTCCTGACGATCGTACCCGCGAGCCTCTGAGTCTCTTGCAAAGTGTACTACACATGAACCTATACCAGGACTTCAAACCGACCCCGGCCTGCCCAGCAGATCGGCGGTTTCTGGCTACGGAGGAACGACGCGCATATGATTCTCCAGTGACTCCTGTGCATCCGTCGCGTGCGGGAGGATCTGGGTCACTCAACACTCTCGGCCCCTGTCATTCATGGATCTCGGCGACAAGAAACACCATGTACGGCCGCAAATGGTTAGGTGCGCGAGTAGATCGACGCAACCTTCATGTCGCAGCCTTTTGCGGCATCCCCAGACACAGATGACCGTGTGCTCGCGACAGCCTCCACAGCGTCGGGCCAGGGACAATGACGCAACAGAAGACAAATGGCTCGGGCCAGGCCAGTTGGGATGGGCGAGAGGAAGAGTTGCGAAGACGGTGGACGCACGAAAGCGGACGGCGCACATCACTTCGAAGCGCGAGCCTTCTCCGCTGCCGGCGAGGTATACGCTCATCGTGGAGAGCGGCCGCGCGCGGGAGGCGTCTGGCCCTGGCGATAAGAACGTTCGGAGATTCGAGGGAGGGGGCGATTGTATTCAGCGCAGCGTTCGCGGCGTTGCAACTTGGGCTTGTATGAATCCGGGGATGCGCCAGTGATGTCGAGCGAGCGCGAATAACAGAACGGCGCGCATCGACGAATCTCTCTTTCGAACGCGGTGACGTCGCGTGCGATCGCGCACGCTCGGTATAATCCAGCGATCTGCACGGCGTGTCGTCATTCTGCACTGCACTCTGCGCCGGCGTACTAGCGGGTTGTTGTCCACCGGATTCATGTGCACGGCTTCTGCGCACCTTCTGGCTGCAGTCCCTATCCTTTCCGGACCACCGCCGTGCGATATCATAGGATATCATGCACGTCGGGCGGGCGGGATCCCGCTCTACGAGTTTAGGCTGTGGAGCATAAGCAAGCGATGCATCGTGATGCATGGTACGGTGGACACAGCGCTGTCCATATGACCGCTGCACCCTAAACGCGACGCGATCACCAAGAGAGGGCGGTAAATAGGGCCGATTGAGGGGCCTCTCGAGTCTCCACGAGCTGACTGTAGGAATGGGCTGGCGAACGTACTGGACATGATGATCACCGCCCGAGCTTCCGCCCTATTCCCTCTGTTTGCGCTTAGCCTTGGTATAGATCGCAACGTAGTGTATCGCAACCCCCGTTGTCTCCTTGAACGGGCGGTGGAGCTGCGACAATTGTGCTGAATCTCGCTTGCGAGAATCGTGCCGCCGGCTTATTTAGCTGCAGGTGGCGGGCGCGCCGCCTCGGAGGCGCGGCAATTCATCCAGAGCCGCCGCTCACGTTTGGGGCGCAAGCTCAAGCGCAAGTTGAAGTCCGGTCGTCTCAAGCGCGAGCAAGCAAGCGCACCGTACGTCTCCGAGGAATTGAAGGGTACGGAAAATGGGCCGGGGTCCCTCTGACGTCGCGCCGCGGCCATGTCCACTTACAGCTGCACACAGAAGCACTCAGTGATGGCCACATTGTGCCGCGGAGACACGCTCGGCGGTCGTGTGCGCTCGGAACGTCCGGTTCGTGCTGGCGACGTACGGAAAGCCGATATCCACGTTTTCATATGCCGGTGCGAACGCGGTCGGGGAACGTGACGGCGCTCCGGGCGATACGGTCTTCGAACGAATCATGGTTCCGACGAGTGGTTCGATAACGAGTCGACAGGGAAGATGCCTCACCGTGCACGGACAGCTGGACGGGACATCACAAGAAGAGCCCAGGTGTTAGCGAAGACGGGCAGGACGCATTTTCTCTCACAAGTGCGGGCCTTTGTCCCGAATCTTTTTACGCAAACGCGTCGTGCGGGGAGGCAGGTGACTCGCTCGCATCTGTCGAAAAAGCCGCTGCGACTGTGCGCTCGGGCTTCTTCGAGCTCGGAACAAAGCCGAGGGAGGCGCTGCGGGGAGACAACGTGGGGATGTGCAGCGTTGTTATTCACCGTCGAGTGGCTGTCCCCACGTCTTCGTGCGGGGTACGTGTGCATCTCATTACTCAATGAATGGGCCGGATCCTGGAGCGGTCGCTCGAGAGGCAGCTATGCGTGGCAACGCTAGCCAATCGTATACGAGCAGAGACGAACATGATGGTCCTCTTTTCTGCCTAGAGCTGGTTGGAAGTGCATGGTTGACAAGTCCTTGGCGCTGTGAGTAAAGCGGCAACAGTGAACGGCGACACCTACACGTTCCGACGGACTAACTTAGGAATACCGTTCGACCGGGCGAACCGCTCGTATGCCCTGGCGCGTGCCAGGGCTGGAACGTTCAGGTCGCGGAAGTCGAGCTCGGTGATAGACAATATACCGGGCAGGTAGCCTGTTAGCATCCGCGGTCGGAAATGGAGGATACTTGCTGGGCGATCGAGGCGGCCTCTTTAGGCACTTGTTAATCATTCAGGCCTCGCACGGGCGTATCTGCTTGACGCGACGGAACTTATACGGAGGGCTGGGGATGCTGGCTTCAGTGAGTGACGGATGGCGCGGGAGCATGCACACGACCTTGGTGGCCTTTGCGTGCATAGCGTCATTTCCCCGCACTGAGGACGCTGATTACTTGATCGCTCGACCGGATCCTGGGACGCTGTTGCGCTTCGCATAGGCGCAATGACTGTGATCAGGGAAAGAACGTGCAAGGAAGTGCACGGTTACGGCGAGACGATGAAAATCGTGTCCTTTGCGGGACGTTGAGGCTGATGGTTCCAGCATACTGGCAGCAACTGGGATGTCCACGAGACGAGACGAGAGGGGACTTCGTCAGCGTCTGTGGCATGATTTCCCCGCATTGGCAGAGCTCGCGAGCTCCGTGTGCCGTAAGGCCTCACGCACGCTGTACGTATCTCATAGTTGCCGCCACAAGGCGCGCGGACGATGCGGGGGAGGCACGGGCAGTCCTGAAGGGGCAGGTGTCCAGCGAGTTCGACAGAGGCATGCGTGTTGCTCGGAGAAATCAGGGCGGAAAACAGGGACGAAGATGGGCGAGGAGAGAAGGGGCGTCGAATGGGAGCGAAGGGCGCGACGGATTGGGCGATAGGCAGACATGGTCTATGATTGGGGGAGGGGGCAGGCGTTGTGGAGCGGCCGGAGGGCGAGATTGCGATGGCGAGATCGTAGATTGTGGGAAGAGCCGAGTGCGGCACGTGGGCGGGCGCTTGTGGGTGGGACGGGGGGTCGGGAGGGACCTGACATAAGCGGAGGGAGGGTAAACATGTGACCGCGCACATCGCGATCTGGTCGAGGGCCGTGGTGTTTCCCTCGTTTTCCCGGTCCACCTCTTCCGTCCGCTGGCTCGGACTCAAGCCACAGGCCACAAGTCAACGACGCCTGTTCTGCTTTTCTTTTATTCGCGCTGTCCGTCCAGCCATAAATACGTCCGCCTCCGCTCCCCTCCATCTCCCAGACCCGCCGCCCTCCGAGCCCCCCTCTCCTGCCTGCACCCCCACCGCACTCTCAGCCACCCTCGCCACATCCGTATACCATGTCTAACAAGGTCCTCGCCTCCTTCGACCCCCTCGCGACCCACCCCTTCACCAACAACTCCGGCCTCCTCCCAAAGCCCGCCGCCCCCTCGCAGTACCCTCACCCGCACCCCTCCCCCCTCAAGGCCGCCTCCGCCACCAACGGCGTGGCCCAAGGGCCCATCATCCTCACTACCGCCCCCGTCCACGCGCCCCAGCCAAAGCGCGCTGCCCCGCCAAAGTCTAACTCCTCTGCCCCCAAGCCCATCTTCGTTCCCTTCCGTCCAGAGCGGTCCTCGCCGGACCTCGAGGACATCCTCCTCAAGAAGAAGTTCGCAGACGCCTTCCAAGGCAAGGGGTCATGGGGCATCGACCACGTCCCTCTGCCCTCCGCGGTCCCGACGTCGGGCAAGCAGGGCAAGGCACAGTGATGTAATCGCCCGCAATACCCCATGTGATGCTCTATACCCATATTGTGAGTCTCAATTCACGCTTCCTCTCTCCCCGCTCTCCATCCCGCTCCGCCTTCTCGCCCTTCGCGCTCCCTCCGTTTCCGCTTGCTTAACACGGCCTTCGCAGATCATCCCACCACCATCTATCACGAAGTCACGAATATGCACCGGCCGCACGATCCATTCCCACTACCGTACCCTCAGGTCTACTCGAACGCAAAACATGCCGAGCTGCATTGTATCATAGGGGGTTACTGTATATATCGCAATAGGGTAATGGGCCATCATCCAGGACGGGCGTATCTTTTCTCATGTCGCGTATCGCTTGCATCTTGCATCTTGCTCTCTACGTACGTTCTGCACCTACCGGCTCATTTCACCTGTTCTCTCGTCCTCTGCCATCAGTATAATGTCTAGTGCTCTCCTCTCTGCATCCGGTCCGATCTTCGACGCGTCTCCGCCGCCGCTCCCGCCAGACAGCGTCTATACGTCCTGCTACTGCGAAGAAAACATCTACTTGCTCGCCCAGGCTTTCACGCAACTGTCAGAAGCCCATTCCTCCCGCCGCCAAGGGTGTCCTTGGCCGTGGCAGATCTATGTCGTGTTCATCTCCAACGGCGGTAAAACGGTCCGCGATTCAATTATCTTCTTCCGGCTCATTCAAGAAGTGGCAAAGAGTGGCTTCCTTAGCCACCGGCCATTAGTACGGCTGCGACGCTCTTCGGGCATTGGCTCACGTCTGCTTTCGTTCCCCACCGTCTAGGTCGCTCTATGGAGCCAGAAGGCCGCACGCGACGGCGGAGTGGTGGTCTGGGACTACCATGTTGTGCTCGTGCTGCTACCCCGCACCCCGCACGACCCCAGACGCGACTCTCATGCTGCACCGTCGGCTATAGAGTCGCAAGGTCTTCGTTCTCCTGAATGGCCGCCGGAACGGCAAGCATGGGTTTACGACTTTGACACCGTTCTGCCCGTGCCTTGTCCGTGGCGAGGTGAGCAGCCGGTTCTTGTCTCATCCTTGCCTCGAATCACCTGTCCTAGGACAACACTACATGTGCACTCGATCATACTCTTGATGTCGCGTACCTCCGTTCGCCATGCTGACGGAGTACGCGAGCAGACTACATTGCTAGGACGTTTCCCTACGCGCTGGACCGCAGCCTCGCGGATCTCGTCGACGAGAGGTTCCACAGGTCAGTCCCGCGAACACGCGTCCTGTGCAGACACGCATGGCACGGAGCTCATCAGACATCCACATCTCCCTCTACGTGTGGCCCGATCTCGGGTGCGTGACCCTTAGCCTCTTCAGAGTCATACCCGCGGACGAATTTCTTGATCACTTCGCGTCCGACCGGTCACACATGGTCAGCAGACGTCCCTCCCTCTCCATCGCTCGCCCTGCGCCCGACGATGTACTGTGCTTACTGACTGCCTATCGCGTCCGATGGCTCGTCCGGACGTGCTCGTGTGCCTGTTTTGCGTTAGATCGTCCCTGTGCACGCTGCGGCCCCGGAGGACCAGACCCCGGACGGCGGCGGCTCGGATGCAAGTTCGGGTGGCACGGAAGGTTCGAGGGGATTTGGCGGTGCGTCCTCGCCTGTCTACGGGCTTCGTATTCGCGGCTTCGCCTGGCTCATGCCACCATCGCATCGTGTGCGGGGCACACAGAACGATCGGGGAGAAGAGAAGAAGCTCAGGCCGAGGGCCCAAGATACGCCCAGCCGCCGCCGCCGTACCCACCGCTTCGAGGCGCGAAGGCGCAGGCGATGGGCATCGTGCACAACCTGATGGAGTCGTTCGTGGCGATGGGTCGTGCGGACGTGCAGCCGGCCCCGCTCGCCGAGGAATTTGTAGAGCTGCGCGAAGGGGAAGCACGGGTCCCGAGGAGCTCGGCGGCGCGGTATGGGCAGGTGATGGACGCGAAGGGCTTCGTGCGATGGTTGACTGGGAGCGAGAAGGAGGCGTGAGGAGAGCGGGGGTGCATGTGCTCAGCGGAGCGGGCGAGCGGATCCGTTTCGTGAGAAGGCGTGGGCTACGAGCTCAGCTTCCCTCGGAGGCGGATGCGCTCGGATGTGTAAGCAGTGCTGGCCTTGAATAAGGATTGGCCACATTTTCTGCGAGGCCGCCCTAGGCTTCATGGCGGTCTGCTTTACGTCCGTCCGTCCGTCCTCTGGGCCCGACTTCACCTGGTCTGCGAGACACGGTCCGGTTCTTCCGACCAGAGACACGAGAGAGGCGCCTGCGGTAGCCGTTACACTATGTGACGTCTGTGTGACCTGGCTGTGACCGAGGAGCTCTCGTGTGTGGCGCGGCGTCTGGAGAGTCTCGTCTGTTCTTTCTTCCAGCTCGTGCGGCACCCTCTGCTGCTCTCAGCCGTGCTCTTTGTCTTTTGGCACCCACCGATTATCTGTTCACCTATAAAGCTTTTTCACCATGTCGACCATGATCAACGGACATGGCGGACCCAGCAACGGCGCGGCGGCGTCGGGTGTGGAGGACGGATACGCGAATCATACTGGCTCCTCTACCAGCGCGGGCGCACCTATCGCCAACGGATACGCGCAGTGAGTACTCGCCTTGCTTTGTGCAGTCGCTGGAACGGAAGAGCGGAGTGCGTGCGCGTCGACGTCTTCCTGCTGCCCTCGAGGAGCGACGCGTGAGAGCGTGCTGTATCTTGGAGCGCATGACGTGCGTACCGTACCACTTACCGCGACAGATGTATGCAACATCCGAAGTGGTGGGATGTGGTCTCAGAGATCACCTCGTTGACGCGACGGGCCTGACTTTCTTGGACGAGCGACGTTTTTCCTCTCCGCTGCTGCGGCGTCTATCTAGCGCGTCTTGTTCGCAGATGTGATGATCTGTCGCTCTGAACGGGCTGCTGATTGAGCGGGCACGATCATACTGACTCAGCGCAACGTGACAGACCAGCATCTCTCTATCAGGTGCACAACGAGGACATCGTGAACCATCTGTACCAATCCGGCTTCCAGACTGGAGTACGTGTCATATGTCGTGTCTTCCTTGTTTATGCATCCTGACTTGACCCTCTAGAACTACGCAGACACATTACTAGTACGTTGCGCGCGCTTACATCCTCTACCAAATCAATCCCTGACATTCATATAGCATGTCCGCACGACTGTATATCGACTACACGCCCTCATCTTGTCGAGGTCGCCATACCTTGCGCACTTGATGTCCACGTCTCCACAAACTGGTAGCCAACACCTAATCTACGTTAATCTCGATCACGAACCAGAGGTGACGGACGAGGTGAGTGTTCGGGAAGCAGATTCTTTCTTTTGACAGGTCCGCTGACCATGTCCGCCACAGGGCTTCCATCATGGTGAGCGAGCACATGCGGTGACGATTGGCTGCGGTGCTGATTTCTCCTCCCAGCTCTCGCGTACCTCTACTCTGGCGCAGCCCTTGCCAACATTCGCCCTGAAAATGCACGCGGCGTCCTCGCTGCCGCTTGTCTGCTAGGCCGCATGGACGATCTCTGCAACTATGCGTACGAGATTTGCCGACAATCAATCAGCCTCGACACCCTGCCGTCATGGCTGGAATTTGTCGACTCCATGCCCATCCCGTCAGACGGCTCGTCTACGCCAGTTGTCGACCAGCCTCAGCACTCACGTACGGCGGTCTTCGGGCCGTACGCACAGCGGCTACGCGAAGACATCTTCAACTTCCTCGTCGTGACGCTACCGAACCTGGTCAACTATGGGGGCCAGGCGACGCCGACGACGCCGCTACCGGAGGGCTCAAGCCAGCACTCGGACGCGGGACGCGAGACGCTGATACAGGTGTTTGCGCGTGTTCCGTTTGACCTGTTCAAGGCTGCGATCGAGTCGCCGACGTTCCAGCTCGGTCAGTGGCTTTTGCCTCCGATACATGCGCTGGCTTTGTTCTGACATGTGCTACTTATTGTAGGGTCGGTACACTCGCGCTTCAAATTCGCAAAAGACGCCATCGAGCTGCGCAAGCAAGGCGTCGCGCGGGGCACGGGCGCGGAGGAGACGGTGGTGCTCGCGTTCGGCGGGAACACGAGCCAGTCGGGCGGCGTGCTCGTCACGCGCAAGTTGCGCAGGCGACAGCTCTGGAAGGTGAACTCGTGAGCAGAGCGTAACGGTGGAAAAGATGTAGGAGCGGCAAGTTCCTTGTGTTATAGTGCGGGCTCTGCGTCTGCGTCTCTCCTGCTGCTGCTGCTGCTGCTGCTGTGTTTGTGCTCTTGTGTGTCTATCTTGCATTGTCGTCGTAGTAATCGTGCCCCCCTTGTTGTGTCCATAGGATAGTGAGCGATATTCTATACAGTATCACTTTGCATACGGCTGAACCGTCTCTGCCACCACGAGTGTGCTGTGCCCTCGTTGAGAATAGGCCGAATGTTGCAGCATGTCTCTGGCAATCCGTGGCCGAGGGAGGACATACAACTGCACAGCTTTGCTCGATAACAAGGATAGCGAACTTGAAGACCTGCTAAATGGCGACGGGGTCACGGGGCGTGACCGAGGCGGAATTGATTGGGCGCTCCGCCGCGTTGTGGCACACGCTCCCGCCGTCATCGGCCTCTCAGCGTCGGCCGCATCAACGACGATGTCGAGGCCTGGCAGACACATACGCCCACAATACTCACCATCATCGCCCTCGGAAGCATCCTTCTCCTCTGCTCCTCAATACGTCTCGTCGCGGTCCTCGTACCCTACGTTCCTGTCTCTGCAGGAGACAGCTTGGCTGCAGCTGACATGCGCGGGGCGCGGGCTGCTGGATGCCTTCCGATGGGACACGGTTATCAAGCTAGTAGCGAGGTGCGTACGCGTGTACTAGGGGTATGTTTACTTCTTATGGATTCCCGTCCGATAGCGACTCAGAGATACGCTCTAACGTGTTCAAGTCCCTCGTGCTCAATACCGTCTCGCTGGTGTCTGTCTACTTCTTTGACTGGCTCCTCCTCCCGCTAGCCCAAGGGCAGCAGAAGTGGTTCCACCGCAATCTCGGTTGGTTCTACCAAGTGCTCTGGCTGCTACCGGTCGTGGGCATATCTTTCTACCTGAACGTAAGTCGCCGTTTGCGTGAATCTGGTTCCCCCTCGATCCCAAGGGCTGCACGCACTATGATGAGCACATCGTTGCCGTTAGCATAGGGCGGACAACATTTGTCTCGCCCGGTGATGGTTTCATTGTTCTATCTCTGACAGTGCGGAAATGGGGGCGGCGTCAAAGCCTAACTGGGCGCGCCGCACTCTTGCAGTCCGTTGCCAGGAGTCGTTCATGCACTCATCATCTCTCACGATCGCTGTAGAGCTCATGGTGCACGCTCATAGCCAAACGCACCTTCACCCTACAACATGGCAGCCGCGCCGCAGCACAGCCGCCATCGACTTATAGCGGCATGCTCAACGCGCTCGCGACCTCCGCGTACCGCGCCGTCATGGTGTTCACGTCTGTTGTGGTGTCTTTCGCACTCGCGTACATACCATATGTTGGACCGGCCGCGGGCTTTATCTTTCTGTGCTGGATTGACGCGTAAGTGAACCAGATGCATAGCATGACAGGCTGCTCATCCACCCATCTAGCTACTACTGCTTTGAGTGCGCTGCCTGGTCTCCTGCAGCTCTTGTACCAGAAGTAACCGCCAGGGCAGATTCATATGGATAGCGAGGGGCTTCTCGCTCTCCCGCAGAGTACGACATCTCGAAGAACGTTGGGCGTACTACTTTGCGTTTGGTAAGTCGCAACGAATCCGCCAGCTAGACGTTAGCTCATACTTGACATACAGGCCTGCCCACAGCCGCCCTGTGCATGTGGGGTAGCAGCCTGGCGAACGCTGCTCTATTTGCATTATTCTTCCCTGCGGTACGTCGCTACACTATAGTAGCCATTCCCTCATGATAGCTCACGCAAATCTGCCGTTAGTACATCATCATGGCGATGTACGCTCGCCCTCTCCCAGTGGACCCTTACAACCCCACATTGTCAGTGGGCGGCTTGAACGTAACGCGCGGCGAAGACGAAGTCATTCGCTATCCCTCGCCGCTAATCCCTATCCGGATTCCCGTCTTCGCGCCTGTCATATGGCTGAATGACTGGATCGTGCGGATCCTCAGCGTCGGAAGTAGCGCAGGCGGCAGTACGGGGTATGGTACGAGAGGAGGTGGAGGCGGCGCGCGGCATACGAGGGCGCCGAGTGACAGCGTCGAGAGCGTTGAAGAGGGAGAGGCGTTCGAGCTAGGGAGTGTCAGCTCGAGAGGTGCGGCGCCGGACACGGGGAGGGCTCGAGTGAGATCGGCTAGCATGGGTGGCGGTCTTGGTGCTGGTAGGACAGGTCGGAAGTACGAGTAGCTACATCCTGCCCGTATGTTCAGGTCATCCGAGGTCCACTGATATCCGTCACAGATTCCAGGTGGGTCAGACTGTGGCATCCGAAACGATTTGACGTGGGAGGCACCTGCTTCGAGTGACTCGAGACCTACTGCGTGCACGTAGCGCGTACCGTGATTAGTACATGCACACGGCAGCATGCTGACTCATTCACGAGATAACTTGCTATACTTATAGCTTCCGCGAGTCCGGAGGCTTCATTATCATAGGATCTCCGCACCCACCAGAGTACAGACATCAGCAGAGGAGTCCGCATAAACAGTCGCATTGCCATGACCACTAACATACAAGACGCGATCATGCTGCTGGGGGACTCTATCACCCAGTTCGGCTTCGCCTCGAACGGGTTCGCCGCTAGGTTGGCAGGTCGGTCATGGCCATGAAGAGCTCTCTGCTGCCACCCTGATTGCTTACGCAGAGTGCGGGACAGATGCCTACATTCGCAAGATGGACGTGATCAACCGCGGCTTCAGCGGATACAACACCGACTGGATCCAGCCCGTCTTCGAGCAGGTCAGTCTCTCCCCCGCGCTCGCGCTGCGTCTGTGCACACGCTGACTCGACGTCGGGCTGGTTCCAGTGCTTCGCGACCCAGCACGACCAGCAGCATGCCCAGAAAGTGCGCCTGCTCACGATCTGGTTCGGAGCCAACGACGCCGCGCTGCCCCACAGCCCGCAGCACGTCCCGCTCGAGCGGTACAAGACGAACCTCGCGAAGCTTATCTGGGCCGTGCGCTCGCCCGAGTCGCCGCAGTACTCCCCGGACACCCTGATCCTCCTGATGACCCCGCCGCCGGTGGACCCGGAGTGGTGGGCGCGGAGCCTGGCGGGGCTGATGCAGAGCGAGACGGTGGACGCCCCGGATCGGAGCTTGGAAGCGTCGAAAAGGTATGCGGAAGCCGCGAGGGAGGTCGGGGTGAAGGAGGGCGTGGCTGTCGTGGATGTGTGGACGAGGATCTGGGAGGCGGCTGGAGGGAAAGAGGCGGGGCTGAAGGAGTTCCTTTCAGACGGATTGCATCTCAGCGAGAAGGGGTACGCGGTATGTGATGATGACATTAGGATACTACGGCTGTTCGATGCTGATGGGGCCGTACTAGGTCGTGTACGAGGGCCTCATCGCGGCGATCGCGGAGAAGTATCCGGAGTACCACTACGACAATTTGCGGACCGTCTTCGCCACGTACGTGGCCCCGCCGTGCCGTGTGCGGACTAGTGTGCTGACCCTCTAGCAGGATCGATGAAATCTTCCAAGACCCGAGAAATTACCTGGAGTACACGAAGAAGCGGAGCGCATTCCCGTCGTGAGGTGATTACGATTTCCGGAAGGGGAGAATATACAGGGAATCATTATTGCGTCAGATATGGGTGACAGGGCATAGGATCTGTAATGATATATCAGTATTCGATATGACGGAGGGTACGACAAAAACCGGACACATAGCAGGGGAACTCAACGGACCTAGGAAAGAGCTATTACAATGATATCTGGAGATGGTGCGGTATAAGCAGTAAACAAGACGACCCAGACAGCCATGCAAGAGTTCGTAGACCGAGGCAGACACGGTTCCTATGGGCCCTCTACCAGACATGGACATGAGACGTAGGAGACAATCTCTGCACGAGTGTCCGCAATGCGATCCGGGAGCCGACAGTCTTCAGTCGAAGTGCATATAGTGACCCTTGACGCGCAGCCTGCAGAGTTCGCAGTCCGCCCGAGGCCCCATGGTGAAGCGTTGCCGTTTTGTTCCCGTAGGAGTGGGTATCTGCTCTTGCGCGCGGAACTCTGCACTCGGCGACGACGTGGTGGATGGAGAGCACATCGTCGTATCTTCGAAGTTGAATGCGGGGTTGGAGGCGGAAGAGGCGACGGGCGGGCTGTCAAGGAGGGGCTGCGTGAACATCTGCACAGGGGACGGGGTGGCGGCCTGTATCTGTATAGCGGGTATTTGCAGGCGATTCGGGTTTTGAGCCTGTAGTGTGGCCTTCGAGCTGGGGTATCCGGCACTGGGAGGGTGGAAGTATTGCGAGGACGATGGTGACGGCGCCCTGACAGATAGACACGACGGTCTTGGTGGAGACACGGACATGGCATTCTCATCTCCAGGCTTCAGACGGGAATCGTTGAGCGCATTATGACAGGGAAATCGGAGGGCCAGGCGCGTACCATGGACTCGTCCGCCATAAGCTCATCATTTCGTGGTTGTCCGCCATCATCGGTCATGGGGGTGTTGAAGCCGCTGTGCTCCGACGCAGGGCTCTCGAGGCGCATGCTCTGCGTCTGCGATACCCAGTCCTGGGGGACGTTCCGCAGGCGGGTCGGCGAGGGATTGGGGAGGCCATGGGATGCCGGGGAGGTCTGTAAGGGCGGGAAGGAGATGGGCACGCTCGTGTCGTGGCCACTCGACACCCTTTTCTGTAACACAAAGTCAAGCACGGCTGTCAGCCTGAAGCCTGTGTAGTAGAAGGTGTGGCCGCAGACGCACCGAAGGCCGATCGAACTGTCCAGGAGAGGACGGGGAGCGCGCTCGCTTCGTCGACGAGCGCGTCACCCGCAGGGGTATCGGTTGCATGTCGACTTCCATGGTGCAGCTGTGATGCGTATGGGGGAAGTTGTCGGACTCTTGAAGTATCCGTCAGAGCGCCAGAGTGAAGATGTGGCTACGAGAGAGCAAGCAGAGCCAGCAGCACAGTGAGATCTTCGACGGACGCGTTGAATGCTGGTGTAACAGCCGAGTGGCACTACAATACGCCTGGTTCAAGCAGATGCACTCAAAGCATGGATGTTTGGACGGTGCACAAGCAAGACGGCCGTTTGTGCGAGGCTGGGTTGGCGGATGGAGGAGCAGTCAAGGCACCTTTGCCCAGAGATCTCGCGTGGTGGCGGTGCTCTCCTCTTTTCGATCGACCTACCTGGGCGCCTACTTGTTCCTTTCCATCCAATCCTCAGGCCAGGCTTTCACACGGTGTTCCACAGCACCGTCGTGTCCCCCGCCAGCTCTAGTGAGAGCACACAGGAAATGGAAGAGAAACGGCTTGTATGTATCTATGTTTCTACACTTTTCTATATCATCCATCCATCAAGCAAGCATTCGGCCGAAACGGGGCGTAGAGAGAGCAACAGTAAGTACTACAGGACGTTTGGCAGGATCCGGGAAAGCGACTTTTACGGAGGAGGCCCGGCCGTATGTAAGACGGCGTATACAACAAACGTTTTCGTACAACAACAGAAGAAGAGATAGAGCACACCTCCCTCCTTCCACCTGGGATTCGATACAGCGTCCACAAAGGTATTTCTTTGGCGCACGCGCTTCGGGGCCAGCCAAGCCTACAAGGGAAGACCGACCGGGCACGGAGCTGCGCACGGCTTGGTATGCGACGCCGCTGCACGCAGGTACAGCAGCCATCTATCCCTGGACGTTGAGTCCGGCGCGGGGCAGGCGCGGCTCGCCCGGCTTGTATGGCTCGCCGCACTCGGTACGCATGAGGTCGTTGAGCCACGCGCCCTTGGGCTGGAGGCGCACGCCACGCGAGACGTACATAACGGCGAGGTACATCCACGCGGCGGCGTTGCCGACGGTGCTGACCTCGTCCGAGACGTGCGTGCGCGCGTACTCGGACATGGTGTCGTACAGGTCCTCGTCGACGTACAGGTCGAACATGTGCTGCGCGACCGCGGCGTTGTCGCCCGGCTCGCAGAGGTAGCCGCTCTTGCCGTGCTCGATCTGCAGCGGGATGCCGCCCGTGCGCGAGGCAATCACGGGCTTGCCGGCGTGCAGCGCCTCGGAGACCTTGACCTCGAAGCCCTCGCGGGTCGAGAGCTGAAGCGCGAACTTGGAGTTCTCCATGAGCGCGTTCAGCACTGTGGTGAAGCGAGTCAGTGTGTCACATCATCTACCCCAGGGCAAGAACACTCACACTGGTCGCTGGGCGGGCAACGCATGACGACAAAGTCCTTCGCGTACTCGGCGTACTTGCCATGGATGAGCTGCATCGTCTGGTCGTAGATGATGCTCGCGTCGGGGTCGTCGACCGCACCGTGCCCGCAGATGAGCATCTGCGGCGGCTCGACCGTCGGCTCCTTCTCCTCAAGGAGCTTGCGGAAGCGCGCGTACGAGTCAATGACGTTCGGGATGCCCTTGGACGGGTCAAAGCGCGCGATCTGCACGATGTAGTCGCGCGCGGGCCAGCCGAGCTCCGTCATCTTCTCCTTCACGCACAGCTGCCGGAACTCGCCCATGTAGTACTGCAGGTCCCAGTCGTCGAGCGGCTTGTTCAGGCCGTCGAGCCAGTCTGTCGCCGCGCCGAGGAGCGCGAGCTTCTCGGGCGGGACGTCGGACGGCACGAACTTGTTGACGGGGTGCGAGATGAACATGTCCGCGTGCTGAATGTTGTTCCAGAGGTACCTCCAGACCTCTTCCTGGGGCGAGCCGGCGACGTGGACGAGGTCGCTGCGGATCTCGATGTGCGAGCGGTAGATGATCGGCAAGTCAGGGCGCACGCGCTTGATGAGCGGGATGAGACCTGGCATCTGCGGGTCATCTGCAGACATGCTTGTTTAGATACTTCTTGCTCCGGCATGCAGCGGCGAGACTAACCGATGAAGGCGATATCCACACCACCCGGGGCGAGCGGGCCACCTTCGGCGGTCCAGCGCAGACCGTTCTTGAGAATCCACGCATCAAAATTGTCCTTGGCCTCCTTCGTAAGACGCAGGCTAGGGTCGGCGACGCCTTGGAGGATGTTATGGTTGTTCTTCGTGGTCCGGAAGACGGTCGGCGACGGGTTCGGCACGTACCTGCGCAGGAAGAACGATGTGAGGTCAGCATCCGAGTGTTTCAATCTGGATTGCCCTTCTCCGTTCCCGTTCGGGGTCAGGGTCTGGGAGAGAGTTGCGTCGCGAGGTATTGACCAGCGCTCCGTCGGCGGTGGGAGACAATGGTTTCAACGAACGCGGACCGAGGGTCGACTCACCATGCGCAATCCACGTCAAGGAGGTTGAAGAACCGGATTAGCGCGTGACGCATCTACAGCAGGCACGCATTCTCAGCGTCAGGCACGACAAACGTCCGGACGAACGCGGTACTCACGAGAGCAACTCCGCCTGTGCACAGAGAAGGGCAGAAACCCGATCAGATAACTCGTTCATGCGCGCGAGATCGACAGCGATAGCGAGGACGAGTGGCGGGGAGAAGCAGAAGCCGCCACAAATCGGAGAAGCGATCAAACCCCGCATCACATGTCCCCCGAGAATCCGGGGAAGCTCGCGTTACCCCGCACTTTCATTGCCATCGCCGATGCGGCATGTGGCGGACACCGAGCGACAGTGGAGTGGCTCAGACGCGCAACGATGGTGCAGGCGCGCGCGAAGCAACACGATGCATGCAAGATGCAACAGAGCGGGCACTCACCTCCCTGCGGGGTGGACGAGAAGAACGCCATCTTGACCTTTTTCTCGCGGAGCTCATCGGCGAGCTTGATGACCGAGTTCCAGGTGCCCTTGCTGACGCCCTTGCGGTACTCGTCGATGTCGTCGATGAGGTGGATCTTGCCGCCCGCGTCGACCGCGACCTGGTTGCGCGGCCCGATCGAAAGGCGCGGGTTGTTGTTGGGCCCGAAGTACATGATGCACTTGCGTGCGGCCGAGTCGGCCTGCTCGTCGACCGTGCGCGGGATCGGGAGCTTGTTCTGTGTCGCGGACAGGTTCGCCTGGCCGCCGGGCAGCTGCGCCGGGTCATAGTACACCGTCGGCGTCTCCGCGCCCGAGGGCACGTACGAGCCGGTCGTGGACGAGATCCGGTGCTTGATGTTCGGGCGGGTGACGGAGTCGGTGTGGTACGGCTTGATGTTGAAGACGATGGGAACGATGTCCATCTCCAGCCAGAGGCGCGTGCAGAGGTTGGGTGCCTAGGAAACATGATTGAGTCTCACGTTGCTCGACATAATCCCAGCACGATCCGCAGGGCATTTGGCAGAACGCAAATTCGTAAGGCAATCCCAGGTAACTCGCAGTCTCGAGGGCGCTCTCATGCTTCGAGCGATTTCCGCGAGTGCAGACCGGGTCCAGCTTGCCAATCCAAGCCATCCGCCGATCAAGCCTGACTGGCGCGAATCTGCAACAACCGCAGCCAGGCGGGGCACGCTGCATCTCGGAAGCACCGAAATGAAGCCTAGCTAGGGCCTTCCGGGCCCTCTGACCGACCGGCGCAGACGTAACCATAACGCGATTCGCGCATCTGGGTCGGTCGGCCGTTGGGCGAGACACGGGCGGGGCGCGCAGTTTTGCAAGGGCACGTTCCAAGACAGTTCAAGGCTAAGGAAAACGAACATACCTCACGGAGCAAGCTGACGGTCACACCGGCGCCGAGGAATTTACACATGTGCTCGGTAGAGAACTTGCGGAGGCTATCGATGACATGCTTCTCGATGTTGGTGGCCTGTTCATCGGGGACGTTGGGGTTGTAGGGGACGACGGAGGAGGCGAAGTCGGTGTTGTAGACGGAGTCGTGGATGGAGATCGCGAGCTCGAAAGCTGTGTTGTTGTTGATGACGGAGCCGGCTATACCAGCCCACATGGGCTAAGAGATCGGGAGATGGATGAGGACGATTGGACGTTGTCGGGTAGATTAGATGGAGGGCGGGTACGTACGGTGAGGGAGGAGTAGGCCTGGACGTTGGGTCTCTTGGTGGAGACGACGGAGGAGAGCCTGCGACGGATGGCATCGGAGGGCTTGGACTGGAACTGGTGTGGGGGCGCCATGGCTGGAGGATGCTGGAGGCGGGGAGAGAGAGAGGAGGGAGGGGCGATAGCGGGGGTTATATATATGTGATGAGGAGAGGGAGGCGTGTTCGAGAGAAGGACGGCGGATGCAAGCGAGAGCCAGGGCAGAGTGAGACTGAGCGCGAGAGAGCCAGGCCTGTCTATGGCCGCCAACGCCTGCTTATGTCACTCCTCCTCCCTCTCCACTCCGAGTCCTATCAATATCTATCTGCACTCCAACCTGATTGCGTAGACGATTCGCTCGTCGCGCGGACCCCCGCGCACGACGACGGCGACGCAGCCCGGCGAAAGCACCCGCAGCGCGCGCGCGCTATCCCACCGCTGCAGGCAAGCTTGAGAACTTGTCCGCAGGAACAGGCCGACACCATCACCTCGCGCGTCCGTCGCTTGCCAGTCCCAGGTCATGCGTCTCCCCAGTCCCATCCCCAATCGCACGGAGCACATTTGGCGTCCCTGCCGTCACTCAAGCTGCCTCGCGGCCTTCTGATCCGTCCGTCTCTATCTCCCTCTCCCCCGCCCACCTCCATCTCACCTCGAAGCGCGTTCCCTCGTCTCGTCGGCTTCTGCGGGAGCCGGCACCATTTTACACCTCCCGAGTCTCTTCCAACGCCCTCGCCTTGGCCTTCTCGCCCTCGTTCTCCGCCAAAGGCAACGCCGAACGCCGACTGCCCTCGGACTCACGCACGCTTCCCAACTGTGCTGAGAAGCCCCCCCGCGCGCCTCGGACGCGCTCTGACTTGACGATAGGTTGCCGCACCAGGCAGCTCGAACATTGCTTAGTGGCGCAGCATCCCACACCCTCGACGCGCCCGGTCATCAGACCCCTCCTCGAAGCCATTTCAAGGCCCGCTTCGCGTAATACCTGCCAACCGAGCCTCGCGCGTGTGCGTTCTGAGCTGAGGGATGTGCAGAACTCTCTCGACTTGAAGCCCCGCGCGAGCTGCGAGAGCCGCGTCAGGAACCACCCCAAGAACTGGGGTAGGCTATATAGCCGTAGTCTTGTACGTATTCGTGAGTCGCTGGCCGTCATGGCG
Source organism: Pilatotrama ljubarskyi (assembly GCA_022385805.1). Lineage (NCBI taxonomy): Eukaryota > Fungi > Basidiomycota > Agaricomycetes > Polyporales > Polyporaceae > Pilatotrama > Pilatotrama ljubarskyi. The sequence goes on from MU277677.1 coordinate 573,923, forward strand.
CGCGAGCTGCTTCGAAGAGGAAGATGCGCGTAATGCGCGCGCGACCACGTGCGGGCGGAGGGGGGACGTGCTCGCGCGCGCTGCCACCGACGCGTCTCGCTTGCTTAATGACCGCGTCGCGACGCGTCCCTTCCGCCACATCATTCTCCCTTAGGCTCCAGATTGACTCTCCAGGGGCACCGCCGGGTGACCAACCAGCATGAAACTACCGATGATCGAGGATCGAGCGCGATAATCCAGATGCATGTCGAGGAATTCTTCTCGAGGACTCCTATCAGGCCTGCCTATTAGTGGAGAGGAATAGAGTGCTCTTCGAGCTATGTACGTTACAGAGGTATCCAACTAAGCGATATATACGTCTATGAATCTACATGGGCGCGATCATGTATGTGTCCGAGGAAGGTGGGCTCTAATTAGAAGTCGTACCAATCCTCCGCGGAACCAGCGGCGGCCCCGGGCGACATAGGCCGCCACTCCTCCACAACTTCCCCTCCACAGACGTCTGACGTAGAATGGTTGGCCGAAAGCTCTTTCGCCTCGTATGAGGTCCCATCTGAACTCTCTTCATCCTCATCATCTTCGCCTTCGTCGATAGGCTCTTCCGCGTCGGCTCCGGCATCCCCAATCTCCTCGGCGGCCGCCCCCATGGTAATATCCAGGTCGGGATTCAGCAGTCTTGCCAAAGCCTCCATATTGATCTTCTTCGAGCCCACCGGCCGTGCCTTGCCCTTCCCTTTGTCGAGTGTCCCACCGGCGCCCATATCTGCGGTGGCCGCGTCCTCCGCCTCTACCTCCCCTCGCTTCCGCTTCCTGGTTCTCTTCTTTTCCCCGACAGAATCATCTGCGGCCTTGTACTCTCCATCTTCGTGCTCCTCCCACCCCATAGCGATGCGCACAGCCTCGGCCTCCTCTGGGGTGCGCATCATGTCCTCGAGCTCGTCCGCTCCGAACAGCTCCTCGTCAGCGATGTGTTCCTCGTCCGCGCCTCCCCGTTCAGCAGCTAGGAGCTGTAGACGGCTCGGGGCGGCGCGGAAGGCGTGCGAGAGGGAGGACGCGTCTGCCGTGAGCAGGTGGGTGAGCAGATCTGGCGGACCAGTAGCTGAAGCCGGGTCGGATCGGGATGAGGAGGGAAGGGGGGAGCTTGAGAGAGGGTTGAGGAGGAAATGGGAGGCGTCGACGATGGACCTCGGGTGGCGCGTCTTCGTTTTCTTGCTCTTCTGAGCACCGCTCGCGTGCGATGCGGTCCCGGACGGCGCCTCGGAGCCCCTGGAAGAACTTTGGCTCCCATTCCAGTCGTCCGCGCTCGCGTCCTCGTCCTTCTCATCGATATCGAGGTCCAACGCAGGCCTCCCCGCGCCATCGACGCGCTTCCGCCATATCTCCTCCTGAAACTGCACGACGTCCTTCAAGCCGCGCGCAACGACGACGCGCTTGGCAACCTTCGAGCGTCCCTCGCCCGCCCTGCCCCTCGCGCGCTTGCGCTCGTGTGCGTCGAGCCACGGCACGTCGCGGATCCACTCCTCGACGAGGTCGTAGATCTGCTTGTACCGCTGCATCACGACGCCCTTGCCCGCGCCGAAGCGCGCTCCGAGCGTTTGTGCGAGCGCGCCGGCATGTGGGAGGGAGGAGCCGCTTTCGGCTTCGAGTGCGAGGAGGAGCAGGGCGCAGGCGGTAGGTGGGGTCGGCAGGTGGGCCAGGGCGTGAGTGCGCTCGAGGAGCGTGGATAGTGAATTCGCGGTGCACATTACGGTTGGGAGGCGGGGCATTAGGGGCGGGAGTGTCTTCTTGAGCTGAGCGGGTATCGCGTCCGCATGCGCGCCAGGATGCGCACCGTCTACCAGCGAGACAAGGTATGCCTGCAGGGCTGGCAGGTGTACGGTCGGATCCGCGGTGGACAGCTTCAATCCCAGGAGCTCCACGACAGCGCTGAATGCACGCGAGAGCGCGACCGGCGGTTCGTCAAGCAGGTACTGTGAGACACAGCGGCGCGTCAACGCATGCTCAATACTCCAGTGCCCTGGAACAGCTGAGATCCATCCAATTCTTGATAGAGGGCAAGGATGACACTTACGGCTATGTCACGGATGGAGTCGCTCTTGTGCGACTCACGCAAGGCGATGGCGAGCGCGGCGCCGGCGGTGAGCTTGGCTCGGCGGCCCCAGCGGTACTGTCCGCGTCTCATGGCTTGGTCGAAGATACCTTGCGCGCGAGAGGTGATTCCTGGGTTTGACAAACGAGTTGCGAGGGTACGGATGAACTCGTGCATAGATATCTAGGATGGCGGGGTATCAGTTAGCCAATGTGCTCCCGACGAGACTCGAGCACTTACACGGTTCCTGCGATCCCGAGCCTCCTTGTCCTGGCCAGCGAGCACCCGCCCGTTCCTCCCCCTCAGGGTACTTCCGCCTGCTACGTGAAACCATGGTGTAAACTCGCGCGCAGACGTGTCGACGTAGTCGAGGTGCGAAGTGAACACGCTCTGTGTAGGGTCGGCGAGCGTCCCGCATTGGAGGCATATCGCGGAGCCGAGGTCCTGGTCCCATTCCGTTGCCGCGCCGCATTCTTCACATCGCCCGCTCATACCATCAGGCTTTGGCGGGCCTAGTGCGCGAGCGGAATATCAGCTTGCGCTGAGGTGGTGGTGGCAGTCGAGGTGAAGCTCAGGAGCGCGAGCGCTGACTGACGCGCCCTGCTGTGGGTGACGCGGTGTGACGGAGCGACACCTTTCGGCTGTCACGCGCTTGCGGGCGTCTAGGAGCCAGAATGGCCTCTGACTCGGACAACGATCGCAAAATACAGCTCCGCGTCTCCAATGAGAAGGCGTACGTGTGGGATGTGGATGGTGAGCAGAAAGTGGGCAGCTTTCAACTAGTGACGCTGATTGACCGGGAGAAGGATAGACATCGCCACATTACGGGCGAAACACCACGTTTGCGGCGTTCTGACCGGGACGCTTCCTCATCTGTCGCAGCAGAATGTCTTTCTGGGAGTTCCCCTTGTGCTACTGCCGGAAGAAGTCGTGTTACTCGTAGAGAACCGTTAGTGCCTCATCCGCTCTTGAGCTTGCAGAGAATTGACTCCAGATTTGTAGAGCTTGCGGTGCTGGTCGACGATCCGAGTGCCCACCTGCCACCGTCCGCCGAGGCGCTCCAGCGGTGGAACGCGGAGAGGGACGCGTCTGCTAGACGTCAAATTATAGCCGCCGAAGCTGAGAGAGCCTCCGAGAAGGCTGCGAAACTCTCCACCTCGGAGGAAGCCATTCGGAAACGCAAGGAGCGCGAGGCGAAGAGAGCTGCTGCTGCGCGTGCGAAGGCCCTTGCGCAAGGCGTCTCTGCCGAGGATCTTCCCTCCCTGTCTTCACCAACTCCTGCAGAGGAGAGACCGTCGACGCCTGGCAGACTTACAGCGCCTAGTTTCAATGTCACGATCCCCGCGAGCTCGTCGGAAGTCGAGTGGTACACCCCTGAACCGCATGCATTTGCGACGCTTGACTCGGCTCGTGCTGCGGGCGTATGGTTGTATCCGTCGACTCCATACGAGCGGGCGAAGTGCCGAGTTTTCCAAGACCTATGGAAGAAGGGCAACTTCATGGGTGGCGGCATCAAATTCGGAGGCGACTTCTTGGTGTATCCCGGTAGGCCGTTCGCCCGCAGGAGCAGAATCGTACATGCTGATGCTCTCGTAGGGGACCCGCTCCGATATCATTCACACTTCGTAGCGACCGTCATCGAGTCTCCCAAGGCGCCACTCATGCCTATGGAGATCGTTGCGCACGGACGTCTCGGCACGGCGACGAAGAAATCTCACCTGTTCTGCGAGTGGGACGAAGAAAAGCAGGAGGTCACGTATTTCTCTGTAGAATGGGCTGGGTTTGGTTGATCTGTACACTGTTGCTGTGATTTTTGTAACAAGCTGACGAGCTCCGGGATGCGACGGTCCTTAGTCATGAGATGCTCGCGGACGCATCCATGTTCGCCCTGCCGCGGCTATAATTTCTATTGTAAGGATTCAGAACAACATCCACACGATAGGAATTGGCGGACGACGAGGACGCGATTCCGCGATCAGGTCAACACTGGCGTCAACGTTTTGACCTCGAAGCCCGGGCTCCTGTCCGCTATTCCCTTAGCATCGCCACTATGGCATGGTTAGCAGGTACGTGAAGCCAGCGGTAAACAAAGAGAGACTCACCCGAGAAGCAGCTAAAATGCCGACGGTACCTGAGTTCAAGTCCGCCCAACTACTCCTCCCCGTTGTCCATCGTCACAGTAACCCCGTTTCCAGATGTGGCCGTGATTGCCCGGGCGAGGCATTGATCCCAGCCGTCCACGAGGAACATGTTGACTTCTTTGAGCTTCCCGCCGTTCCGACGCAGGCCGATGGTCCGGTATACGGGCTCTGCGAGAGACATGCCATTTTCGATATCGCAAAACTCCAGCACGGAGAGCTTGGGAAGGAGCGTGTGCGGAACGCTCCGGTCCTCCTGTGAACAGTTTGGCTCGCGAGGTCCGAGGTCGCGGGATAGCCAATGGACTAGCGCCACTGCGTTGGCCTTGTTCATGGAGACTGCGCGCAGGAGAGTGAGGTTCGATAGATCGCGGAACAGCTCCCGAATAGCAGTTCCGAGCATATTGGGGCACTCCAGGGAGGGGCCGGACATGACCAGGCTTTCGACCTGCGAGACGTCGAAAGGCCAATCGTAGAGGAATTCCGAGAAAGTGACGTCCGTGTCGCTGGGTACGAGGACAGATACCTCCAGCGCAGGGTCGACGTACTGGTCAGGGGTGTGGAAGGCGCGCAGCGTGAAGCGTGCTTCGTCGAAGGCGAGCTCCAACCTCTTGAATCCAGTCAGGCAGGGAAGCGTGGCCTCCATGTCCCGCGGGATCATGTCGTATCCTGTGCCACCGGGTTCGGAGTATCGTGTGGTGAGATGGATCTTCGTACTGCGGGGGAGGTATAGATGTGCCAGTATCTGAGAGACGAAGCCCTCTGAGCTGCGAAGACCTAGATGTTTTAGGCGGGGAAGGGGCGCGATGAAATCAGGGAAGATCGGTGGGCCCTCGAGAGGAATCCCTGCTATGAGAGCCTTCTCCAGGAGGGGGCATTGGCGCAGGAACTCGATCAGATCCCGTACAGGGAGTATACGATCCGCCACGAAATTCTGGCAAATTTCGAGTTCCGTGAGGATGCTGGGACCAGAGAAGCGGGGCAAGAAGCATATGTTCAGAATATGGAGCTTGCGGAGCGATCGCGCAGGAAGGGAGCCTCCAAAAAGCTTCGGTAGTGAGATGAATTCCGTGTTCGGCTCCGCAAGGCTCTTCCGCGGTGCCCGTTCTACCACCAGTTCCTCCAACATGGGCGCGGCGGCGGTGAACCGAGAGAATAGGCTTTGTATGCGTGAGTTGTCCGAAGGATAGCGCACGCGCAGTACACGAACGCGACGGACGCTACGAGGCGGGCGATACGATACATATGTCCCTGAGGCTTTGTGAGGAAGAGCTTGATGGGCCGCGCTCGGGACCGTTGCAAGAAGGCAGCGATGACGTCCAGCTTGTTGATCGAGAAGACCGTCCAGAGTTCCGGTGCGCCGAGTGCGATGCTACGCCAGAGCTTGCAGACGTGTGAGACGTTCACGATATCAGCTATCTCTCCAAGGCTATGTCTGACGTGTTTGAATATTTCCACGAGTATCTCGGCTGGAAGTCGGTTTATGGGCACGACGGAATTCTGGAGCTCTTTGAGCTTCAACATCTCGACCGACATCGCCTGCAAAGCCTTGTTACGCCAGTCCATCTCCTGCGCGATATATCTCAGGACGTCGTCGGCCGATTGGGAGGGCATGTCGGCCATCTTAGAGAGCAGATGTCAATTATACTGAAGAGGGGCTGGATGATTTCGCAGGCGGACCTTAAGTATTCTGAGAAACGCCGCAGGAGTGGTACGGGGCCGGCCTCCCTCCCTCGCTGCTTGTGTAGGTAACGGCGGCGGAGGCTAACTTTTTGAGTTGTAACAAATAGCCGGGGTCGATGCTGCCTTCGGGCTTGAGCATCTGCACGGGATGGTGCGTACCGCGAACTTACAGTACTTCAGTAGGCGAGAAGATCGCTCCCCATAACAAAGCCGTGAGAACTGTGTCCGTACTTAATGCGGCAGTCGGCGCTCCGGATTAGGACAAGTAGGATCGCAAACGCGTTGCAGTCAACGCCAACAGTATCTCTTGGACAATTCTGAGGTACCGGAACGTAGGACTTTCCATCCGAGAGGGTAGTAAACAGTAACAGAGATGTGAATTCCAGACCGAAAATGCTATGATACAGTGTCTATGCTACAGGAAGCAGTAAGTACGAGAGACCTATGGATATAACCTAATCAGAACAGTGCCATAATCCCGGGTAGACGTAGATGCGGTAAGGAGTGTGCAGCTGTCTGTCCGAGAAGAGAAAAAGCGAGACGGGATGCGTTGAAAGGAGCGTGAGTATCATGGGGTGAAATTCATAACGTGGGGAAGCGGGGGTACGAGGAAACTCGTGACGATGTAAGCGGCCAAACGTTCTTTGTAGTGATGGAAGAGGGGAATGACGATGCAAGACGCATGAAGCCAGTGTATCCTCCACTGACCCTACGCGTAGTACATGTCGATGCTGAGCGCGGGGCCGCCAGCACGGACACGGTCGTCTCCGACAGAGCGAAGTTCACCAGCAGCGAAGCTTTCCCCGGTCGGATCGATGACGGCGATCGACCTCAGATTCGGGCAGAGCATCGAAGCGTCAGGGCCGCCCTTGGGTTCCAGCGCGGCGAGGAGACCCTCCAGGACTGCGGCAGGGGGCTTCCATATGTGCATCATAGAGAGCGCCTTGAGGTCTCGTAGAATAGCAGTCCACTGCGCTTCCGACTCGGGCAGCCCCATGGGGCCGCGGCAATCCCGGGTGAACGTAAGAGTTTCCACTTGGGAGAGGTCCCGGATGGGCCAAGACCAGAACAGAGTGGGGGAGCAGAAGCCTTCGGCCTCATCGATGTCCTCGTCCTCGCCCTCCTGGTAAAGCGGGACGCAGAGCGAGAAGTCGGCGCTCTCAGCTCCGTATGCGTCGTATGTCCCCAGGACCGTTACCCCGTGGTTCGCGAGGCCTCGCACCTCCAGGTGACGCAGCGCCCTGGGATATATCAGCCTTCCGACGCGTCGTTCAGCCTCCGGAATGCTGTGGGGGAGGAACAAGTTCGCGACCTTCCGATCAAATAGGGAGAACTCGAAATGGAATCGAGTGAGTGAAGGCGCGGACGTGCGGATGTAGCGCAGGATGTGATCGAGCGCCTTGTATCCGAGGCCCTCGAAGACGAGATCCCTCAGTTGGTGCAGGCGAACGACCGGGGGATCTCTGTCGTCCAGCTTCTGATACATTATGCTTATCTCCGACCGCAGAATAAGCACCTCCAGGTCCGGGCAGGAGGAAAGGAACCGGATGAGCTGAGCGCTGGTGGGGGGAGCGACGAAGGTGAAACGTAGCTCAAGGTGCTTGAGCCGGAATTGTGACCCTAGAGTGAGGCTTTTCTGGACATACAGCGACACATCTTGCAGGCATAGAGCCGTGAGGAATAGCAGAACGCCGCCGACGCTCGAGGGCAGAACGAGAGACCAGGGGGTCAGCGGCAACCTCTCCAGAGACCTGGTGTTGGCGACCGATAGATGCTCCAGAATGCGGTGAGATGTTTCCCCGAGATAGTCGAGGAGTACCGTGGAGAGACATACGTCGTCCAAGGTGATACGTAGTGAACGCAGGCGAGCGACATGAGGTTTGATCAGGTTGAGATTCTGAGAGGTGAGACCGAGGCGCCTGCCTCGCTGGTCAATGACGACGTCGAGCGGCAAGGCGAGGGAACGATCGAGGTGGGCCCTCGTAAGGGAGGGATGCGCAATAGCGAACGATTGGTAAAGCGATGGGGTGCCGTGAATGACGCGGCGCCAGTGAGCGCAGACGCGGGTCAGGATGAGAAGTTGCTGGAGGTTCGTCTGTACGTCGTCCAGGGTCCCCGAGAAAATCATCGTGAGCACTTCGACGGGGCACTTGTTCACTGCCGCTCTGGCGTTGAAGTTCGCGGCGAGTTGGAGGAGTCTGAGCACGGGGCGTGGAAGTGTCTGCTTGACGTCACTGCTCGTACCCGACTGGGACGGGGCGTGGGGGATGTTGGATGCATCCCGGAAGGGGGGAAGTGCCTGCAGTGCAGAAGCCTGCTCCGCATTTGCTGCAGGGAGGCTACCTGAAGTCGGCGCCGCCATCCAGGTGTAGATGTAACAGGGGTAAGGGTATGTAACAGGGGGAAGGGTATGTAACAGGAGAACGGTGGTGGTGGATGAGGAAGAGACGATGAGGGTTTGAGCGGTGGCTAAACTGCAAGTGCAGTTGCGGAGGCGCCTGAGCACGGGTTAACAACTTACGCGAAGGGAAGCGCGCATCGCTATCCCAAAGGCCTTGCGAGCCCATTGTTCTGCCTTGTCTCTGCCAATTCCCCTGCAGCAGGGGGGTTAACAGGAGGCGTCATCCATTGACTGCAACTGAGAACTGAAATCAGTCTCAAGCGATGGGTGCGTATATATCTTCATGAAACACTGTCAGAAATGCTGTGACCGCACGCCTGGTCAATGACTCACCGATATCTTCCTGGCTTCGCAGGCGTTGAGTAGCGAGTACCCCGGTAGGAGACGCCTGCACCAGTACGCGGTTTCTCTGCTCTGGTGCGAGTTGCAGCGGTCAGCGGTGACGATCATACGCGTCGGCTTATGCGAAAGCAATGCTACTCTTCTTGCGTCGCGCTTTCCCGTGGATTGCTCAGACTGCCTGCTGGTGCGTTAGCAGAGTCGCCGTCAGTCGTCGCGTTCAACGCGCGTTGGCAAAGTCTAGAGCGCCCGTTGGAGGTCGTTCCCGAGAAAGACGGAGAACGCGCAGCTCTGATTGGACGGCGGGGGCGGCGCGGTGGCGCGAGACGCGCTCTCCCGATCCCAATATTACCGCGCCCCGCGACTCGTGTGAGTCGTCCTAGGCCTGTTTCTGCGATTGTCACTATACAACTCGTATCCGTACAGTCATAGACGCAGACTCGTGCTAGAGTACCACAGGATGGCAGCGAACGTGCAAGACGCGATCATGCTGCTCGGGGACTCGCTCACGCAGGGCGGGTTCGACATGAATGGGTTTGCTGCAAAGCTCGCGCGTGCGTACGTCCTCTCGCGATACTTACGTTTGCTACGTACTGGAAAGACGTCTGAGCTCACCACTTCGTCTCTCTAAAGATGTCTACAATAGGAAGATGGACGTGATCAACCGCGGATTCAGCGGGTATAACACAGATTGGATCCTGCCCGTCTTCGACCAGGTACGCACTCACGTCCTCGAGACTACCCAATTCGCTGACTGTAGTGATGATGTGCGTCCTCGATACAGTGCTTCGCGACGAAGAGCGAGCAGCCGCACGTCCCCAAAGTCCGCCTCCTCGTCATCTGGTTCGGCGCCAACGACGCCGCGCCCCCGCCCAAGCCGCAACACGTCCCGCTCGAGCGCTTCCGTGCGAACCTCCGCAAGCTGCTCTGGACGGTGCGCTCCCCGGAGTCGCCACGGCACTCGCCCGACACGCGCGTGGTGCTCATGACGCCGCCCCCGGTGAACACCGCTCAGCGCGAGCGCGCACAGAGGGCGAAGAGCCCCCCTAAAGAGCTGGATAGGGAGTTCGAGACGACGAGGCGGTATGCGGAGGCGGTTGGGGAGGTGGGGAGGGAGGAGGGCGTGCCGGTCGTGGATCTGTGGGGGAGGCTGTTTGCGGAGGCGGGGAGGAGGGAGGAGGGGTTGGAGGAATTCTTGACGGATGGGCTGCATTTGAATGAGAAGGGATATGCGGTGGGTGTCTTCAGTTTTCGGAAGCAGACGGGTCGCTGATTCGCGTGGCAGATCGTGTTTGAGGAATTGGACAAGACGATCAAGAATGAGTATCCGGAGTACCACTATGACAACCTGCAGAGCGTGTTTGTCTAGTACGTGGAGATCATCTAGGTGTTTTTGGCACTTTGCTAATTCTCATTAGCAGCTTTGATCTCATTGCGGAGGATCCGGACAACTACATGGAACTGACGAAGAAGAGGAGCGCCTTCACTCACTGATGTTTCGCAGGCCACAATGCAGGAGAGCACGTAGACGATATTTGGAGACAACCGCGTAGAAACAGAAACACACTGCATTGTGTACAGATCCAACTGGGCACTACATTGATACAAGGTATAGTACTATCGATACAGGGTTGGTAGTCACACATAGATCCTGAAGTCGAGCTCAGTGCGCCTTGAGCATCTCTACGAACTTCTGGCCGAGCGCATTGGCAGCCATGGGGTTCGCGCCCGAGACAACCTCGCGGTCGACGGTGATGCTGCCCGCCTTCTTGTCGGTGCCGGTGAGCATCTCGGCGCCCTCGGCGGCGAGGGCAGACTCGACCTTGACGGGGACCTCGCCGCCCTTCATCTTCTCGACGAGCTTCTCCTCAGCGTCGGACCACGACGTGAGCTTGTACCCCTTGTAGGCGAAGCCGGGCGAGTTAGGCGCGTACTTGGTGGAAAGGAGGGCGTACGGGCCGTGGCAGATAGCAGCTGTGTGGCGGCGGTTAACGTACTGCAAAACGGCGGGGAAAAACGGCCAGGGAGCATACCGGTTGCCTTGTGCTCGTTGTGGAAGTGAAGGAGGATGCGGCCGAGGTCGGGGTTGTTGCCGAGGTCGGAGATGGGAGCGTGGCCGCCGGGAATGAAGATGCCGGCGAAGGAGTTGAGCTCCTCGTCTGAAATGGAGCTGAAGGGGCGGGGGTTGCGGATGTTGTTCTCGATCTCCATTTTATTGAATAGCTCCTGGTCCTTGCGCTTGGACCACCAGTTGCCGAAGTAGACGAGGAGGGACTCGGAGAGCGGGTCTACGCTAGGAGACTTGCCCGTAGGGGAGGCGAACTGGGAGCGATGAGTCAATACCTGTCTCGGTACAGGAGACTACGAATGGTACTTACGACTACTTCGTAGCCGGCGTCGAGGATCTGGCCGAGAGGCTTTGCGAGCTCTGTGAGGAAGACGCCGGTGTCTTCTTGAGAGACGGAGCCGTCTGGCTTGTGGACGGGGAACTTGTCAGCGTCGGAGAGGATGATGAGCACTTTTCCAGCGGACATGGTGTTGTGTCAGTTATCGCACTCAGAGAAGTGTTGCGGTCTTATATACTGTCGTGCTATCCATGGGAGCAGCTTACTGATCCCGCGAGACAAGTATAGTTGCGTGTGGGATGACGTCTGCGATGTGCAGGACGCCACCAGGACGCGGGGGACGTGCCGTGGTGGAGAGCGAGCACAGGGACTCAGGAGCGGTGGGGCCGCGGCGACGCGCTTGCACCTGCCCTGAACGAACGACGACGCGGTCACGGACGGGGAGTACAAGACGCCGCTTACGTCAGGAAGCGAACATGGGCCAAACAACGCGCAAACAAAGGCGGGCGTCCCAAAACGGTTGGTTTTCTCGACCGCTGCGACATACAGACGGCATATCCCAGCGACGCCCCCTCTTCTCTCGTCCAGCACGTCCCCGACACCACCACACACCGCCCCCGCACTCTCCGAGGATTCTGACCGCGCCGTCCTGGGCAGCGTCGGAGGGTGGACCCACACACCGCTACATCATTGTTTGGTCCCCCAGCCCTGTTCACTTCTCGTGAGAATCCCGCTTCGCTCGCCAGCGCCCTCCTTTCCTCCTCGTCCTCTGAGCTGACCCTCATCTCTTCCCCTCCAAGGCGCGGCCTCCTCCGCTTCACGCTCCTTCGTTTCAAGGTTGGTAACTCACATCCAGTCCTCCCTTCATACCCCGCGTTCTCGCTTCGACCCATCGCTTGGGCATGGCCGCTCGAGTGGCATTCAGGACAGCGCATACGCACTTGGCAGGACCAGTCCGTTATTGTCGCGGAGCTATATGCGTTAAGAGATTGGTGCATTGAGCATAGGCGGCTCGCGTACGTCCACCCCATGGCTGTGGAACTCCAGCACGCATATACGATGCGTCCGCCCACTCACCTCTTTGTGCACTATCGTCGGATCCCTCCCGGGGGCTTGTCGGCAAGGAGACGTCTGCTTGCCCTCGGTAAAGTCCCCACTGCAAAGTGATCCCAGGCCAGACCTCCAGGGTGGAACATGTCGCGGCTCCGACCGCTACTTTGTCTCTCTCCGCATGGTTCGCATTTGCCGCCGTGACATAACCCCTCCACATGTTTTGCCATTTCGGGCCCACAATCCGTCCCGTCTGTCCGTGCTCCGTCTCGAGACCCCAGCTCCGTGGATGCAGCGGACAATAGCATTGATCGAGACTCCTCGTTCCGTCGTCTCCCATCAAGCCCTGCCCGAACATATGCTAATCGTTCTACCACAGCTGCCCGAGTTTACGGTAACAAAGCCTCACTTAGCCACCATCGTTGCCTTTGGCCAGATCTGTCTTTGGTTCGTGTTCGTCTCCTTAAATCTTGCTCTCCAACGCTCATCTTCTCCCCACCTTGCGTCCTCCCGCAACGTCCTCGGTCTGGGTCAATTCGTCCTCATCCTCTGTACTCCCCTTCCTGCGCTACGAATCGCCACGCGAACCGCCACATCCTGTATAATCTCTGTACTCGACCTTGTACATCTCACGACATGCCTCCAAACCTCCGGCGTCGGCTCTTCGCAGACCACGAGCAAGAAACGCCTCCGCGCCCCGCCAAGAAGCAAAAGAGAAACCCATCCGACCTCAAGACCCGTGTTCTCAACCGCCAGTTCCAGATGTCTCTCTTCGGTAACTCCAGGTTCAATTCTAGCCACCTTTCAGTACCGTCATTCCTTGGCGGCAAGAGTTCAAAGCGCGATGCGCCGGTACGTAACGAGATGGAGGAATTCCTCGCCCCGCCCAACGACGCGGACTTGGACCTCGAGCTCTCGTTTGCATCCACTATGTCTCTGAACTCTCCCGTCCGCGAACCGCAACCTCTCACGCCCGAAAGCGAGAACCCCGACTATGTCCCGATGGATATCTCTCCTGCGCCCCCGCGAATGCTCCAGCCTGCAGCAACCCAAGCCAACGTTCAGCCTCTGCAACCCAAGCCGTTCGTGGGCCGACCCCGCGCGGCAACCAGCGCGGCGCGATTATTTGGCCGCGACATGAGCAACGGCACCGACTCGACTTCCCAACTCTCCGTGTCCAAGTCTGGCACTGGTACGAGCAGTGGCAAGCGCCTGCAGCGCGCTGCCTTGCCCACTGAGTGGCTATCGACATCCCGCACGCAGCCCCGACACGATGAGAACGCGTTCAGTCAGGTCAGTTCCGTCTCAGTTCGGACCGATCGTGATTGCGACGCGCCATTGCCCATTGACTGACATGCCCATCGTCAGCCGCTGGACATCCCGTCGTCGCCATCCGATCGGATGGACGTGGATACGTCGTTCAACTTCGCCCCCTCGACGTCCGCCCCCGACGCGCAGACCCCGCCGCTGTCTGCCGCTCCGACGATCACCGCGTTCAACTTCGAAGTCCCCGCTCCATTGGGCCCGCCCGCGCCCCTCTCCGCGGCGCCCACGGTCACGTCATTCAATAAGCTGTTCTTCGACGCCGTGTCCCCTGGCCGGGACCAGCTTGGTCTTGAGGACGCCGCGAACATCTCGTCGGTCTCGAGCATCGTCGAAAGCCCGTGCCAGCCCTTCCCGAAGAAGCGCCGCTCGTCCTCGCCCGATTCGAAGAGCCTTCGTCGGAGTCACCAGCACCTCTTTGAGGAGGAAGACCACGGATACACGTCTTCGCCAGCGCAGTCCTCGCCGTCGGCCCACAAGCTGGAGCGCATGGCCAGCAGCTCCTTGCTCGCGAACCAGAAGAAGCCCGCTGGACTGGGGCTGGGAATGCCCCCTGCCGTCGCGCTCAACGCGAACAAGAAGCGCCCCCGTCGCCCTGCTCTCAGCGCGATGATCCACCCAAGCGACGCGCCGTCATCGAGCTCGCCGTTCCCGCAGACGGCCTACCCCATCGCGACCACCGCTGACCTGAAGGACGACGTCGAGGAGGTTCCGCAACGTCCGCGCCTCGCACCTGTCCGTCGCGCGTTCTCCGCGATGCTGCCGCCGAGCCTGGTCGAGCAGAGCATCTCGAGCGAGGACACTAGCTTCGACCAGGACCCGGATATGAGCTCGCCTGCGCAGGCGTACGCGAAGCGCCAGCAGGTGAAGACGATCCGCCGGTGCGACGGGACGGACGACTTCCGCCCGTTGACGGGCGCGACGGCGCTCATGAAGCGCGATACGGAGGTTATGTCGGGCAGGAGCTCGCGCAGGAGCGAGGAGCGCGAGGAGAGGAGCCGGACGGTTGCTGAGAGGGAGACGCCTAGGAGCAAGTACCTGAACGGCCTCGGGAGCTTTGGCGATAACGAGGCGTTGGGCAAGATCTTGCCTTGCCATCGTGTGCGCGAGGACGGGTTGATGAGGATCAACTGCCAGACGGTACGTTCCTGTCCTCGCTCACGATGAGGCGCAGCCTGGCTAACAAGCATTGTTACACAGCTGAACGACCTACTCGACGGCAAGTACAACTCCAGGCTAGAGCGGTTCCACATCATCGACTGCCGGTTCGACTATGAATATCTCGGCGGCCACATCCCCGGCGCGATCAACATCAACACGACGGCGGGCGTAGAGGAGTTCTTACTCGGCATGTCTGCGAGGAAGCCCGAGCCGTCGACCAGCAGCGATCCGAACAAGAAGACGATCCTGGTGTTCCACTGTGAGTTCAGCGTTAAGAGAGCCCCGACATTGTAAGTCCGGCCATTTCGTGCTCGCGAGGGATTGTGCTGATCGCCCGTCCTAGTGCTAAGCACCTACGCTCCAAGGACAGGGCGATGAACAACCACGTGTACCCCAAAGTTCACTATCCGGAGGTGTACATCCTCGAGGGTGGGTACTCGCAGTACTACTCGGAGTGCAGTCCCCGCTGCCAGCCGTCTGCCTATGTGCGCATGGACGACCCGCACTACGCGGCTTCGCGCAAGGAGGACCTGGATCAATTCCGCAAAGGCAAGTTCGGGCGGACGAAGTCCTACGCGTACGGCGAGGGCAAGATGCTCTCCATGACGTCTGCGGCCCAGCAAGTCCAGGGCGTGCAGCCGAAGCGTAACACCGTCCCGAGCGGCGGGCCGAACTCGCTGTTCGCGGCGGCGAACGCAGCGCGCACGAGAAGAGGCGGGCTGCATACGCTGCAGGAGGACGGCAGCCCTGGTGGGCACGAGAGCGACGGCGACGATACGGACATTGGCGACAGCCCGTGTCCGCCGCCGAGTAAGGGCGTTGTGTTCAAGGGCAAGAAGATCGGCCGGGCGCAGCTCGCGAGGGCCGAGACGTACGGGCCAACACGCATGGCGATGGGCTATTAAAATTTTCTTCCTGTCTTCAGTCTTCTCCGCCCTCGCCTCCCTCTTTCATCCGTCCAACCTTTGTTCGCCATGAAGCTCACGCCGCCAAGAGAAGGAGAACGTCGCATACGCCACTCATCGCAATCACTCTCGATATGATCTGTTGTCGAACCCGCTACGCCTGTCCGCCCCGCTATGCCTCATGGAGCACCTCTCACTGATGACGCTCATTATGCCCTATGCGTGCCCCTCGTGCGCGAAGCTCTCTTCTAATCGTCACGCTGCCTACGCCCCTCTCGACTCTTTCGATCCTCGTGTCATGTCTTTGGCCGTCGCTCTCGCGCTCGGCTTACTTCCTGCTTGTCGCGATTGATGTTGCGTCGAGGACAAGAGGCGTCCGCCGTTACTCGAAAACCGGAAAAGCAAGTTCGTCCCCCGTCTACAGGCAAGAATTTCCTCCCGCCCAGCCTCGCATTGTCTCCTCCCATCTTCAGTCCGATCCACCTCGCACTGGCTGCTGGCACTCATGGCGCTTTCGCTTCGCTTGCTCGCTGCTTGCTTTGCACGCTATGTCGAGCAGAGTCTCTCATCTACACCTCAACAATTCCCAATCGTCCATCCCTCCGCATCGTCCCTCCAGCATCTGATCTTCACATCATCTGTTATTCCATATATGTATGTCTATATGGACGGTCATCGACCGACGTGAAGACCCATAACTCAATGTCCCTGCTTCATAACCTCCCATTCCGCATCTCCTCCGCTTCATTGTGCCATCATCCTCGTCCCGCTTCTAGTTCTCGCCCGTGTTATATATAATCTATCGCCTCCGTGTTATCCTTTCCCCGCGGCTGTGGCATCTTGTTCTGTCTTTGTTGTCCTCGACTTTCCTGTGCCTCCCCGCGCTTTCACTCTTCTACGGCATCTTCCACATCTTCAACTCTCCTCTTGCACACCCATACCCGGTTCGGACGGCTGTGGACGGGGAAGAGGGGATTACTTAGAGGGGGCGCGCTGTCTTACTGCTCGGACTCTACTCGTCTCCTGTCTTATCTCCGCTTCATTGTGAATTTTGTTCCGGACAACCTACTCCCATCCCATCCATCATCACCCGTACATCTCATCCCATCGACTACGTATCTACCCTCTGTCTAGCATCGTACGCCCGTTGACAATCGACCCAGACCAATTTATCATCATCTGGACCCTGACCTGCACGAAGCTCATCGTCAGCGGATGCATGCGTATACGTCTCCTCGCGAATGTGCGTGGCCTACTCATGCCTTTTCGTATTGTCGCATGCTTGCGCATATACAGGTTTACATATGAATAATCACACTGATACGCGCGCTGATCCTCGTTTGCAACGTTTTCGACGCTGGCACTACACTAGAGCAGGGGGCGTGAACTTCATATACGCACCGCGTGTGGTAGGATAGATCTGACTCACCTCGTCCTGGGAACTTGAGTGCTGTTATCGATGCAGCCTCGAGGCCTCAGGCCCAGTGAAAACGTGGTCGATTCAGAGCGAATCCTGGCGATTGAGACAATGGCGTCTACGAGCCAGGAAGATTGTGCGCGAAGAATCTGGGTTTTCCGGCGCTGAATATATGTTGACGGCGGTTCTCATGATTGTCGTTGTTCTCATGTGTTCCGAAGGGCTGCCGGGGCGATTTACAGAGATTTTTCGCGACTTATGGACATCTCCTCAACGTGCTTGACTGCGAGCGACTCGTGCGACTCGTATGAAGCTACTTTCCCACGCAACGCTGGATATGAGTGTCGCCAATGCTGTACTCGTGGGGCTTGTCTTTTGCTGCCACGTCCTCTGCAATTTGCAGTTTTCTGCCTTCGCCGACACTCTGCCTTGTCTCCGTCTGCGATCGCCCTCATGCTATCCCCTGCCATGCATGTTCCCCCTGTGTACCCTGGGCCTGTACTTGTAGTTCTCCGTCTTCGTATTCGGTCTTATCGGTTGTCGTGAGCACAACCTGAGTATGGTGAGTCACGTAGGTGGACGGGAGGTTGTGGTACTCACCCTCTGTTGCGCCTTGTATAGCATGTTTGATGCTGTGCACCAGTAATGCACATTGTGAGAAGGTGAGCATTACCGAGCATATTTCTCGATATTGACCATTTCACGACCTGCTTGACAGTCCACGGCACCTGTAACTTCAGCGACAGCAGGATGTGGTAGCTACCGCAGGCGTCCTGGCAGGTACAGTCATGCATGTCCAAGTCAAGCTGCTCATCGACACTGAGATAAAGCCTATCTCTAGCATGATCTCTCGACAGTTACCAGGCATTTGAGTTTGCTGGCAAACTCAACGTCGCTGATATGTCCTGGACAGTCAATGTGAGTGGTCTCCGTAGTAGGGTGTGTCTATCAGGCTCATCGGCACACACAAACGTGTTCATCATCATGGTCTGTGATACACCCGGAGCCTGCAGTTCGCTTGCCATGGTGGTGGGACGACTGCGTCCGGAGCCGAAGGGCGACCGTACTAGTAGTAAGTCGAGATCAAAGAATACTGTTGGATTGGTACCCTACGTATAGCTACCACACCGTACATAGTCTAGTACCGGATATATATGACTTGTATAGTGAGCAATACAGCGCATTTTTGTCTACTACCGTGCGCGACCGCAGTGGGCCGATCGCATAGAATCGCATAGAATCAGGAAAGCGCTGCAAGACGGGGCAGAGCGCGCGGACGCTGGGCGATTTGGGAGTCACAGGTGCTCGGGAAATCCCTGTGAAGCTCGGTCACTCTACTTTAGTCTCAAAATCGCGAATCTCAGCGACTCTACACGATTCATCAACGGGGTGTTTCCGCAATCGCTGTGACTCGCCCTAAATCGACCACGTTTTCACTGGGCCTCAGGCCTCAAGCTCAAGTGCCAGAGCTAACTGTGCGGACCACTGTCCGCCACCCCATCGACCCCTCCCCCTAGCGTCTGGTGTCGAGGAAATCGCCGTCACGTATGTCGTTCTCTACATTTGTCGAGTTGTCGTGTACTGACACTTTGGTGCCGCCTTGTACGCATTACAGCGCCTTGCGTACAGCCGTAGCACCGCGCTCCGATTCCTCACAATATACACGATATAGATCTCAGCAATCGCAACCCCTGTCGTACCCAAGATGGTATCCCCGGTCGAGCAGCCACCAGTACCCATCGACAGCTCCCTGTCCACCGATGCACTGTACCCCTTCGACCAGCCTTCCGCGGACACCGTCCTGCGCACCTCGGACAAGGTGACGTTTCGCGTCCATTCCCACATCCTTGCCCTAGCCTCCCCGTCCTTCGCCACCATGATGGCGCTTCCCCAGCCCGCCAGTACCGAGAACAGTGACGCGGAGAAAGCTGGCGCAGCGCAGCCAGTCATCGATGTGTCTGAGGACGCAGGTACGCTCGAGCTGCTGTTGCGGCTGGTGTACCCTGTCACGAAGCCCGAGCTCGGAGACCCGATGGCGGTCTTTCCCGCCCTCAAGGCAGGCTTGAAGTACGAGACGGATTTGCCCGTCCAGATCTTCTCCAAGCACCTCCTAGCGCTCGCACTCACGCAGCCCGTGCTTGTATGGGCAGCAGCTTGTCGCGCAAGCTTGGAAGACGTTGCACACCAGGCGGCAGCTGTTCTCAGGACGTCGCACTTAGCCCATGACCCCGATACCACTCGGCCGGAAGCCCTGGAGGAGCTGGCATGCCTTGGCGACATGGCAGGGATCTCCGCGGGGGACTACTTCCGCTTGAAGCAGTTCCTGCGTGCCGATCCGCAGGACGGCGATTGCGGAAGCATGTCGCTGCTACGCCCGAGTCCTTCAGATGCCGAGGGCACCTCTACTCCTCAGTCCACGCTTGTGTTCGCAACTGAGATTCCCTTCACTATGTCATCTGCAAGTCATCTCCCAAAGGCGCGGGAGAGTCGTCGGCGTTGTTTGCTGCTCATCAAAGCGTCCTCTCTATTCACTGCCCGGTGCTGAATACGCGTCTCGCGGGATTGAGAAAGAAAAACATACAGCGCCACCACATGCACCTCCTCTGGCCTCCAACATGTGATACTGGAGTTCAAGGAGGGTCCCAAGCTGATGCCTCTCCTCCTGAGCATTTGCTATGGACGGGCTGACGGCCTTCCCTCGGCCAGCCTTGACATACTGGCCAAACTCATACTTGCGGTAAGAAAGTATGAGATGCCGCTAGTCGCTGGAGGGAGTCAATCGGCCTGGCACATCAAGGCGGCACAATTCCCGATGGAAGCCTACATCGTTGCTGTGAACCGTGGACTGCGCGAGCAGGCGAGAGCGGCGGCGGCAAAAGTGTCCGAACGTCCCATGAGCAACTGGGCCTACGTACCTGCGATGGAGACAGCGCCTGCCCTTGCTTATCACCGCTTGATGGCATTCTTTGATCGCTGCACCCGCACTGTCGAGAATTGCTTCGCGCAAGCCGCGGACGAGATTCTGAAGCAGGGTGGTTCTTGCGTGACGGAGAAGGCATACTCCTCTGCCAGTGACACAACAGTCATCCCCGCTTCAGCACCGGCCGCTCTGCGGGAACTCAATGGTGGTCAAGTTATGGGCCCTGGGGCCGAGTTGGACAGGAGATTATCACAGACGCAGAGTACACGCGACGCGTGAAGGATCGACATGTCAGCTCCGTCGTCAAGATCATCCTGGAGGGATCGTTCGATCTCCCAAAGAGGGTCAAGGCGGCTCTCAGTAACGTACGTCCACCGACAAGGACCGATGCTACCTGCCCGTGACCTCAGAACACTGACCTGCACGCCCCAAACAGATCCAGATTGAGGTAGACTAACCCTCTCTGATTCGGCACCCGTCAGACTTATATATCCCGCGGGGCGACTGGAAGATTCACTTCGATGAACAATCCCACAGGTTCCTCCAATGCGTTATAGAATCCTAGCTGTGGCCATTTTAGTAGGGCATTCCTATGATCTGCGGCCGCTGTGTCCACCCTGAGCTGTAGTACTACGGTTCTGAAGTCAACGAGGAGCGCTCCGCGCTGCCGGGTGAACATCAGAATTTGTACCCAGGTCTCGATAACGAGCGCATGCACGGCATTGGCGTGCTGAGAAAGTTGTATGATATTGGGCGGCCTCAAACGAAGCCGTTGTCACTGCAGACTGAGTAGTTGGAAGTTGGAACGACTTGATCGCTGACGTCCACCTGCTCTCGTGCAGTCGTCAATATGTAAGTCCACCGTAAAGGTCACGTAAGTTTACGTAGGTCAACTCCTCCACATCATGCATCACGAGCACGAGCACGAACATGAGTACTCCGACATCTTCCCTGTTCGACGCTCCGGCGAAAAATCTGCGCACTTCCTCTCTTGGACTACCACTCAGTGCCCCTAGCTCTACGTTCCCTTCCGCAACGCCCTGACAGTTGCAACCTCAACGCTCAGCTTCCATCCACGATGTCCTCTGTTGCCCGACCACCACAGCTCATCGACAATTCCGCATCCATCGATGCACCCCATCCCTTCAACCAGTCTTCCGCGGACATCATTCTCCGCACCTCTGACAGGGTCATCTTTCGCGTCCACTCCCAGATCCTCGCCCAGGCATCACCGTTCTTCTCCACCATGCTCACGCTTCCTCAACCTACGGGCATTGAGGACGGCGATGCGGGGAGAGCTGGCGCTACGCAGCCGGTCATCGACGTGTCTGAGGACAGGAACACGCTCGAGCTTCTGTTGCGGCTGGTTTACCC
Organism: Pilatotrama ljubarskyi; assembly: GCA_022385805.1. NCBI lineage: Eukaryota > Fungi > Basidiomycota > Agaricomycetes > Polyporales > Polyporaceae > Pilatotrama > Pilatotrama ljubarskyi. The sequence continues at coordinate 595,068 of MU277677.1, forward strand.
TACTCCAAAACCCAAGATGGAAGATTCGATGGTGAGCCTGCTGGCGCTCAAGGCAGCCTTGAAATACGACATGGATCTCCCTACCGCGACCATCTCCGAGCACCTCACAGTGATCATACCCACTCAGCCCGTGCGAGTATGGGCCGCTGCTTCTCGAGTAGACCTACAAGATGTTGCCGGCCAAGCCGCAAGAGCTCTGAAGGCGTCGTACCCGAAAGGCCGCGCCGCTGCCACCCAGGCAGAGGCCTTGGAGGAACTGGAACGCCTCGGTGACATGGTGGGGATCTCTGCGGGCGACTACTATCGCTTGCAATGGTTTCTGCGTGACGAGTCATCAGAAGCCAAGTACGAGAGTGTGTCGCTACCGAGCTCTCCTCCAGCACCCCACGCCGCTCCTGGGCCTCATTCCTCCCGCACGTTCACGGCGGACATCCCGTCCACGGACGTTGTTTGCAAGTCGTCTTCACACGGCCCGGAAGACTTGGCAACGTCGTTTGCCGTGCATCAGAGTGTCCTCTCCATCCATTCGCTGGTTTGGAGGATGCGCCTTGCGGAATTGAAATGTGCGATATCTGGCACCACTGGGGCCGCCTCTCCAAGCCCCAATAAAGTTGTGCTAGAACTCGAGGAAGGTCCAGAGCTCCTGTCTCGACTCCTGAGCGTATGCTACCATGGGACGGACGGCCTCGCCTCAGCCAGCCTCGACATGCTCGCCAAACTCACGCTTGCGGCGAAGAAGTATGAAATGCCGCTGGTCATTGGATGGATTCATTCGGCCTGGGACCGGGGTGCTGCGTCATCGCCATTAGAGACCTACTTTGTCGCGCTCAACCACAGACTGCTCGACTACGCGAGGGCAGCGGCAGCAAAAGTGTTGGAACGCCCGGCCAAAGACTGGTCCTACGTGCATGCGATGGAGGCAGCCCCTGCGCTTGCATATCATCGTTTGCTGAAGTATTGTGACCGTTGCAGTCGCGCGGCCGAGGAATGCTTTGCGCAAGCCGCAGATGTGATACCTCATTTCGACTCTGCCGAACCGTTGGGTACCGGCAAGCCATCTCCTAAGGGCACCTTTCGCACTTCAATTCCGTCTGATCTCAAGAAATTAGCTCTCGACCGAGAGATCGGCCCTCGGGCGCATCTGGCCAAACCTATCCGGGAGCTTTTGACGAGGGGCCAGTGGTACTCTGGCGATCGCGACATCACCTCGGTCATGAGGAGCACCCTCAAGGAATCCCTCGATCTCCCAACGAGGGTTAGGGCTGCATGCAGTAACGTACGTCCAAGCTGGCCAGGATTGGTGTCATATGTTCGTGATCACTGACTGGCACCGAACAGATCCAGATAGAGTTGGATTACATCAGGAAAAAAGCGAATGACTATGTCAACCTACGTAAGCTATGTAGCAGAAATAGCGCTGTCGACAACCCCCCCTTTCTGTAGCCGACGTAGCTGCACTGCACAGCTCTGTAACTCAGCGTAGCTCCGGTGTAGCTTTGCCATAGTT
>MU277677.1:598849-636936 GCA_022385805.1 Pilatotrama ljubarskyi
TCAATAGCAACTCAGTGTAAGACGCGAACAGTGAAGAGGAAGGCAAAATGCTCAATAAGAAACTCGACGCGGCGAAGTAGTAAACGCAAGGGGGACGCGAACGCGGACGCTAGTGATGTGCCGGGCCCGGCCCGGCCTGAAAGACCCGGCTCGGGCCCGGCTTGCGAAGGCCAGGCTCCAGCGAAAGTGAAGCCGGGCCCCCCGAGCCGGCTCAGGCCCGGCTCAGGCCCAGCTCGGCTTAGGCCGGGGCTCACCTCTATGTAGGACATCGTCTGAGTCAAGCAGAGGTGTCAGCGTAGAAGAACCGGATTACATTACATTATGTTGTCCTCGTCCTCGTCAGAAAGGCCCATGTCAATGTCAAGGTCGTCATCAACAAGATCATCCCAGCCGGGCTCCTCTTCAGCGGACTCTGACGCACTCTCCACCCCAGCAGCAGTACCTCCGGCTTCGATTGTGTCCAGCTCTGTCTCCGAGTTGCCGTCGAGCTCCAGCAGCTCTGTCTCAACCAGCGGCTCCTCTCGAAAGATTAGATCTCTGTGTATCATGCATTTGAGGGCTTGCAGAGCCTCGACAATGTCACCTTTCAACCGGTTGCGGCGCCTCGAGATTGTGATGCCAGCGGAGGAGAAGGCGCGTTCGCTTGATACCGATGACCCCATGACCGAGAGATAATCACGTGCTAGTGATGCCCAGACCGGATAGCGAGTGGTGTTCACCTTCGTGGAGATAGGTGAACATCCAGATAGAGATGATGCTTAGGAAGACTTACACCCCACCACTGGACGATTGTCTGGCCCTCAGCGAGCGCATCACGAGATGTAAGGTAGCCTGTGAAGTCTGCAAGCCATGGTTCCGTCGTCGATCCCGCACTCGCCGATTGATCTTCACTGTCCGTCTCGTCATCCGACAGCTCCCGAACAAGCCTCCGCACCTTCACCGAAGCGGAGGTGGGAGCCTTGCTGCTCGGCTCAGCGCGTGCATCACGAGACACGGATGCCATCTTGAGATAGCGCAGTTCGTACTGTTCCGTGTTTCACATCAATGTCGCGAAAGGCATCACGACATGGGGAGAAACCTACAATCTCCTGTATGCGGTCGAGTGCCTTCTTGCTGAGGTCCTTACCCCAGTACCGCTCGAGATGACGTGTCTTCTGTGTTGGGTCAAGCACTGAACATCAGAGATTAGCACAAAGTCTTCACCGGCACGAAGTAGAGAGGAATGTACCCATCGCAAGAGTGTAGACATCAGAATTTGCGGTCTTGTCATAGTACTCCGAGATCTTTGCGAGACCTTGATGCAGGGCGTGGCCGAAGTCTGCATATTTTGCCCGGGTAGCACGGGTTGACCAAGCTTTGTGGAGCGCCTCGAGAGCGGGGAGACCAAGATGCAGGGTTGGCCCTTGATCTGATGAGAATGCCTGTTGTGCACGATCGGCATGCTGCGGATGATCAGTTTTGCATTCTGGACTGTATGCCGTGCAACGTACCACAAGGAGGTCCAGGGCAATCTTGACACGCTCCCACTCATCAGGCGAAAGCTGTAGATCAAGTAGCCTTTGGCGACGCTCACGATCCTTCTCATGGCTACCAATCTCATACACAAACTGGTCGACATGCTAGAGGATTTTAGTGTCCATTCATGATGAACAGCAGGAGGGAGACATACCTGCTTAAGACATTCTGCTCGCTCGAGCATGACGTACGTCGAGGACCATCGTGTAGGACTGTCAAGCAGTAGTTGATGTGGGTTCTTCACACCCGACTTTGACTGGATGCGCTTGAAGAGCTCTTTGCGCTTCGCGGATGAACGCTCCTGAGATAACCGTGAGCACGATGATGGAACAGATCCGGGGCAATCACATACCTTGACAGTTATTGACCGAATCAAGCCGATTTCATCGCGGCGTACGCCGGAATTGACTGCGAGCTCTCGCTGTGGCTCCTCTGGGTTGTAATGGTGGGATTTGCTATAATCGCCAAGCAGCGCTTGCGTCGCCAAATTGATGATATGGGCGAGGCATCTGAAATGCGCGCACGTCAGAGTCGGTAACACACATAGCATGCTGGGGCCGCAGACTGATCGTACCGTACATAACGCTCTTCTGCATCAAATGGCTCGCCGGTCACGTCCTCAAGGCGCTTTGCAAATTCTATGAGCATTGTTTTGTTGTTCTTGGCATTGTCGCACGTAATGTATCCAATCTAGAGATGGTTGTCATCAGTTATGAGGTCTGAAAGAGCTCCAAAACATGAGACAGCACCTTGTTTTCGATAGCAAGTCTCTCCACCACCTTGAAGAGTGCATGTCCGAGGCGGACGCCGTTGTGCGCATTGTTGAGACGGACGAAGCCGAATAGTGCACTCTGGCAGTCCCAGAGGCCCGGGGAGCGCTCTTCAACCCAGTGGCCAGTGACGGCGAAGTAACCGTCTGTGTTCGACGCTTGCCATGCGTCGCAGGTGAGATTGACGAGACCCTTCACGAGGGCACTCTAAGGTCGGTCAGTCAGTGTCCACCCTGCTAGAGCGGACAGCGACTTACATTCAACCTCTCGCGAAGCTTGGTCAGGTTGTCCTTGAACATCTTGATGATAGCGCTGCGCGTCTGCTTGCGGTTTGGCAGTTTGACGCCTTCGGTAGCACGCGCGGCAATGTCGATCATCTCCTGGAATTTGGGATGCTCGAGAGCTTGCACCGGCTGTCATATTGAGTCATGTAAGAGTCCAATAGAATGAGAAACTGCAGCAAGGCGTACCTGGTCCGTAGCAATAAGCCATTCTATGGCTGCCTGACGAAAGAGCTCGTCTGAGTACTTCACGACAGGCGGGCGCGGCGCCTTCGGCTTGACATGGAAGTCGAGTGTCGACTGCTCATTCTTCCTCCTCTCCTCGCGGCGTGCCCTGGTGTCCTTAGGGAGCATAGAGTCGAAGTTGTTGCTTGTCGCCCACGTATAGTACGCATTCTAGCTCAAATGAGAATCCTGTCACACAGGCAGTCAGCGCAAAGGTTACATACCAGATGGGTTGCCTGCAGATGTCGCCGCAGTGTTGAGATTTCGGCGACAAGTCGTGAATTTGATCGCTTTTTGCTTGAAAAGAGGTCAGATCAGTGAGATGTGAGTACGATGATGCAAGTTTGCATGACATACCTGCAGAGCTTGCAGTCGCGCACCTTCCTCTTTTCGTGAATGTACGACGGGGTAAAGAAGTTGTCAACGTCTCGACTCTTGTCCTCGCGCCTGGATTTCGAGTCCTAATTGTCGATGTTGATGACCTCAACGTCCTTCAGCAGGCCTGCAGCATCGCGAGCATCATCGTCAAGGTCTATAATGTCATTTTTGCCTGAACAAATGGTTCCATAAGTGAAACATGTCAGTGCGGATGGTTGGTAGTACTCACGCGACGTTCCGGGAAGCGGAGCCTCTACGGCTGGGCGGCTGCATGTGATGCCGGGGGATAGTTCGACATGCACTGCACCCGCTAAACGCTGTTTTTTCGCAGGTGGCAGCCCTGTTCGAAACGGTCAGACATGTGCTGTGGTTCGTAACGTAGAAGAGTCGAGGACGTACCTATCATGCCGGATGGTGCGCTAGATGAGTGCGCGCTGGCGCTGCTTTCTGCCTCGGAACCGCGCAAGGTAGTGATTGCATCGCGCTTGGTTGCTGAACTCTTCCCAGCAGGTGCACGAGATTCGTTATCGCCTGACTGGGATTGAGCACCAGGTGGATCGGCGGTCGGTACATCGGGGTCGTTGACAGCGTGCCTGTGGGCGGCGACCTCATGCTCGGCGGCATTTGCGGGGTCAGCGAGCTTCCTCGAGGGGCGCACCTTCCTCTTTGAGCTGCCGGCACCAGCGTTCATCATCGAGATCTGGAAGCAGGCTCCGAAGCGACAGGGACTTCTGTTCCATTTGTGGGTCCTGAGTCCGGTGACACAGGCGTCTATTGGTACTATACAGTTGGTCGCACGCGACTTCCCTCCAGTTAAAAGCCGCGGCCTACAAGGCCCGGCCTGGGCTTTCAAAAATGAAAGCCGGGCCTGCAGGCTTTGGAGGCCGGTGTGATGGGCCCGGCTCGGCCCGGCCTCAGTAGGCCCGGCTCGGGGGCTTCGATGGCCTGAGGCCGGGCCCGGCACATCACTAGCGGACGCAGTTAGGGCTCAGTGAGATCTCTGCTCTCGAGAGGGGGGACGGAATCTGGATTGCTGCGCTGCGAAGCGTGAGTATTTTACATCGGTGCCAAAATGGCGTGCTACGCATGTGACACCGGACCGGACCTTCGCGCTGTCGAGCCGACTGCGAACGCACGGACCTAGCGCCGGGGGCATCTTCAGGGCAGGCTGGTGCAAAGGACTTCGCTCCCCAAACGCCTGGTCATCCACCGGGTTCTGCGCAATGGCTGCATGTCGAGTCCCTCGCGGGACTTTGCGATCCATTGCAGAGGCTGCGAAGCTGCGAAGGCCTGCGGGTCTGTGCGAAGAACTGCGAAGAACTGCGAAGATGCGTGAAGATGCAAAGCTGCAAAGGCCTGCGGATCTGTGCAAAGGCCTGCGGATCTGTGCGAAGAACTGCGAAGATGCGCGAAGAACTGCGAAGATGCGCGAAGGGAGCGCCTTCGGTGCTCCGCAGCCTCGTGTGCGGAGTGGGGTCGCATCAGCGTGTCATGCGAAAATGCCAGCAGGCAAGCAGTATGGGACCCAGCAACAGAGCAGTTGGCCGGCCGGCCATCGAGGAGGGAGGAAGAGAGACAATGAGCTGACGTGGCAGAGTGCTTGCATTAGCGCTCATTTCCGTAGCTGCCCGAACGAGGCGTCCTTGCAGCTCCGACCCCACGGTATGGGCGCCTAAACCGGCCCATCCTAGTAGCCTCCTCCACGCTGGGCAGGACCCGAGAGCTACGGAAGTTGTGCTAGCAATTCGAGTCTGTGTTCGAACGTACGTGCTGCCCGTGACACGGCCGTAAGGACAGTGCTGATACTTCCGTTGTAGGGCGAGATGGCTATGACGTCTGGGGTCCTGTACACGCTGCATCGCTTTATGTATGGTCATGTAGTGACTACTTGGCCCGGGACAACCTACCATAATCCATCCCATCAACCCTACAGCACTGTACGCCTATGCAGGATCGACTTAGACCATTTTTCATCATCTTAGCACTCATCTGAGTCCGCACCAAGCTGGTCGATTCACTGTCCTGCCATATATGCAGGCCGGCATATACAGTATTGTGGTGCAAGAGCAAGCATGTTAGTCTTCTTCCATAAGCCGTCGCATCTCAGCACTGCACCGTAGCGGGACTTTTAGCGTGTGGCAAGTGTTAGGCAGCCCAGCCTGGGCGCAGGGTCGCACTGCGGTAGCGGGGCGGCAGCCGCGCGTATGACCGCAAGACAAGCTCGTTGTACGGACTAGAAATGCTACTCTGGTACTAGTACCAGAGTGCAGCCTGAGTTCGCTACCACCTTCAGGCTGTATTGGGCAAACCGTCGCCATCATCGTAAGCCACTCTCCAGTTCTTTCATATCAGCACTAAGCAGACTGATGCAGACATCTAGTGGAAGCGGAAGTTCATCTACAATGTCGTACTACGCGGGCCAGCCACCAGACCTCATCCCCACCTCCCGGCCAACTTACGACGCCCCAAACCCCTTCAATCAGCCCTCTGCGGACCTCCGATCGCGTGCACTTCCGCGTCCATTCCCAGATCCTTGCCCAGGCATCCCCGTTCTTCTCTACTATGCTCGAGCTTCCCCAGCCTACCGCGAGCGGGGACGCTCAAACGGAGATAGCTGGTGCAGCTGGGCCAGTCGTCGATGTGCCTGAGGACGGAGAAATACTCGAGTTGCGTTTGCGGCTGGTGTACCTGATCTCGAAACCCGAGCTCGACGACCGGGAAAGCATGGTACCCGCCCTCAAGGCGGCCTTGAGGCATCGAAGGAGTTGGAATACCTGGGCGACATGGCAGGGGTCTCTGCGGGTGACTACTTCCGCTTGACACGATTCCTGCGCGGCGATTCCTCCGTCGAAACCGAGTACGGGAACACCTCTGCCCCAGGGAGCCCTCGTGCGGAACCACACCCAGCCTCCCCCGTTCCTCAGATCGTGCACGAGTTCACGACCGCCATTCCCGACGCTGACGTGACCTGCAAGCCGTCCTCAGAAGGGCTTGGAGGCTCGACGATCTCGTTTGCTGCTCATCAGAGCGTCCTCTCCATGTTCTCGCCGGTTCTGAAGACGCGCCTTGCAGAAGCGAGGGATCCAACGCGTAGGTTAGCTGGACACCCCTCTTCAGGCCAGCAGCCCGTAGTGTTGGAGATCGAGGGCAGTCCCGAACTTGTATCTCGCCTTCTAAGCGTTTGCTATGGCAGGACGGACGACCTCTCTTCAGCCAGCCTCGAAATACTGGCCAAACTCACGCTGGCCGTCAAGTGGTACGAGATGCGGATGGTCGCTGGATGTACTCAAGCGGCCTGGGACCAGCGCGCCGCTCTCTCGCCGGTGGAGGCCTATATCGTTGCAATCAGGCACGGGCTGCGCGAACACGCGAGGAAAGCGGCGGCGAAGGTGTTGGAACGTCCTCTCAAAGACTACGCCTACGTGTCCGCGATGGAGGCGGCGCCCGCTCTTGCCTACCATCGTTTGATGCAGTACTTCGATAGCTGCAGCCGCGCTGTTCAGAAATGCTTTGCGCGAGCCGCGAAGGAGATCCCGAAGCACGGCTGTAAGGAGAAACTCAACGGTGGAAAGGAAGGGCTGTACACAACCACCTCGGTTCCGACCGCTCTGCAGGAAGCGGGTCGTGGCGGAGATATCGGCCCTCGGGCGGATTTGACCCATCTCGTGCGGGAGATCTTGACGACAGCCGAGTACATGGGGGATTCTACTGCCAGCGCCGTCATGAGAAGGGTCCTGGTGCAGACGCTCGATCTACCGACCAAGGTCAAGGCTGCACTCCGTAACGTGCGTCCAGCAGGGCATCTGTTCGCAATTTCAGATAACTTACCTGCAGCGGACAGATCCAGATAGAGGTGGACTAGTTGTAGGATGCTTCAGATTTCTTGGACACAGTACGCACCGAATCATGTAAATTGGAAGAACCGTCGACGGAATAGGGTTCCACCTGGATCAAAGGCAGAGCAATGCACGCTGTATTCGTAGGAAACTGCTCTATGCACATGTACTATATGTTGCAGCATAGCATAAGATGGAGAAAGGGACATACAAATGATACAGTCTGCCCGAGCAAGAAGACAGCGATATGGATAGCGAGACAAAGGCCCGGGCGTCAGGCAGGTTACCGCGAAGCGTCAGGACGCAGCACAGGGATATGGTGTCGGGAAGAGCGACTATCGCTTCTCAAACGCGAAGCCGATGTAGATGTCTAGAACAAGTGATCGTGAGCAACTGTGACGAGGGGGAGGAGGGAGAGGACGCACTGGCAGCTTCCCACTGGTCCTCGTCCATCTGACTTTCGCCGTTGGCGTCCACGACGTGCATGCGCTGTAATAGCTGACCAAACTCTTCGTGCTCGTGGTGCTCTTTGAACACGTCGTGAAACTCCTCCTTGTACACCGGATGCAGGCCGTGTTCCGCCGCCATTCTGATGCGGCGAACGTGCGTCAGTCGCACGTGCGCTATGCAGAGGAGACTGGACGTACTGGACAAAGTTATCCCAATGCACGACGTACTCGGGCACGTCGTCTACGGCGTCCTGCAGATAGAACCAATAGCGATGGCCGAAGAGCGGTCGCTTATCGCGTTCTTCGAAGCGGATCTTGTAGACGCTGTTGCCCCACGAGAGGTCTTCCGCGTCTGGGGGTAGCGCGTCCAATTGCTCCCTGCGGTGTCTCAGCATCAGAATCGGCTAATCGGACGAAAAGTCAGGAGCAGAGACGAACATGAGCAATCTGGCATTCGGAATGGTGCCGACGAAGATACCCCCTGGCCTGAGCCATGTCGAGACGTTCTTCAGCATCGTCCGCGCCTTCACCTCGCTCTCGAACGCGTAGTGCATACAGAACTGCATCGAGACCACGTCGAACGGCGTCGCGAGGAGCGTGGGCGGCAGCACGTCCGATAACACATGGCTGTAGCAGTCGAGCGCGAAAAAGTCCGCGACGAAGCGCGCGCCCCGGGACGTGGCGTGGCGATGTCGAGCCTGATCGATGGAGACCGCGGCGATATCTGCGCAAGAGTGAGCGACACAAGACACAGCGTGGGAAGCAACGACACGGACCGAGTCCGACGTATTCTGCAACGTTGGCTTTCGCCCACTTCGTCAGGTCGCCGCCTTTCCCACATCCCATGTCGAGCACGCGCCCGCGCATGCGCGAGCCGCGCCGCTGCGCGCTGGGCGAGGCCGCGAGCGCGGGGTGGGCGAACCGCGTGATGAGCACGCTCTTGACCCAGTTATTGAAGCTCTTGAGGCCGATAATGGGCGAGTCCTGGCGCTGTTGCACACCCACGTCTGGGCGCGCGTTGTCTATACATAGCGGGGAGAGTTATGTCAGAGAGCGTACGACAGGCAGATGACGTCAATGGGAGCGCAGCGGACGGGTACGCACAGTGCTCGACGACGACTGCGACATCACCAGAACGCCGCTTTTTCCGCGGACTCTCCTCGGAGGCCGCACCGTCCTCCTCGCGCTCGCGCTTGGCGGCGGGGGGCGGGCCGTCTCCGAGCAGGTTCTCGACGCGTTTCTGTTTGCGGAGGATCATCGTGCCCACCCCACCCGTGTAACTTCGGTACCGCTCCATTTCCGCAGGAGATAGTGGGACGAGGACGGACGTCGCTGGGGTGATCCTCCGCGGGGCGTAGGGTATCGCGCTGCGCTTGGAGGACGAGGGCGGAGGCGGCATGGGTTTCGGTGGGAGGCTGGAAGCAGGAGGGGGAAGAGACGAGGGCTCTTTGTGCTGTGGCACGCCGTTTCCTGAGCTGGTCCGCTGTCGCGGAGCAGGTTGTCTCTGCGTGGACGGAGATGTGGTCCTGGCCGGTGTTGGTGTGGCTGATGACAAGACAGACGCGTTCGGCGAGGCGGGGCGTGTTGGTCGTTGGGTTTGCGGCTGCATCTGCGTTTGCGACTGTTGCGGGTGGGGAGGCGGTACCATGGGAGCAGATGGGAGAGAGGCGGTCGAGACGAGCGGAGAACGTTGTGGCGCTTGCGGGGGAGGAGGCATCGAAGCACTCGAGCTGGTAGACGGCCGAGAGCTCGAGCTTGTTCCGGAAGGCGGGACGGAGGGAGCAGTCGAAGGCCGTGAGCCCGCGCTTCCCGGCAACGCAAGCGCCGGGGACGCCGTGGGCGTGGCGGCGCTGCCGGGGAGGGCCAAACCAGCCAGTTCCCGTTGTGGGGCGCGTTCCGTCGGTCTGAAGGGGCCGCCCAGCGCGGCTGAGGACGAGGACGAGGACGGGCGGGAGTTGATGCTCCCTGGATGGGTGAAATACGACGACGCCTCCCGGGCCTCTCGACCGCCGCTCGCTACCGATGGGGACTCGGGGACATTCGCTGAAGACCTGCGACGCATGGGCGTCGAGTGCGACAGTTGCTCTACTTCACGGCCGTCGTCCGGGTCTGAGATGAGGATGTGCGAGAGCGTGCCGGGGCCACGGGGTGTTGTGGGGGTGAAGAGAGGCGTGTCGAGGGCGGCAGGGGGGTCCGAGTTGAGCAGCACGGAGAGATCAGTCGCACGGCGGGTGAGGGGGCTGACGAGTGCTGGCCCGGGGCTGGGTTCTGAGGGGGAGGTGGTGGTAGATGAGGGAGAGGTGAGGACGGACATGGCGGAGCCTGGGGTGGCGGACGACACGGGTTGTGTGTGGTTGTGGGGCGGGGCGGGGGACTTTGCGGGGCGGATGTCGATGTGCATGTTGCGTGCGGGGGCGGGGAGGGCGAGGGAGGAGGAGATGGGAGAGTTGAGGACGGCATCGCGGACAGGATCGAAGGCCGGCATCGCAGAATAATATTATACAGACCGAGATGTCTGTTTTCTGCGCTGCTCGCTTCGGACTGGGCCGTTATTGGACGGCGAGGTGCGTATGACGGAGTGCGCCTCGCTCTCAGCGGCCGTGGCTCGAGTTTAGCTCACCGTGTCTGACAGCGTCGGTCGTTTTAGTCGTCCGTAGTGCGCACACAACTCGCGCAGATCGGACCCGTAGTCTTTTCTCCGGCCGTCCTCCGCGGCTCTCGGCGGCGGTCTCGGGAGCGTGCAGGCGACGGCGAGCGGGGCGGGGGCGGGAGTCGAGGAGGAGAGCGCGGGCGATGTGGGCGGGAATGTGGGCGATCGCGAGAAAGGGCCTTGCGATTGCGCAGACGCGGCGACTCGCACTCGCACTCGCCTCGCTCAGTCACACCCTCCGCCCATCCGCGCGCACCCCGCACCCGCTCGCCGGCTGCCCCAGCACACCCCGCTCGCTGCTCCCCACGACGTCCCCGACGCCCTCGACGCCGCTGGCGGCCCTGGGCTTACGTTACGGCGACCGTCGCTTTCCGGGCGAATTTATGTCTGGCGCTTCAGGCACGCTCCCCTGCACCCCGGCTCTGATCACGGTCATCTCCGTCCCCCTCGACGCTTTTACCTCCATTGTCATCTCGAACGTCTTCATGAATCCGCAAAGGGCTCTCGTCCGCCAGATCTCGCCCGGCTGCTGTCTGCGGATCTCTCTGGCTCGAAACTCACTCCCTGACCTTGTCCCTTGCCGCGCCCTTCCATGCCTCGGCCACGATGGATAGTGCGCATGCGGCGATAGATGCCTCGTACTCTCGCAGATAGGCTCTCTCGGCACACTCTTGCCCGGCTCATTGTCATTCAACCTCTCCTGGAGTTTCCCTGAAAGCCCGAATAAGTATCCAGATACCGTATGTACATATGGCCCTGTGCATCCTCTACTGGCATAGCCGCGCCAGCACCCGGACGTGCCTTGCATCCCTCGGAACGATAGCGGACGGCCGCGTTGCCTGGCGTCCTGTCGCTCGCTCGTTCGGACGCCTGCCAAAACGCGCAGATCCTCCCGAGGTGTCATCGCAGACAGTATGATGCAGATGGGCTGCCCCATCAGACAGCATGACCGATGGGTGTCCCTGGTCGTTCTACCTCCTCCCACTCGTCGATCGCCTGCGGCTCCTGCTCTATCGACTCAGCCTCTGTCCGCTCCCACGCCCGTCGGCGGGCCAGGCGCATGCGCAGCACAGCGAGGCCGCGCGCGAAGAGGAACGCGAGGCATTCTGCGACGGCGATCCCGACGATGTACCCGGCCAGCTTCGCGTGCTCCCGTTGCGGATCCAGGAACGAGTATGCTGCGAACGGGAGAAGGTGCCGGGCGTCAGTGCATCGGCCTCGGAGGTAGTCCTCAATTCGAGGTCACACGAGCGGGAGGAGACGGAGTACGTACTGTAAAAGCCCTGCGTCGCGTGCGTGATGTACGCCACGCCGAGGTAGCAGGCCAGCAGCAAGACGCAGAGCGGGAGGTGCAGCCAGGGGCTCGGCCTACCGTTCGTGAGCGTGATCTCGAACAGAGCGTATAGGCTGTTCATGGCGTGCTGTGAGATGTTGATCCACGCTGGACAGGGGTGGCCTTAGTCAAGGCGGGAGAGCAGGAGACACCCGAGACGTACTGTCAAAGCGGGTTGCGAACGTGCTCGGGCCTGATAGCAGCGCCCAGAATACGACCGTGACCACGAAAGCTGGGCAGATTGTGTGCGTCAGTGGGTGACCGCTGGGTCTGAGGATCGGCTAACTTACGGTAGGTCGTGATCGTAGAGTACAGCAGGAGGTGCAGGAACTGCAACGGACGCGGCCACCGCTGCAGCGGGTAGCCCTGGCCCCTCTTCAATGCGTAGCACAGGGTGTGCGCACCCGCTGCGAAGTAGTACGCGATTATCCCCGTGTAGGAGAGGTGCGTGAAGTACGAAAAGAACCTGCACGCCCGGGCCCTGATGAATACCGTTTCTCAGCACCTCGCCAGCGGACGGGTTACTCACGAATCGGCGTCATGCGTCTTCACGGCATCCCAGATCAGGTGGAAGAGCAGGACGAAGAGCGCGTACGACCCGAGCGCGAGGCGGATGGCCGCGAGGACGAGCGGGGAGAATACCGGAGAAGTTACGAGGTCGTGGTTCGGGTCGAACGGCGCGCCGACGCCCATTCGCGAGTAGAACCCAGCTCGCGGCGCTGTCTTCGCCGTCATCGGGCTTCGATGTCTTCTCTACGCCAAAAGTCTAAGTAGCTTCGCAAGAGGAAGGTATCGATAGCTGAAGCAGAGGTCGTGCGCAGAGCGGTTCGTTCGTTGGACGTGCGGGAAGCGTTGAAAGGAGCGACAAGCGGCAGCAGGTGAGGGCAGGGCGACCGAGGGGGCAATAGGCTCGCGCACGCTAGCGAGGAATAGGAGAGACAGCGCCAGCGGCGAGGAATGAGAGAAAAGGAAAGCTCGAAAGAAAGACGCGTACGGGCGACCGGGCACCAATGCAGAAGGATTCAGGGATCCAGGGGGGAGGGGGCTGATCAGCAGACGCGGCGGCGGCCCAGACATATGCACTGGCGGCGGTCGCTCGGCTGCGCTTCCCGCCGGGCGATGTTTTCGACTGGCGACTGCGTGGTTCATGCTGATGGCCGCCGGGAACGCTTGGGAACATCCGGGACTTTGCAAGTGGGAGTGCTGCGGGAGGAGGAGGCCATCAGCTTGTATCGCGCGGTGGCATTTGATTGAACTTCGCTCACATCAGGAGCTGCTGTTGAAGGACACGGCAGCCAGAGCTCGGAGAGGCTGCCCCGGATACTCGTACGCAAGTGTGTATACGACCGGTGCCCAACACCTGACCGTATCCTTGCAATGCTGTGGCAGTTTTTCTGTTGTTCGTCCGCGGCAGCATTGGCGGAACGTTGAGGCGGACTTCTTGCGCGTGTGTATGTTCGCGACCGCGACGCCAGACGCCGTCGACACATATAAGTACGTGACTCTGTAGCAAGTCGGCTCGGTGGAATCCGGACGGCGCCTACAAGTGTCTTCCGCCACCTCGCTCGCATCAACCACGATCAAATCTCAACTGCTGTGCTCGACCACTCGACATATTTCCATTGCATCCAGATCCAGTATCAATCATCTGTGCATCTGCTGGTGGTCAGACCATCGCAAAGGAACCGCTCCGGTGTCGCAACCTTGGTCGACGGACCAGCCTCAAATTAGCCCTCACCAGGAGCTGTGCAGTATCGGCAGCGCAGAAGCGTCTCAATGGCGAAAGCCAAAGCGAAAGGGTCATCTTCGAAAGCGGCGAAGGAGCAGTCTCGAGCTGCAGCATGCTTGCTCGAAGACTTCCTCTTCCTTGGACCAGCCTCCGCCGCATCGGATGCTGGATTCCTAACGGCGAAGGCAATCACCCATGTCCTATCCATAGGCCAAGATCCTCCAAAGAAACTCGACCTACACGTGCTGGACCCAGTGTCCGGACGCACGACCGCTCTGCAGTACCATCGACTCCGTCTTGTCGACGCCGGCTCTTCTGCGAGCTCGCTGCAGACGTGCGTCGACGCAGCCTCAGCACTCCTCGAACGATTCAGGTCCGAAAAGGGTCGTGTACTTGTCCACGGCTCTGCTGGGATCTCTCGCTCGCCCGCCGTCGCAGTGGGTTATATGATGCGCCACCATGGGAAGACCCTGAAGGAGGCGTTGCACGTCGTCGTCAGTGCCCGCCCCGCGGTCTCGCCCAATCCCGAGTTCATTGGCTGGCTCAAGGAGGAGGAGATCCGCCTCTTCGGCCGGGGGACCCTCTCGGTGGACCGCCTGCCTGCGAGACAAGCCGATCGTCTTGCACTTCTGCTTCCTGGTCCCTTGTCTCCTGAACAGTGTCCTACGTCGACGTCCACACCTTGACCGTCCACACTTTCCTTGCCCCCATTCTGACCCTCGCTCAGCGGCCAAGATGACGCCTGGGTAGGCACAAGGTCTGTGCAAACGTTGAGAGCCTAGTTGTCCCTTCAGCTTGAGGCCTCCTTTTCATTGGACGGCGTACGGCTCACACATGACCGGGAGGTACCACACCGCCCGCGGACGTGCACTGGCCCCGGAGACCGTCAGAAATGCATGCGGCTCCATCCTCACGTCGAAAGGTCATGAAGGACGTTATATGCAATACAGCTGAAGCTACCGCTGTAGATGGCAGGTTCCCAATCGCCGGCGGAGTCACGCTCGTCTCAATGGACGCTGCGACTTCCGCGAGCCGGTAGTGTAAAGGAATCGAAATACGTCTCGTTAACACTAGATGTAACGTACAACTGCATTACACCCCGTCAGCAGCAACCGTCCGCAACTCGATGCAATCTATCGCACTGTGCATTGTCTATTCGTATACGTATCGCAGGACTGAGGTATTAGGAAACGGTATGGAGCCTGTAAGCGCATTCGACGGCTCAAAACCACCGGCTGGGCGTGAGGCCGATCCGGTCGAGCATGCCCTTGAATGACTGCGGGACGAACGCGCCGAGAGCGGTTGTCGACTGTAGCTTCACGGGCTTGCCGAGGACTTCGAGGCTGGGCAGGCGGATCCGTTGGTGTGATTCGTACGAGGAGGATGGAGGCAGCACTCACTGGTATGCGGGCTTGCCGTCGATGACGATCTCGACTCTGACGATAGGGTGGCTGTAGTCTCTTGTATCGACCTCAATTGTCGCCCTGTTCCATCACCGCATTAATTCACTACGCTGCTGTAGACACGCCGAGGGCAAGACCTACCACTTGTAGTTGCCCTCCGCGATGTACTTGATGACTTTCTCCCGTGGGACCTCTTCAACGTACTTCACGACCTCCTGGGCGCCGTCCTCCTTCACCACGACCTCCTCACGCGTCTTGTTCACCACTTCCTCGCTGCGCGGCTTCAGCGTGCGGATAAATGGCACATAGAACATGCTCATCGGGCTCGTCGAAATCTCAAGCACGTTGTGGCCCGCGTCGCCGCTCTCGAACTCGATCGCTGCGAACTCGTGGCGGTCGCCCGAGAGGACGATAACGTTCGGGACAGACTGGAACGCGCTGAGGAGCGCGCTCTTCTCATACGGGAACGCGGCCCAGGTGTCCTCGAGCGCCTCGTACGTCCAGAGCGAGGTGAAGGGCACGGAGGAGACGATGAACTTGAATACCGCGGTGTTGTTCACCTGGGGAGGGGTGAACGTCAGTTAGGGGGCGTCGGCAAAGGGGTTGGAACATACCCTTCCGAGCCAGTCGTACAAGGCCGTCAATTGCTTGTCACCGAGCATTGTGTGCGCCGTGGGGTCGTCGGAGAAGATGTCGGAGCGGTACTTCCGGGTGTCCATGACGAAGAAGGCGGCATCGCCGTAGCGGAAGTCGTAGTAGTACTGACCATTCTCAATCGGATCGTAGTTGGCCTCCGCATTGTAGAGCTCGAAGGCGTTGGTTGCATTCGGGAACGGCGGGAGGGAGGCGTTCCCCTGTCCAGCATAGTTGTTGATGATCTACTGCAAATTGAGCGAGAGCTTCTGAGAGATGAAGAGAGGACCCCGTACCTCATGATCGTCGTAGGTATGGATGATCGCTGTCAAGACGCGACTTCTCAGTCAACCGATCGTGTTTGACGGTAGCAGCGAACTTACGGAGACGCTCATAGACCCTCCGGAAGCTCGGGCTGTTGTAGTTGCGGCGGTAGAGACGCCTGTATGCTTCCTTGTCGTCGCCGAAGTAGGCGGGTACATCGGCATAGATGAAGTCTCCGAGGAAGACCATGAACTCCGTGGGGGGTACCGACTTCTCGGGGGCTGTCGAAGTAGTGGCGTTCGTCGCAGAGGCTGTGACGTTCTCTAGAGTCGTGCTGTTACCTGAGGAAGTGGCCTCGGGATTCGATGCAGAGGGACAGCTCGAAGAACTCTGCGCAGCAACCGTTGGCAGCGGAACAGGAGCACGCTGAGAAGGCCAGAGATAATCCGCGAGCAAATCGAGACCCTTGATCCTACGGCCGTGCAGGGGTAGGTAAGGGAAGTTAGGGGTCATGCATGATGAGGCAATGAAGCGGTAATAAGAACCGCTGTGAAGGCGGGGATCCGGGGCAGTATGGAAGCGAATCGGAGCGGCAGGGTAGGGCAGAGCGGTCTTATTTAAATCCTCGAAGCGGTCTGAAAGGACAATCAGTATGGCTGACATGAGTCACGGATTGCAGCTCCCTGCGGACTCACATTCGTACTGCGTGTTGGGCCATAGTCCTTGCAAGTTGACGGTCTGCACCCAGTCGCGTTCTGCCGTCAAATTGGCGATAGGACCTTCGCGCCAAGAGGCGTCAGAGTCCGTCTTGCCATTGGCTTGTCTCCAGGAGACGCGGACGAGGTTCTCCGTAGCATTGACGGCGGGGTAGCGAACTACGATCTTTGCGGTGTCCGGGTAGAGAGCACCGACGCGAGTGTAGACTACGTCGGACGCGGAGTCGAAGTAGGGGAAGAGAACGAACTCTGCGACGGCGAGAAGAAGCAGGGTGTTTATGGCGAGATTCGCTCGACGCAGTACTTGGACTGGGGAAGGGATGGAGAAGATGATGGTCGAGAGGGCGGATTTAAGCTGATACACTGAGTGAGAAAGTCGATCCCTCCGAGTCCTAACGCGAACTTACTGTCGGGGGTTCGACGACAGGAACTACCGCGGTTGTTTCGGAGACTGCGACATCAGTGACTACATCGCCGTTTTGGTCAGACTTTTCCTGCTCTATGGTCACGACCTCCTCTTTGACCGCAATGACTTCTGAGAAAGCGGGGGTGCCAAAGTGGGTTGTGACGAGATAGGCGAGGTATAGCACAGGTATAAGATATTTTGCTTTCGACACGGGTGCCTAAGGAGACATTTGGTCAATGAGGCGCGTTGGTGATGTACGGTGTATGGGCGGACGCACCACTTCGAGAAAGATATAGACTACGATGCGGTACAGAGTAGATATCGCCGAGCTAGCGATGGCCAGATTGGCCGCCATTGCGATGGTGAGTCTTGAGCGTGTCGTCGTGTCCGGTCGTGAGGATGTGGTGGTGCGGAGAGAGGGGGTATGCGTATGTTTTGTGGCGATAGTAGCAGGGTGAGGGAGTCGGGCGAGTGATGTCAGGCAGCAGTGCTCTCGCGTGGTTGTTGCCTGTTTCGGACGAGGCTACTGCAACCGTCTGGGCGAGTTCTGCTAACGACGGTCATCTTCTCCTCCATCTCCTCCGTTCCTTGCTCTAACGACCCCTCATGCGTCTCTGAACAGCGGCGGATGTTCGGCCAACACTTCTAAAGCACACAAACACCGGTCTGAGCTGGGCGGTCTTGTTAAACGCGTACGGACCCCAACCACTTCTCGCGCGCGCCCTCTCGCCCGCCGCGCTCCCCCCATCATGGACACTCTCTTTGGCAAGCGTAAGAATCGACCAAGACAAGCATCCATTATCGCCCAAGATGCCAGCGAACGTTCTCTCCGACCTCTCTCTAGTGCATCCGTCGCGACAACCCGCTCAGATGCAACTCGGAGCTCACGCCATACACCCTCCATGTCTCCGTTCGAGCCTCATCACCACCACCTCTCCAACCTGTACAAACATGCGCCGCAGGATGACTTCTCCTTTCCACGCCCGGAGAACGACGAAGAGATCGAGATGCTATTCGAGAACATCATGCGTATGCGAGGTCTCGACGACATACCCCACCTGTCTATAGACCAGAAGTGGCACATCGTCTATAATGACGAGCAGCTACGGTGGCAGGACGAGCGAAGGAGAGAGGACCAGTCGCGCAAACAGCCTGAGGCGGGTCAGGCCGCAGCGTTCGTCGAGGGCACGCCTGAGTGGTACATCAAGAAGTTCATGGACAGAACAATTACGCCCAAGCAGGCATCTAGTCTACAAGTCTCTTTGCGTAGCAAGGAGATGAGGTTCGTCAAGACACTCTCGCCGCTGTACACGAGCCCTTAATTCACACAATCATAGCTGGTTCCGCCATTTTGTCTCGATGCAAGGCACCTCCGTCCTAGGGCAGGCGCTGCAGAATATTAGCCGCAAAGGTGTTCAGAGGTATGTACGGCACTCGATCGCTTTTGTTCAATGCACATGCATCTAGCCACATTACGCGGCGGGAAATAGCCGCTGTACCTGACCAAGGTGCGAGCGCGAGGAGAGCGGTCCTGGTCCTGAGCGCAAGGTTTCTGAGCCCATGTCAGAATATCCTGCTCCCCTCCAACCCTGGATAGTTGCACGGCGTTCGTTCTTCACCTTGGTCGGAGACGGTGGTATGTCTCGTCGCGTACTGACCCCATGAGACTGTATGCCAGCGACCTCTGAACTCGGGAGGGCTATTTCTAGAAAGGAGGCGTCACGTACGGAGAAAGTCAGCATTGCTTGGCAACAGGAGTCTGCACGATGGCGAGGGCCTATAGACATCACCTGCCGCATTGATGATATAATGGACGATCGTGACCTCACTAACTACTACGCAGGCGCAAAGAAGACATCGAGCTCGAATATGAGATCGCAAAGTGTCTCAAGCAAATCCTAAACCACCAGGTATGTTCCTCTGTTCTTGCCCGCCCCACGGCTATGCTCACTCCCTGCGCAGTTTGCCGCCAATGACGCGCTTAACCACCCTATGATACTGACGCAAATTGCGTCCGCCCTGAATACGCCCAACCTACCAACGAGAAAACTTCTTCTTGACCTGCTGTGTTTCCTAGAATACTACAACGACGGCCAATGTCATAACCTGGTCGTCAGTGCACTGGAGGCTCTCAGCGCCGCCAACAACGAAGCAGGCAATCCGTATGCATACTGGTTCAAGTCGCTCGAAAGTGCCCTTGCGGGCAGGGGTAAGATGGGTACCCTTGTCGGTGCCAGCGACGAGGTCAAGCGCCATGGCGGCGTAGACCCTTCCCTGAACGACTATACGGTACGCGCCCCGCTCGCTCTCTTCAAGTGTCCCGCTCACACTGCTGTAGCTCTCCAACGTCATTTTCATCAATGCCATTATGATCAACATCGAAGACCTGGACATCCGAGTGCACCACCGCTCGCAAATGGACGCGGCAGGGCTTCAGCGCATCATCGCGCACTGTCGCACTTTCGGCGTCGCGGTCATCGACAAGCAGCTGCAGATTCTGCAGCAAATGATCGACGACGACGAGGCGAAGATCAAAGAGCGTGTCGACCAGGAGATCCTGCGCGACCTCGCCAACCCGGAGGACGTCTACAACGCCTTGCGCGCGAAGACGGCGGACACGAAGGCGAAGGACCATTTCCTGTCCATCATGCAGCACATGCTCCTCATTCGAGAGGAGGGTCCCGCACTCGCGCACTACTACCAACTGATTGATTCGCTCGTCGCGGACGTCGTCCTCGACAAGAAGCTCGTAGGGGCGGAACAGCGCCTTGGCCATTCGGTCGAGCGGATCATCGCGCACTTCAACGAGGCGGACCGGCATCAGCACCTGGAGGACGAGCTCGCCAAGGCAAACGCGGCGGCCCTTCGGTACCGTCTGGAAAAGGAGGCGCTGGAGGAGGAGGTCGCACAGGGCGAGGGCGGGCTCGTTGGGTCGCTCAAGTCCAAAGTCGCGCGGTTGGAGGAGAAGCTCGCGATCTCGCGCGAGAACACGATGAAGCTGCAGGGTCAACTGGAGACGCAGAAGGCGGGGTACGAGGAGCAGATCGCGCAGCTCGAAGCGCAGATCATGGAGCTGTTCCGGATGCTGAAGGAGGTCAGCCGCGGCGTCGGCAAGATCATCGACCACGCGAACGCTGGCGGGATGGACCGCAAGACGCTTATCGACACGCTCGAGAAGCACTTCCAGCGCGACAAGACTATAAGCATTCTTGAAGGGCGGCGGCAGCGTGGGGAAGAGGAAGGTGAGGAAGGTGAGGACACGCCGAAGAAGGATGGGAGCTTGCGGCGCCGTGGGCTGCCGTCAGCGAGAGGGAGGAAGGTATCCCGGATGGGGATGGCTAGAGTATCGGAGGCACAGAATGGACATATCTCGCAGTTCATGGACGCGGACGACGCCATCGAACAGGAGCAGATCCAGCAGCAGATCGCCGAGGGTGCTATGGTAGGCCGTCTCCGAAGTTTTGGCATATGACTGGGTCTCAAGGATCTTGATCAGCAGAACGTCATGCGCGATGGGGCATCTTCCAGTCCGCGGAGCATACGGACGCCCTCTCGTCGCAACAAGAATCTTCCCCGGACGCCTTTGGGCAGTGAGTACATTCTCCCAGACAGACCCAACTCGAAAGGAATGTTCACCATCCACAGCGCACTTCGCTGCCGACAGCGATAGTCGTAGTGTGTCGCTGGCCGACACCACAGACGACTTCGATGGAGAAAGCGAGCTCCGGCGATCGACGTCGACTCGTAGCCTGGCCTCCAACCCGACGACCGAAGCGACTTCAGTCAGTTCCGGGCTGTCATTGGATACTCATGCGAATGGGAAGTCGGTACCTCCATCCCTCGACTCGCCGGCGCAGCCTGGCTCGCTTGCAGAGCAACTACGGAGACATCTTACGAAACGAGGTCGCCCGCCATCGGAGCCGAGCCCTCTCAACTCGCCAGTTCCGGAAGAAGCTATACCACCTGTGCCTCCTCCGCCTCCTCCGCCTCCAGGCTCTGCCGGTGGTGCTCCTCCACCTCCTCCACCTCCTCCGCCACCTCCTCCGCCGCCTCCTCCGCCACCACCAGGCATGGGGGCCAAGTCCGGTGGGGGACCCCCTCCGCCGCCACCGCCACCTGGTCCTCCCCCGCCGCCACCGCCGCCGCCGGGTATGAAGGGCAACTACCCTTCAACGCCGAGCTCTGGGCCGACATCAGGGCGCGCGTCACTGCTTGGCGCAAATATCTCGAACCTATTAGCGGCACGCAAGGACATTGCGATCACGCCGAGCACGAAGATGAAGCAGCTGCAGTGGGACAAGCTACCGCCGCAGCAAGCGGAGCGGACGGTGTTCAAGGAAACGGCGCACGAGGACGAGTGGGTGAAGAAGCTCCAGTCGGACGGTGTCTGGATGGAGATGGAGGAGGACTTCAAGGCAAAGCAGCTGGTGATCAACCTCATGGGTGCGCCACACCTCTTCCAAGGTGTTTTGTGCTGTACACTGACAAGAGACGCAGCCAAGCAGAAGCGTGCAGAGTTGAAGAGTGTCCTCGATCCGCAGACCAAGAAGCGTGTCGGTGAGTTCATTCTGACATCTATAGTTGCACGCTCTGGACTGTGCTGACTGTTCAAAAGAAATCCTTATCCAGACGGTGAAGAGGCTCCAACCAGAAGAGCTTGCCCTCCGCATCCGCGACTTCGATCAGGAGGTGTGCACACAGACGTTCCTGAGCGAGTTGAAGCCTGTCCTGCCCAACCCAGAGCAGGTGCGTATTGGTGCCACAATATCCAAAGCCTCCGCTAATCCTCTATGAAAGGTCGGAAAACTCAATGTATACCGCAACGCAGATCCCGAAGAGCTCGCAGGTCTCCACCCCTCGGATCGTCTTATGGTCCAACTTATCAAGATCGACCGTCTTGGCCCCCGTATCGAAGGCATGCTCTACAAGGTCGTCTTCGAAGAGACGTGGTCGCTGCTCGATGATGTAAGTTGGGCTCGTGGCGGCTGGGCCCAACTGCTCGTATGCTCACTCTGGAACAGAGCGCTCGGAAACTGTCAGAGGCTGGCAAGGCACTGCTAGAGGCGAAGCACTTCAAGGAGTTGCTCAGTGTAAGTTTTGGTATTATCTGCGCGCTCGAGGACCAACTGACTGTCTTCCTCTAGCTCATCCTCCTCATCGGTAACTATATGAACGGTACTGGAGTCAAGGGTGGCGCGTTCGGTTTCCGTGTCAGCAGCATCAACAAAGTATGTACAGTCCGCATAGAGAGGCACTGAGTCTGATTTGCTGACCGGCCATTCCACAGCTGGTCGACACAAAGTCACTGCACAATACGACCCTATTGCACTTCCTGGAGCGAACCGTCGCCAAGCACTTCCCAGACATGGAGGCCTTCCTCGACGAGCTCGCCGCACCTGCAGAAGCCTATCGAGGTATAGTCAAATCCATGGTTGGCGCACCACCGATGACTGATGATGGCCGCAGTGAACTTGCAAGACGTCAGGAAGAGCTTGGGCGAACTCCGAGAAGGTCTCAAGGCCATCCGGAAGGAGCTGACCGAGCACTTCTCTGACATGGACATGAACGACAAATACGGGAAGCAGATGTGGCAATTCGTAGGTCGCGCGACGGCCCAACTGGAAGACCTCGTGGACGACGTGAATCATGCGGATTCGACCTTCTCTGAAGTTGTCAAGTACTATGGCGAAGATGAGAAGAGCATGAACTCTGCTGAGTTCTATGGTATCTTCAAGACGTTCGTGACTTCATACAAGGTTCGTTCAGCGCTTCAGCTATCGTGGTAGCGTTTCTGAGACAAAGTCTTGTGCAGAAATGTCGCGCCGAGAACATGGCTTTGGCGGAAGAACGAATGGCCGTGGAAAAGCGGCGGCAAGCAGCCGAGGATGCCAAGGCGAACAAGCTGAAAGCAGCAGAGCAGCCGCAGCAGGCGGAGGAGGACAATGCTGCGCTGGACAACTTGCTCGAGAAGCTGCGCAATGGCGACAGCGTGGGTCGCAAAGCACGGCGAACCCGGAAGAGCACCGCACCTCGCACGCCCGCGGCACCACTCACGCTCAATACCGACATCCTGCTCACGGCGAAGTCGGGCGACGATACTGCAGATATAGCACGCGACATGCTTGCGAAGCTGAAAGCAGATGGTTTCGATACCATTACCCCCTCGACGCCTACTGCAACAAGCATGCGGCGGTCGCGGCGGAAGAGAGATACCGAAGGGGTGGCTGCCCTCGCAGCTCTGGGGGAAAGCATAGTCTCGCCGGGCGGGGACCTGCGAGAAGACTCAGATACCACAGCAGGATCTCCGCCCGCGGCGGCTTCGGACTCGATAGAGGAGCAGCCCAGTCTTGATTAGCTGTATTGACCTGTACCCGCGGACCCATCCCTTTTCGCCTTGCCGCTCGCATAGTTGTATACCCGTGCCACTGTATAGCCTACGCTCTCCACATTGCTGCCTAGTTTTCTCTTCGTTTTATCCTACATGATGTATTCCATTCGCACACATTCTTTTGGATATGACGGACATGACCAGATGGAGTCCATGCATAGACGGGTCACAACCTCGAGCTGCCACGCTTCTCGAGCCATTCAGTTAGCTCGTTGGTCGAGCGCTGAGGAGCTCGTGAGGAAACATGAAACAAAGACTCATGTGGTGGCATACCTTGACCCACGCCGCTCGAGACTTAATGGTGTCGAGAGTTTGATTCAGCGCCATGTCGAACTTCGACGTATCCTTGTCCTGTGGGCATCTCAGTCCCAAGCCCTACATGACAATCTTTAACGTCTTCACCTTGAAGAATGCCGCAGTCTCTTCGTAGTCCTTGTCAGAGGATAAACCCCCGAATGAGATCTGCAGGGTGTTACGGCAGTAGTAGTGAACGTCCAGTCAAGTGAGAACGCCGACTTTACACACCTCAGTCCAGCGGATGAGGCCGAAGTTACCAGCGTAACGTTTCTCGAACTGAACAACTTTAGCCACTCGCAGCTTCGCGCATTTCTGAGGAACTTACGGCAGCGAAGTTCTCCTTGAACTTGTTCGCCAAAAACCGCCTGGTGACAAAGTTCCGCATGAGACCTCCGGCGTAGTAGAAGGTGTCCTGGTCGCGAGCCTCGGTCATAATGAACTTGAATGTGTCCTCAGCGATGTTCAGGTCCTTGCTGGCACCCATCGACCGCATGGCAGCAAGACCCTGCGAAGGAGTCTTCGCCTTCGCCGCGATGCGCTTGACGGCTTCCCATTCGGGCTGCCCGCCCTCCTGTACCCCCTGTGATGCTCATGGTCAGCAGGGTTTTTGTCAGCTACGGTATTTGATGTACAATTCTGAAGGTGATATTGATCAAGTCACCCGGGATCTGCGAGTCGTCTCCGGTCTTGAGGAAATGATCGAAGCGCTTCTGCAACTCGCCTATCACCCTGAAACAAGCATTCAACAAGGGCACATCCACGCGGTGTCGTTAGACATACCAAGGATCGCCAGCTTCAGCCGCTTGTTCAATCGCAGTCGTACGCAACTGCACGTCGTCGTACGGATCTGACTCCTTGTACGCGAATCCCAGACGCTTCACGATCGGGACAAAGAGCTCCTGGACGCCATTGTCAAGCCTGTGCCTCATTTCGATGTTTCCAAACTCACCCTTCGGAACGCGTTCAATCGGTCTACAACCTCAGCATTCTCCCACCAGGTGGAGACGATGGCGGCGAGGTTGCTGGCAATGGCATCCCATACCAGGTCTGGTCAATACGGTCAGCGGTGTCAGGTGCGTGTGTCGGAAGTTGACTACATACACTCCTTCTCGTTCCGCAGAGTGCTGATGAGTTCCAGAGCACTGCTAACGGTGGTGTACCCCGCCTTTGAGAGCGCCAATGCGTCCAAAACAAGGCCGATCCGGTCTGACAAGGAGAAAGGCGAGTCCGGTGCCGCCGCCTGCTCCCCAAGTTTTGTCAGTCTCTCTGGAGGATACCGGACAGCATCTGTGGTCTGTTGAACTGTATACCCGCACGCATATGGACGACCATCACTCACAGAATGCGGTCGTGTCAGCGTTCAGCTTGTATGGCTTGCTGGTGTCGAGAGGAATGAACTTCTCGCGCTCGTCGAGGAGGATGTCCTTGTTGATGGTAGTCTTGCCGTCCGCGTCCACCGTAAGGATGTTGAGCGGATTAGTCCTGGAGAAGGGAATGAGCGGTTCCTTGAAACAGTGAGAGAGCATGCCAGGAATCTCACCAGATAGTCTCGTTGTCCTTAGGATCTGCAGGTCCAGTCTCCAGGAAACGATCCTGCCTGACGTGTATACCACCTTGCTTCTCGGTGACGGTGATGACAGGATAGCCCATCTGAGGGAACCCTATCAGCGTAGCTCGACTGCGAGCTCATTCTGAACGCACCTTTTTGACCCAGTTGTCCATCATTTTCGGGATGTCCAAGCCTGCCACAGTTATCGCGCTGACTTAAGATATGCGTGATAGATTAACTGACCTGTGGCGGCCTGAATACCCTCCCACAAATCCCTTGTGACACTGTTCTTGTACATGTGCTTCTTGAGGTAGATGGATACGCCCTTAAGGAAGCGGTCCTCGCCCACGTAGCTAGCAAGCATTCTGAGGACTATCCAAGAGGTCATTGTTGTGATCTTGCGGAATGTCTGCATGGTGCTCACCAGAAGCTGCCTTGGCATACGACAAATGGTCGAATATCTAGGCGGACAGGAGACAGTCATGGATCATATGTCTTTGCCCCCCTCGGGCTCACTCACCTGGTTGATCATGTTCGCATCCGGGCATTCCACCTCGATGGGATGTGACGAGAGCTTAGCATCGAGAGCTCGCGCACGGAAGAAATGTGAGCCGAGGAATTCAGAGTCCAACTTCCACTCAGGGAAGACTCTATGACGCTAAGCCTTAGCACGGCTCTCTTGTTAATTCAATGCATGCTCACTTGTCTGCGGAGGACATCAGCACATGGAAAAGAGGCTATATCAAGCGACCTCACCGAGAATGATTTTCTCGCCCATCTAAGTGCTCCACCTGTGAGTACTCATCGACTCGCTGTAAGGAGTACATACTCACCAGAGTGGCGAAGCCTGCGGAAAAGCAGTATGTCCATCAATTGCGTACTGCAAGACAGTTCAGGTGTCTTACCTTCGTTCAGGTACAGGTTGTCCCACCACTCCATCGTGGTGATGTTACCAAACCTGGATAATCTCTCAGGGAAGTCGAAGAGCTCCTGAAGCGTAGGACCCACCACATGTGCGCGACTTCGTGGCTCTGTGTCGCCGCGACGTTCTGCTTGTACTTGATGTCGGCCGAATTGGGGTCGAGCAGGAAGGCTTGCGTGCGACCGGTGATCAATCCCTGTAACCAACACTCAGCGATCGTGCCACAGACAATGAGAGGCTTCATACCCAATTCTCCATGGCACCTATCCAAACATCGGGATGAATGACATTGCCAAAGGGCAGTCTGCTGTGTATCACGCACCTGAGTCGAAATCGCTTGCCTGGTCAATCACTTCGATCAGTAGTTACAGTGGACGACCAATCATGTCACTTACCACCAGCGTATCCAGCTTGGGCAAGGGGTACTCGATGTCGAAGACCTCTTCATAGAGCGGGAGGACCATGCGCTTGATATCGAGAGCGAATTGAGCCTGGGAAATGACGTCCGCAGTGGCTGTCCATCCTACTGTCATTATGCGGTCCCATTACCCATATGAAGTCCCCCAACCAACCATAGATACGCAATGGGCGGACTTTGCCGCTCAGAGGGCTCTTGTATGAGCTTTCCAGGTACTCGAACGGTCCATTAGCATAAGCGACGAGATACGTCGAGACCTGACGACGCGTCCATCAGCCAGGGAGCGCTGGGGCCAGTCGGATAATGAGTTCCCCACCGGAGGAGTCGTCTCGAATCGAGTGATCTTCCACTGGCCAGGGTTGGGCAGCGTCGACAGCTTCTTTCCGATCCAAGAGTCCTTTGCAGCGCTCTCGGGCTTGTACACCTCCTCGGATACCGCAGGCATGTTGCTCAGATTGACAGAGTTCACCCGGGAAACGAGGGTGACGGCGAACGTCGCCTTCAGCAAAGGTTCGTCCCAGCACGGGAACGCCCGCCGGGCAGCTGTAGGCTGCATGGATGTATTCAGCATTGGCTGACACAGTGCGACACGATCGTGCGGAACGCCTACCTCAAACTGAGTAAGGGTGTACTTGAGTTCACCGTCTTTGCCGCCGGTCGAGCGGTAGTAGCCGAGCATGTCTCCCGTTAACTCTCCTTTGAAAGTGACAGAGAGGCGGGCCTTGCTGTCTGCAGGGAGAGCCTTGGCGAACGAGAATATGCCGCGCTCGTTCGCGGTGTCGAATTCCCTCGCAGACGCCGTCTGCACGCCCTCGAGCGCGGCAGACTGGAGCGAGACGTCGCCGAGGTCGAGGTTGGCGGTGTTGAGCACGACCCTGGACGTTTCTTTGTCCACGTGCAAGCTGGCACAAATCAGCCTCTTCGCTCGAACCATCTCAGCAGCCGAGACCTACTCGATGTGGACGATACCCTCGAACTTGGAGTTCTCGAGGTCGGTCCACACTGTGAGGTCATAGTGGGTAGGCTTGACGTCCGTGGGCAGACGGTAGTCCTGCTGGGCAGAAACGGGAGCACTCGCAGACATGGTGAGGGGAGAAGCGGCTATGGAGCAGTTCCGGATATGAAGCAGAGGAGCTAGGCTGCGCTGTGGTCTGCTACGCGTGCGAGCGGACTGGGGCTGAGGTTTCCGTTCCGGCGCTGTGTCACGGTTCACTTGGGGGCTTTTGCGGTCTGTGGAAAGGAGTCGAGCGGCGTGGTAGCTGGGTATTGCTAGAGCGTTGATTTCTTGCGCGGTGAGACGACCTGGTAGTGCAGAAGGTGACGGTCTGGAGCGAAGGAGACGCAGCGGACGAGCACAAGACCTCATCCGGGCGATGAGGGTGGATGGGAGCAGGTGCTGTAGGTGTCTATGTACGCCATCGTACCCGGCCATCGCGGCCCGACGCAGCTGCCAGCGCTTCGCAACTGCACCATCGACAACGTAGAGGCCTGAAACTGACAGAAGTGCAGCATCTTCAACCAAAGAGCACCTTTTTTACGAAAGAACTGCAACGTTGATCACGCCAACGTCCATATCGCAATCTTGTGTATGTACATCGTCATCATCATCCGGCAACTCGGCGCTCGGTCGAGGTCAGCGGGAAGCAAGGGGCAGAAAGCGCAGTCCATTATACCACAAACGACATTATGCTGGCGTCAATCGCAGATCGGCAGTATCACAAAACAAGACAAACAGAAACGATACAGCGAAGGGCGAAGGGATATGCATGTGATAAACAGGAGACGAGGACGGGATATGAACGGGGAGGCGTGCATAGTACAGAGGTGAGAAAGCGTCGGGAGGCCGAACCGACGGGCGGGGAGGGAGTGCAGTTCACTCCTGGCCGAAGCCAACCGTTTCCCTGCGAATGTCAGTTAACGACTATCCCAGCCAAGAGCATGTCCGGGAGACTCACTCTACAGCCCACGTCAGCTTCTGCTCCAACGTCTCGTAGTCCTTGTATGGCGGCAGGTCGATGCGGTTGAAGCATGTGTGGCTCTTCGGCAGCTGGTTGGGATCGCCCGACTTCTCGATCGTAAACCGGCGCGGGCCATCGGACCCCTGCAGGTCCTTGAAGCCATTGACGGGGATACGCGATGTGCCCGTAGCGAATTGCAGCAGCCTCGACTTTCGCTCCGGGGGCCAGCTCCGTACACACTTCCAGAACCACTGCACGACCTCGTCGTTGACCTCGTATCCACGGTAGTCCGTGTACTTCATCCAGTCGTCTCTGCAGTTAAAGTTGAGCATCCGCTACACATACCGATGGTAAGGGAGAGGATGACTTACACGTCAATCTCGGACATACCGCCGATGAGGAGCTCGAGCTCGCGCTCATCGAAGACGTTGATCAGGTCTTGAGGGATGAGCTCGCTGAAGCCCGACATGAACGCATCAAACTGCTCCTTAACGCGCTTGGATATACGGTACTCGACGATGAGGTTCACGTATTCCTTCTTGTTCTCCTCGGTGACGGGGATGTCCGCACCGCCTGGCTTGAGCTCAACCGTGACCATCTCGCCGAAGCGCTCCTCGGTGGTCGTGAACGTCTCATCGATGACGTCAGTGATATCGTTCTCACTGCACACAGGTGAGCGTGGAGAATGCCTGTGATGGGAAAGAGCGACTTACAGCATCCAGGTAAGACCGCGGTGCAACTCCGCATCGACGCTCTCGAGGTCGGCCAACGTCACCTTCTTCCTCAAGATCATCTTGTAGAAGGCGGTAACGAAGTACGCGTCCAAGAAGCGACGGTGGAAAATGCCGAGACCCAAGCATCGGCCGATGAACTTGAAGTAGTTCAAGTGCTCGGGGTTCACACCGGACGCGGGGTTGATCTGGAGGGTATAGTTGTCGTGTGCGGAGTACTCGAAGAGACAGTAGAAGGGGTTGAACATCTCGTGCGAGAGTAGGAAGAAGAATTCCCTGCATCACTCTTAGAAGTGCATTCTCCAACAGATCATGGCTGCAAACATACCTAGAGAGACCTCCGTAGTCGAGACCATCCTCACCCTCGAACTTGATCATAAGCCGCTTCTTGAGATCGTTCGGCGTCTGGCGCATGATCTCGGCGTAGCTGTCCTCGAAGATGTGGTTACGCCGGACCTTGATCTGGCAGTTCCCGGGCTGGTTGCGCATGGCGGGCTGGCTGCGGAAGTAGATGAGCTTTCTACGGAAGTCACGCTTGTACTGCGGCACGTTGGCGTCCAGCGTCGACGGCAGCCGCGGGTCGTCCCACGTCGTTGTCTTTGTGTTGTGGTCCACAAAGTAGACGCGGGCGGTGGACGTAAGACGCATCTCCCATCCGGAGGGCAAAGGTCCGAGCTGCGAGATCGTCTGCGGTTGCAATGCTGCATTCTGACCGTTGGGGCCCATGACCCGGATGACCGTCTGCCGGCGAGGGTCGACCCAAGTCGTCGTACGCGTGTTGTGGTCGACGTAGTAGGGTCGGCCCTGCAACGTGTGACGCTCCTCCCAGCCGGCAGGGAGAGGACCAAGCCCTCCTGACGTTGTCGCACCACCAGCGGGGACAACGGCACCGGCCTGCTCCTGACCAGTGACCGAACCCGTCCGCGCTACACCGTTGTTCGCCTCCAGCATGTCATCAGCGAGTATACGGCGGTTGTGCTGGTTGCGAGCAGCATTGGTCTCGCCATCCTGGGTATGAGTGTTGACGGTTTGGTTGGCGGACGGCCGGTGCCAGGTAGTGGAGCGGGTGTTGTGGTCAACGTAGTATGTTCGGCCGAGAGGATCGATACGGCGTTCCCAGCCGGGTGGTAGAGGTCCGTACTGGTCCTCGTGGGGGTTGAAGTTGCGCGTCTGGGCGTTGTTGTTTGACGCCGTATGCGCAGTCGCACTGGCATTCGTCGTCGCCGGGGTCTGCGCCGCAGCCGTAGCCGTCGTGGAGGGCGTCGTGCTCGTGGTGCTCAGAGGGCGGGCTGGAGAAGGAGTCGGCTGCACTTGTTCAGCCTGAGCAGTGCTGGGCGACACTTGGGGAACGGGCATAGTAACGTGTGCGTCTGGGGCGGTGTGGGCAGCGGCACTGGAGGAGCGAGAAAGAGAGCTACCAGCAACAAGGTTGCTGCTGCTGGCGCTGGCAGACGCCCCTGCTACGAAAAGGTTGCCAACTCCTTCCGTGATGGCGTTAATCTGAGTTTGGGAGGGCCCGGGGTTGTTGATGGGCTGGTTGACGTTGGTGGAGAGATAGAGGATCAGCTTGCCATGCACAACGAGGTTGTCGTTCGACTTTTTCAAGTCCAAGGTAAGCATTTCTGAGGTACAGCTTGTCAGTCAAACATATACGGGAGCACTGGGACACATCCACAGCCTTGATGACGGATCCCCGAGCAGTGCGGTGGGTGGGAAGCGTCATATGCAGCAAGATGGCGACTCCTGACCAATCCCAGCGGCTAAAATGCCACCATGTCGCCGGAGAGCGAACCTCTCACACATGTGCCAGGCCATGGTGAGCGTTGCCGGTTACGCATGCTCGTAGCGTATTGTAATCCTGCTCATGCTAGGGGATGTGCCCCAAGCAAGCAAAGGAAAACGACGTACCGTGGCCACCCAACTCCAAGTCAATGACATCGCTGACTTTGACATTGACAACTCCGAGGAAACCCTGGTCACGCTTCTTGAACTTGCGCTGGTCGAAGATCTGGACGGCGATGACAGAGTTCTCCTTGACGGTACTAGCACAGGGTAAGCAAGGCGCAAGGCTGGAGAGAGCGATGCACGTACATGTCGAAGCTCTCGTTCCAGTAGGGATTGAGCGTCTTCTTCATGACGCTGGTGGTGTGGGTTTGCTCTGCATCGACGGTGATAACAGCGAAGGGGTCAGGGAGGCGGAAGACCTCGCGTTTTGACAATCCATCGGCGGCAACAACTGGGAAGGAGATGAGCGACGCGCAGGGGAGCAACGGAGGGAATGCTATATACCAGTGATCCTGATGCGCTTCCTGGGGGGTGTAAGACAAGCACGGAATGGACTGGAGAGGGCGACTCACGGGGTACCCTGGGACGCCGTCATGGCGGAGGCCGTTGGGCACGCTGGAGGCCGACTGGAAGCTGAAGTAGACGGGGAGAGGAGAGGAGAGGAGGGGAGAGATGGGAGACGGAGGAGAGCGAGAGGCGGACGACGGACTCGGCCTCGGACTCGCCCGTCTCGTCGCTCGCCCAACTCAGCACTCGCCTTCCACAGCCTTCGGCCCTTCCGCCCCGGAACACCTCATGCCGACATGCCGCCCTCCGCCCAGCTCCGCCGTCTTATACTTAGCTCCGGTCCTCCTTACTTTCCACTTACTGCTCCTCCGGCCCTCCGGACCATCCTCCGGCGTTGGGCTCAGCCCTTTTGTTTCGACCTATACGTTCCCATCCAGTATTTCACGACAACAGCTACGGCGTAGATCCAGTGTTCTTCGAGACATGTCCGTCTCCCATCTAGCGTCCAGAAGGCAGTCGCCATCATGCCTCACGAGCTCGAGCCTTGTCTCACCGACTGCCCTCAGAGTCCGACAAGTTCAATGTCGACTCCGCGCGGTCTCGTCTCACTGACAATACCCAGCGGCCTTCACTGACTTCCACGGCACACCCAGCGATGCTCCCTGCGTTTACAAGACCGGTTCGCCTGGCCCAAACCCAATATCTGTTGGGCCCGAAGCGCGCCCCTTTTACCCGCGAGATGGGCCCTGTGTTATGTACGACCACCCCCCATCATGCCCTTCTGGCTTGACTCCCTCAAGACAACCGAGCCATACCTGAGACGTGCATTCCCGCGACGTCATGTCCACCATGATCATTGGCTTGGGTTCTCAACGCTAGGCTAAGGCAGGCGAAGCCATTCTGCCCTCTCGTGGTACACATCGGTGTCACCCAAGACTGTCGCCTCTGCAGTCACAAAGACCGTTGCAGAGCTCTGTCAAGGGTACTGTCCTCACTGAGGTAGGCCTCCGCCCAGTGGATATAGCTGTCCGCGAATGGACTCTGGTCGCGGCCCGAAGCTCAACTCCCTCCAACCTCTCACTGATCCTATCGCAGTGTCGGAGAAATCTAAGTGTGGTCCCGAGGGCGCTAATCTCCGGAGCGCCTCTGGGTGCCCTCGCGAGCGGGCCGGGAGCGAGGGCCGAGCTCTCCGAAGGCCATCCGGAACCGTGGTGAACTGCTCGAGGCCTCTTGAGCGCTTCCCGAGATCGATGGGGTTGATCGAGATGATCTCGAAATCGCGGGAGGGGATCGAGACTGGATCGCGAGGCTACCACCCCTCGCGAGTTCATACCTTGTACCGCGCACTTCGACGTCAGGCCCACTAGTTTCTCTCTTTTATCCTCGTTGTTGCATAGGTTGCTTCCGGAACTCTGTGGTACCATTGTTTAGTCTTCTGATTCTTTACAAGCCGCGCTGAGCACTCCTCGACACCTCAGCTAATGGGGCGCGGCCCAAAGAAATCAAACGTCTTCGTAACCTGCCCTCAATGCGGCAACGACAGGCTGAAAGCGGCTGGCTTACTGAAGCATATGCGCGCATGCGCGAAGAAACTGGGAATAGCGAAAGCGGCAGAGGACCTCAGGCTGGGACTGAACCGAGCTGTTCCAGGTACGTCTTGCAAGCTAGTCCCGGTGCGCGTGCGTTGCCCGTCGCACAGAAGAGTTCTTTGAGTGCTAACACCCGTCAAGGTCCTTCCGGGAGTGGGACGGGTACTCAGGTCGATCCCGTACCCCCCCTGCGCGCTGCTTCTGGGAGCGCAAGCTCTCAGATGGTAGCAGACGAGCTTGTCGCCTCGGACGCATCTGTTCAAAGTACGTGGATCTCAAACCGTCCTCACACGTACGCTCACTGTTACCAGTGCACGATGATATACTTTCGAATCAAGCCCACATCGACGAGGTCGTCAATGAACAAGAGCGCCGTGAGCATCTCATGCAGCGTGGCGCTTTCTATCTGACTGAGCAATTATGTGTAGGGCGTCCCTCAGTTGAGGTAGACGTTGACATGTTCGATGTGCCTATACCCCTCGCTGCCGTCTTCGACGACCCCCCGCCCAGTGGCTCCTCGTCCTCCGGCGATTCACCGTCCACATCTGCTGCTGATGAGCTCCCGCTCCCGACATTCCGGCCGCCGTCCCTCCGCAACGCTCCAGCAGAGCTATTCGTGGATGATTTCCTCACTGTCCCCCATCCTCACTCTGGGCGCCCGTCGACCATCCATCATATCCAAGACTTCAACCGCAAGGCTCCGGATGTCGATCCCTCGCAACTGCCGCAAAAGCCGTACCATCCATTCAATACCCTCGAAGACTTCGACTTTGCTGAGTTCACGTCGAAAGTGTCGCTCAATCAGGCGGAGATCAACTCACTCCTGGAGCTCGTCCGCCGCATCTGTGACAAGCCTGACAATCTGACCTTCACCAGTGCTAAGGACGTCACCCAGGCTTGGGAGGTTGCGTCCCATATAGCACCATCTGTTTGTACAACTGCAATGCTTGTCCCTATGTAGTATGCTGAATGTTATATAGTATCGCGAACACACTGTCACAAAGCAGTATGGGGCTGAAGAGGTACCACGAAGCTTCACTTTCTATTTCCGCCCCCTATTCGACTGGGGTCTTAGCTTGCTGCGTGACCCTCTGCTTGCGTGCAAGTTCGCTTGGGATGCCATACGACTATTCAAATACAACGGTGAAGAATGGGAGCGCTTCATCGATGAGCCGCACACTGCAGACGGGTTCTGGCATATCCAGGCAAGTTGCTTTTCATCTCCATATAAACTCCCTCCATATGGTAACTTGCTGTATCTCCTCAGTCTGCTCTCCCCATTGGCGGCAGCCCCCTCTGCTACATCGTGTATGCAGACAAGACCCGACTCTCATCGTTTGGCACTCAAAAGGGCTACCCGATCATGGCACGCATTGCGAACTTGCCAGCAGAAATTCGCAATAGCACAGGTTATGGTGGTGGTCAAGTTGTGGGGTTCTTACCTGTTGTGAGGATGCACAAATTTTGGTGATCTACATATTGGTTTACAGACTGATACTGTATCAGGTTGAAGATGAGAATGAGGAGCGCAAGAAGGAGTTTGCGACATACAAGCGCATCATCTGGCATGACTCGTTCTGGGCTCTCCTTGAGACAGTTGCAGCCCATGCGAAGACCGGATACAAGTTCCGCTGCGGTGACAACATCGAGCGCATATTGTTTCCGATTATTCTCATACTTGTTGCCGACTACGAAGAACAGTGGGTGTTCCTACTGTGTTCCTCATAACAGAACTGACAGTGCTGACACATGCATGTAGAGCAATCATGTCCCTCACTCGAGGTGCAAATGGTCTCTTTCCTTGCCCAGTCTGTAAGGTCCCTCGTGACAAGCAGATCATCCTTGGAGTACGACCGCAGTTCCCCTTGCGACATCCCTCTGATGGACAAAGTCTCTTGACTGACGCCACCTTATCAAAGAAGGATCTGGAGTCCAAGCTCCAAGGTCTGGGTTTGCGCCCAGTCTGGGTATGTTTTAGGTGTCTGCTATGGAACTTGAGATTGCAGGTCGAGCTAACATGAGAATATCAGAACGTTTTCTGGAAGGTGCCACACTGCAATGTCTACCGTGCACTATCGTGGGACCGTCTACACGCATACCACGGTGGTCTTTTCAGTGACCATCTTTTTGAGGAGTTTCAACTCATAGTAGAAGGCCTACGGAGGGCCAGTAAAACACAAATAAATGATCAGTCAGTTTTCATACTTTTAGTCTTATATCCTTATAGCTTCACTGACTCTGCTGTTTCAAACTCAGAGCGGATGCCATCCCATCTTGGCCTGATCTGAACCACTTTGGTGCAATCTGTTCTGTCAAATTCACTGATGGCAGAAAATATGAGGATATATCCAAGGTTTGTGTGAGCTTTTATGGCCACATGCATTAAACTGATGATATGACTGCCTCAAGATCATTATACATGCAAGCTATAATGTTCTAAACCAAGCTGCTTCACCACGTGGCTACCTCCTTCTCCAATGCATACGCCGCTACATTGTTCTTGACATCCTCGCTGGCCTTCAAGTGCAAACCTCCCGCAGATTGCGGATGTATGCAGCTGAGCTTGTTAAGTTCTCCACGATCATTCAGGTTGGAGGCTGAGTCTTACATCTGTATTATGAATCCTGGAACTGAATGGTTTCAATATTCATTAGACCTATGCAAGGGAATATCCTGACAAGAACTGGAACTTCCCAAAGGCTCACACGCACCAGCATGTCATCGATGACATTATCTGGAAGGGGATTACCGCGATTTTCAATACCAAGCTCTTTGAAACAATGCATACACCCCTCAAGGCCATATACACTGACCAAACCAATTTCAAAGATGTTGAAGCTCAGGTGACCTGCATGCTGGCTCTGCATCCATGCCACATCCCCAGACTGACATACCTGAGTAGCTAGTAGTCCATGAACACCGCAGAATGGTTGCACAGGCCATCCGCGCATGTATCAATGCAGTCGATGAGGCTCGACGGAAGGCTGCAGAGCTCGAGAAAGCTCCACCAAGAACAGAAGATCCATTTCAATTCGATGGTATCCACCTGGGGTCCAAGCAGGCACCCATCACACTTGCACAGCTGGAAGCAGCAAATGCCCATGATTTCGACTTCGGACGATTTCACCTTCGTCTGGAGGAGTATCTCAACCGGCGGTTCCCCGATAATGGGAAGGGATGGATAAAGCTTAGCGCTCAAGATCAGGTATAGTACTCTCCTCATCCACAACTCCAAACCAATCTGTGCATCAGTCTCTCATTAACACTTACTGTCAGATTGTTGAGACACGCTATCTGAGGGTGGACTACGCCTCAGTTGTCACCTGGAAACTCGAGACCGACCAACTCCGCTGCAACCCAACATGGCGGGATAACCATGGGCGATGGGATCACATCATCTACAGGATTGACGACATGACCATCGGTTTTGCACAACTCATCTTCGTATTCATCTTCACATTCAACGGCATTCGGTATCCGACAGCTCTCATCTCCCCGCTCACCATAGTCCGCAACGCTCGACGCAGCACCCGCGACCATGACCTAGGCCTCTGCCGTGTACGTCGCGCACGGCAGCAGACTCCGCCAGAGTTCATCCCCGTAACATCAATAATCCGTGGAGCACTGATCCTGGACGACTTCGACTCGACAACTGGTGATGCCTTCGTGATCGATACAGTGGATGGCGATATGTTCTTGCGGCTCAGGCGAGACGTACCATTGTGGGACACTTGATGGTAGGGCATAGTAAGTACCAGAATGGTTCCTAGACAACAGATCACGGTTGTAGATGCCTCGGTTTCTCCGCCGGCTCAGAGATTTCATTAAGCAGCTCGCCATCGAGCTCAAGTCACTTCTGGTGGATCACCAATGCTTCTCATGCTGGATAAGTGATAAGCCGCTGCTTTGAGTATCAGCACAACTCGAGCGGCACGCCGCGGGTTGGAACAAGTGCCACCCGAAGACTCGGCAGCCTCCAGCGCTCGGCGGAACAGCGACTGCTGATGATCTCGTACTACACAGCACTGACCGCGAGTGTATCACTATGCTGAACCCACCTGACGTGACTTCAGGAGACCAGCTGGAGTCTGTAGGGTTGTCCGAGTCAAGGTGATTCAGTCGCATGGGCACCGGATATCGTCCTGGTAGGGTCGGCCCCGATCGGCCGCGGTGCCCTCAGCTAGGCTGGGTGGCGGCCCGCGGGCTGCACCTCTGAATCCCGCCAGACCCGGGTGTTTACTGTAGGTAATGTTCAGTGGCATCTACCGCCGGATTTTGGGTTAACCTGGTCAAGTCTACCTTAGGCATTTGCGGACGCAGCGGCCGAGACTACAAGTAGATCGTACTACGCTCGCCTATCCGGGGCAAACAAGGTGAAATTGTCACTCGATTGCTTGCCTAAGGCCCCATAACGTCCGACAGTGTCCGAGCCGTGTCGCAGTCACGGACTAAACATTTGAGCCTGAAACAGGTCAAGTGTCGCTGGTGCCTATTGTTCTTCCAGGATTGTCGTCCGAATCGAGAAGCGTGCATACTGTCACATCGCTCGTGACACGGACAAATCAGGAATCCAACAAGACCCTCAGGCTGACCTTCAACCATCGCCCAACCGCGACTCTCTCCCCACCACTCCGCCTCTGCCCCACCGCACTGAGCACTCGATATTTCTCGTCTTTGGGCGACGTCTGGAGATTTCTCCCACTCGAACAGCTTGTCTTGCCACGCCGACCTATAACCTGTGCGGATCCGACCTTGGAACCCGATTGTAGGCGTCGTTTGCAAACTGCAGCACGTTCCGTAGGAGTGTAGGAGGATTACGGCCGCAATATAATACGTGAGGGAGACGTCCTCACCACATAGCACCAGGTAATGTCTCATCTTCTACAGAGGCTCCCTGTGCCAGGTGCGGTCGCGGCTGAGCATGCCCAACCCCCTATCGGTTATCCCCCTTTGACTCTGATGCCTCACCTTTGCCTACCATACTGGCCTTCTTCGCATAATGATATGCTAACCATGGCTTGTTTTCTAGACACCCGCAAAGGTCGAGGCCGCGAACGTCGCAGCGCTTTACGACGAAGACATTCCCAGCCATCTCAGATACCGTCCAGGCTGTCCGGTATGTTGCAGCCGATCCTCTTCACTATGCCGCTCACGTCCGGTTTGTTCTCAGGTTTCCGTGGTAAGCCCGTGCTTGCGCTTCGCTACCTTCGACGAGATAGTGCATCACGCGGATCCGACCCTGGAACCCGGATGTCCACCATCTTCGTCAATGGCAAGGCGTAGTGGCTACAACCGACTAGAGGAGTTCTCGCTCAATCCACCGTCGCAGCACCGCATCCGAGCCCGTCAAGGTCG
>MU277677.1:636946-697648 GCA_022385805.1 Pilatotrama ljubarskyi
CCCCCTTTGACTCTGATGCCTCACCTTTGCCTACCATACTGGCCTTCTTCGCATAATGATATGCTAACCATGGCTTGTTTTCTAGACACCCGCAAAGGTCGAGGCCGCGAACGTCGCAGCGCTTTACGACGAAGACATTCCCAGCCATCTCAGATACCGTCCAGGCTGTCCGGTATGTTGCAGCCGATCCTCTTCACTATGCCGCTCACGTCCGGTTTGTTCTCAGGTTTCCGTGGTAAGCCCGTGCTTGCGCTTCGCTACCTTCGACGAGATAGTGCATCACGCGGATCCGACCCTGGAACCCGGATGTCCACCATCTTCGTCAATGGCAAGGCGTAGTGGCTACAACCGACTAGAGGAGTTCTCGCTCAATCCACCGTCGCAGCACCGCATCCGAGCCCGTCAAGGTCGTCCCTATCCCTGCCCGCCTCTCATAGCAGGTTTGAACATGTCTGCTTTGAATGCCACCGGCCGGGTACGTCAGTGTTGACACGGGTGTGAAGTACTAGTATTGATCTATTAGCTTTCAGACTCGCTCCGGAGCCATGTATTCTCCGTGGACTCTACCTGCCGCTGAGGCTCTGAAGATCGACGTCGATCTCAGCCCATTGGCCGAGAACGCAGAGCGCCGCGGTGCCCTCCTCTTCGACGGCCAACTAGATGACGAAGACGACCTCCCTATAGATAGGTACGTGCGCTCTGGGCTCGAACACCTGCTTCTTGACTTACAACAAGCTATCATGCCCGCCACAGCATAACAAAGCACCCTGACTCGGAGGACACCTCACCAGCTCAGGGTACCCCCGCGCTTCAGAATGGAAGCAACTGTGGGGCATACAGGGACCATTCTGGGCTCGTTGATGTGCACAGGTACGTGCTACATTCGCCGACTCGACCGCTCGCTGCTCATCAGCTTCACAGCGAGTCTAATGCTTCCTCTCCGCCGTCGGCCCCACGCATAGGCTCCTGCACCAGCGCGCCGCCGTACAGCATACGGCTACCCTCACAGGACAAGAAGAATCGGGATAAGTTGCGATCGAAGAAACGGCACACTGCCAAGCGTGCTGCAAAACAAGAAGATGCTGCTCGCGATTCCGTCGAGCGGCAGATCAAGGTTGTCGCGCTAAAAGCGACCAGGATCGTCCAGGCCGTACCAGTCAACATAGATGCGTCCGGTAGGTCGGTCCGAGTACGTTCCTAATCAAGGCTGATCTCCTTGTACAACAGGCCCACTACCCCACGCAGCTGCTGTCGCGCAAGGCTGCCTGTCTGACCGCCGCCCAGTCGCAAGCTCTGGCTTCATCGGAAGGAGGCTGGAGCCACACACAGACGACCGTCAGCCGCTCACGAAAGCTGATGCCCTCGCACTTGGCTTCCGTTATATCGCATGGGACGGGCGGTAAGTTCAGCTTTCCAACGTCTGCATATAACGGTGCATGACATTAACTAGTACATTTACAGTCGACCTCACGCGCTTCTTGACAATTGCGATAGAGTGTTCGCCATGCTCGTCGGAAGCCCGAAGGATCAGCAGGCTTGGGCTCAGGTCAACAATGAGGTACAATCAGCATTCGAGGACGCGCGCCGCGAATACAAGCTCGATTCAAAGCAAGCAAACCACCGGCGGGGATCCTTCCCTGCTGTGGCTGCAGGCATATCGTACGGCGGTGGTCAGACGGTGAGTGCCCCTACGACGTCGGAAGGTTCCGTGCGCTGATTCACTGCTTGACCAGCGTGTCAGCAATCTCTCCCAGTCCCCACACAACGAAGCTGTCGTGCAGAAGCTCTTAGCTAACCATGCAGTCTGTCGACTGGCGGGATTTGGCGATGGTATGTTCTTCAACCTCGGTACTAATCCCTCGACGATTCTCAACTATCCTCAGCTGCATTCAAGCTGTATGCGCCTCGCCTTCATGCCTACTACTCCCGCACAATGCAAGCACTACGCAGGAGTGACCGGAGTCTCAAGCCAAACTTCAGAAAGAGCGCCTTCGGCGGTGCGACGTTTAATCTCGGTCCTCGCGTGGTCACCTTCGTCCATACCGACCACCTCAACCATCCAGCCGGCTGGTGTGCCATCACTGCCATCGGCCGGTTCGATCCCACAGAGGGCGGTCACCTTCTCCTCTGGGACCTCAAACTCATGATTGAGTTTCCGCCAGGTGCCCTGGTACTAATTCCATCGGCAATTCTACGCCATTCAAACACCACGATCAAGGGGCACGAACGCCGCTACTCATTCACCCAGTATTCTGCAGGTGGCCTGTTCAGGTGGGTAGAGTGCGGATTCAAGTCACAAGCCACCTTCCATGCGGAGGGCGGAGATTACGGCCTATCAGGCGCGCAGCGTTGGCTACGGGACGTCGGATTGTGGAGCACCTGGGACGAGTTGCAACATCGGGTATGAGGAATTGTTACAAGGTGAGTTCTCCGGAGCGGTCGTTGGATCGAGACACTCACATGACGCTGTATGGAGTGTCACCAGGTCGAATTATACCGAATAGAGTCCGCTCTTCAGAATATAACGCCCTGATCATCCCTTCCCACTCGTGAGATCTGCGCTCTCTCCGACCATCCGGGATGGCTAGCCGTCTTGCGTAGGACATCTGCCGGGCATTCCTCGGAATTCGGACTGTGAGTCGTGTACCTACCGCTCGAGGACGATCGGCGGGTCATCTGAGCTGGTGACGAGCTGCGGTCGTTCTTCACCGCTTCATCCCACATTGTGCTACTCATTCCAGGACCTCAAGGAGACGGTGCGGCAGGATTCAGTGCAGCTCGTCTCGTTGACCAACGTGCTCTTCTAAGCGATCGACCTTTTGCAAGGTGCATCACTGACGTCTATGAATCCTTGCACAGCGATCTGCTCACTTCCATTTATCACAGGATTACTCCATAGAGAGGATGCACGCCTACCCTCGGATTATGACAGTGAGTTCTATCACCGCACCTTCTGCGTAGATCCTACCAGCGACATTACGACGAACAGGAGCAGCGCGAATACACGTACTCATGGGTGAGCAGCGAGCGGGTCACCGATGGGCATTGGGTATATAGGTGAGGCTGACTCGGAGATCCGTCTCATCAAGGTGTCGCTGACGCTGCACGCCATCGGAACCCCTCCGCTGCATAGCTCGAGCCCGCCCGCGCTCACCTCCTCGCCCCTCGCTCCCTTCAAGCCATTGATCACGCAAAGCACGCGTGAGTATATCTATTGCAGTACCCCTCAGCGCTCGATAGGTATCCTTCGATCTCACGCAGGGCTGGCAGGATGCAACATACCCAACGCGCCCCAGGATATATCCAAGCAACAGGGACGCAGGCAAACATCGCTCTCCAGGACAATGGCCAGTTCTATGACGAAGATGAAGAGGATGAGGACGTCAAAGAGCTCATCCAGGTTGCGCCGCCCATCCGAGCTGGGTCCAGGAATGACCTTGCCCGAGACTCCTCTGCCAGTACGAACGAACACCAGGACGTAGGTACTAACTGTTTCTATCATTTTCATCCACTCACGCATTATTTCAGGCTCTATACGCCCTGCAGTTGACGTCGCAGCAGCAGCAGGACAAGATCCGTGAGCTGGAGATGAAACTCACATCCTCCGAGGCTCAGCGCACGAAGCGATCTAAGAAGGGCAAGGCTAAGACCACCGACACTCCGCCCAACGAAGTCGCTGCCTCGGCTTCCGCTGCTGGCGGTCAAGACAAGCCTGAGATCTTTCATCTCAAAGATAGTGTCGCGCAAGCGGGCCGAAAGTATGCCTTCGTCTTCCGTGCTTGGCCTCCCCCGCCCTCCGCCTGGCAGTACCCAGAACGACCGTCGGTTGATCCCCTCAACGCCAGTACACGCTACCCAAAAGAGGGAACTCCTGCAGAGAAGGCTGAGGCTCTCTCTCGCGCGTACGCCGCGGAGATATACGACATCCTTCCCGTGTCGCTCCACCCTCACCTCCTGAATGACTACGTTATCGACGAGGTATGATTGACATGTGTTGCCGCTTGAGACTGCTCACTCACTATGCACCGCAGTTCACCAAGAAGATCAACGATCAGAAGAGCAAGATTGTCAGCAAGGCCCGTGGGGCGCGACACCTAATCTTCAAAGATACCGAGTGCCTGAACATATCCGCATTCGCATCGGCGTCTGCAATGGACACAGATCCGACGGTCCTCGAATATCGTTCCACAGCAGACAATCCCTATCCACCAATCATCTTCCCTGCGGGAAAGGCAGGGCAGACAAAGTATCTCTTCATGAGCACTTCGATCGCCTGGGTGAGTCGATGTTGCATCACTTCTCGCTGCCTGGGCTGCTCACCCGCGTTCATCAGTTCATTCGCGTCACCCTCTTCGGGCGCAGCTCCATGGACTACACCAGTGACGACAACCCGAAGGCAAAGCCGTACCACCCGAACTACAATGCGACAGCGCGACTGTGGAAGATCAAGGAACTGACACCCGGGATGATTGCATTCGCTGCGGTCGCAGTAAGTTGCACGTTTAGCCTTCTGCAACATAGGTTGATGCTAATGCATCCAAGGTCCGTC
Source organism: Pilatotrama ljubarskyi (assembly GCA_022385805.1). Taxonomy (NCBI): domain Eukaryota; kingdom Fungi; phylum Basidiomycota; class Agaricomycetes; order Polyporales; family Polyporaceae; genus Pilatotrama; species Pilatotrama ljubarskyi. The sequence continues at coordinate 641,496 of MU277677.1, forward strand.
ATCTTCTCTACCCGGACGAGGCCTTTGATACTTCCGGGTCAGTACCGCGCGTCCCCTACGAAGAGCTCTTCGACGAATATGTGAAGATCCTCATACAATACTGGACGGGCCCCCGTATCGGGAAGGTGCGCGAGTGGATAACAGCTAGAGTCTTCAAGAACATCGCCTCGCATTCTGTTTCAGCCGATGGCTCTGACACGATTGTGGGCCGGGGCATCGATGCGCTGGACCTGGACAAGCTCAATGAACTGGGCTCCAGCGACGAGGACACACACCGCACCAGTCAAGGCGATGTAACGGCCTTCGCAGAGTCCCCCCGCCTGCCTGCTTACTCCGCTCCTATGGGTCGCCCTGCGATCTCCTCCTCCGCCGTCTCTTACGCCTCTGTCGCCCCTGTCCCGTCGAGGCCCGCGTCGCGCCCGGTTGCTACGGCAGTGTCAGCGCCCTCTAATGCTGGACCAGCCCCAATCCGAGCACCCCCAGCTGCAGCCTCTAGGCCAGACACTCTCACCGGACATGCTCATTCCCTTGCAGCCGCAAACACGGTCTCTGGGTCTGGACCTGCTCTGACGGGGCCAGTATCAGAACTTCTGTACGTGTTGTCTGCCTCACCTGACCCACCCGTCCAGGCTTTGCATTAATCACTCAATCACACAGTGCACCGGATCCCAATCAGCTCGCAACGGTCCTGCACGAAGTCTCATTATCCGGGGACTCAGATTCTCGTGGTCACCATGTACAGCTAGAGGCACCTCCTCACCTGGCTACAGCTACCTCGACTGCCACCTCTCCGACGCCTGCGATGGCGACGGTGACGCAGAAAGGTCCTGTCAAGCCGCGCAAGCCTCGCGCGGGCACTACACGGGCACGGAATGGCGCCGGAGTTCAGCAGGAGGCCCTGACAACAGAGGAACATATGAATTCCGCGCCGGGCCCTGCCGCTCAAGCCTCAGCGGCTGCACCACTGCGCCGCTCTAACAGGCCGAAGAAGTAGAACCCAGACAAATGTAGTGCGTGCCTATATAATCAGTTGCGCAGTGCTGCACATCGCAGCGAGTTGTCCTTCATCTAACCATGCTGCAGGCAGGTCTTCCCGCCATCGCAATCGCGTCCTGTGCGACCTCAAGAGGTTTGAAGCGGTCTTTGCCGCGGTGTACGAGGGGAGTGGTCATAACAACAAATGTATCAGTACATCTAGTCGCGCCCTGTCGAATTGAGTAGCTTCTTGGCGACGGTGCAGATGCTCGCAGACATGCAGGGACTACCCGTACCCTCCCCATCAGGGTCAGTAGTGGCCTGTCATATTGATTCACAACACAAAGCGTACAAAGACCTCATGGCCTAGTGGTTTTGCGAGGCAGTGAGCGCTTATAGAGTCGGGCAGGTCGCGAGTTCGAATCCTCACCCCCTCCCAATATTCGGGTAAGCGCTCCATAAGGAAGCGTTCTTAACCTCAGGGTAAGTGTCTCTAGTGTAATCTCAAGCAGGCAGGTAATCACTAACGAATCGAGTAAGTGTAACGGGTAAGGCTCCAGGTAAGTGCAAAGTGACTACAGAACAAACAGTAATCAACATTCGTTAAAAGGGGTCCGCGCAACCGATTAGATCAACAGAGATAAGCAAGGCTCCGACAACGCCGGGGTCCATCAGGAGCTGGTGCGCACCGCGCCTGAAGCAGTCTTTTTCCGCCGGCAGGTACCCGAGATCTGGATTGCCTCGGGCAGGTACCCGAGGGCTCGCCACCCTCCGGATTGCCATCACCTCTTCGGGAGGCTGCGCGATTGCCGGCGAGCTGCCGGAGCCTACGTTCGCCTCGGGAGGCCTCCAGATCTGTGGGCACGGCATCCCGCAGGCGCCTGCTTCTCGGGAAGGCATCCCGAAGCCATCAGGAGGCGCCTCCCGAGGAAATATCTCGCCTCGCGCAGCGGGCCGGGCCTCGGAGCCTCCGAGCGCCTCCTGAGGCCTCGGGATGCCCGTGAGAAAAGTCCGACAAGAGTTCCGTCAAGTCCACCCTTCGCCTCTCTGTAGTCTCGTACAAGACTCCCTATGACGAGGGGACCGCCTCTCTTTACTTCCGCCGCAGCGAAGATAGCGACGATGTCTTCGTTCTCACCGCTGCCCACGTGACCAAACACCGGTTTGGCGTACTCGAATCCCAGGAAGCGCCACGAAGAAAATGTGCACCTGGGTACTAGTAGGGGACGTACGAGATTGCTATAGTTGCTATTTTGTCCAGAACCGGCACCCTCCACAGCATGGTCGAGACATTGCAGAAGAAGATCGAGAGGCTTGAACTTGGCCGTATCGCAGGGGGCCCCAGTCGCTTCAAGAGGCCGAGCATGAGATGGGAGACCTGGACAGGAGCATAGTAGCGCTGGATCGCTGGATCGTCTTCACTCCGTTGTTACCAAGCGCAGCTCGAATCTGCAGCAGCGTGTTGTCGGCTTTGTCCTGCACTCCGACCCGAGCAGCCTCGGGGCCAGCCCGTGCACCCTTGACTGGGCTGCAATCCAGCTCTAGAGGATTATGGTCGACTGGGAGACTACCAAGTGTCACAGCGTTTTCATCGGTGAGCTTCCCAACCAGTTTTCGGCCTGCCCATTTACTCCCGGACCCATGCTGACCAGCTGTATTTACCATAACCCGTAGGTGGCAGAGATCAAAGAGGAGGAATACTGCGGTTCCCCAAAGCCTTGGACGGTCGGGTTACCGCTACCCCTGGATAGGCTCCTCCAGGTCGGCGGCGTCGATCCTGAGAGCGTGATACACCAGCCCAAGCAACTCAACGCTCACGGCCACAATGCCATGCCGGTGATTAAGAACGGTCAGAGAACCGGCAACACCGTGCGTTGGCTCAACGGCCTGAAGTATCTCATCCGCTCCCACGCCGGTGACGTCGAGTTCACCGCCCTCGGGACCACCATCCTGCCCTACGGAGGCGGCCATGGTGCCTTCTCTGGCTCTACCGGCCTCGACAGAGGGGGGGGGGGGGGGGGCTGTTGCTATGATCACCGGTGGCGGCGCGCATGGCCTCCGCGACCGACATAACATTGGCGACCGCGTACTATGAGCTCCAGCCGCGGATCAAGGAGGCTTTGCCAGGCTGCTTCCTCTACCCATCCGCCAATGAGTCGGCTTGTGTGATGATCTTCGCTTCAGTACTACACCACCTTCTATCGCATCCATCCCAGCCAAGGATCCCTAAGACCTCTTAGGGTTGAACGTTGAATCCGGGAATACCACGTTCGGTCGAGAACACATCAACTCGGGATCTGTTCTACGACTGGAGCAGGTTATCCCATGACTCCCGTATTCGCCACTGGCGTGCACGGTGGGACCTTACGGATGATTGTCGCGCGTTGTACTATACACCTATGATTATATTGCTGTAGTAATATCCCTTAACGAACCTGTGGTTGTACAAGCAAATCGATTCCACGTCGAGCAATAGCGCACATACTCCAACCGCTCAATTCCTCGATAGGCTTATAATAATCGGTCTACCGGCTGGCATATTCGTCAGGGTCGTCGACAGGTCTCGCCCCTCCTTACGAATCTTCATCCAAGCCATTCCGCGACCATCGTCATGCCACAGCTCACGATGCTCAGCTGCATTTCTCGGAATAGTCCAACCACTGGGATACCTGACCTGCATCAAGACAATGGCTATGATGCATCCTACACATTCGCCAGACCCGAATATGTATCACCCCAGCCAGTAGTCAAAATTCACGTTGACCCCTCCTTCGCAGTCAAGGACTGGTTCGAAAAGCGTTGTTGGATGCGCGCATAATGATCCATCTCCGCCTGGCTGACACTTGGCACGAGCTCGCGCAGCGCCGCGTTGAAGTCTTCCTCTGAGACGAGCACCTCGGTCTCGGCGGGTGTCGCGAGCTCGCCGAGGTAATACTGGGGCGTCATCGGGAACGGGTGCGGAGAGTCGGGCGGCGGGGAGGCATTCCACTTGGCTAGGAGGGACGGCGAGATGAGGAGAAGGACGATGCGCGGTGTCACTAGAACTTACCGATCATCGCCTCGAGTTCTTCGGCCTTGCGAGACATTGCTTTGAGGAGAGCGTCCGCGCAGAGCGCGTAGAAGTCGGCGCCAGTGTAGTGAAAAGGACATTGCTCAGCGATGCGTTCGAGCTTGAGGTCGGGGTGGAGGCGGAACTTGCGCGTCAGCGCCTGCAGGATGTTCAGTTGTGCTTCGTGGGTGGTGCTGACTCCCAAGTACAGCATACGGTCGAATCTGACAGGGTGCTTGAGTTGACAGAATGCTAATATCTACGAAGGCCGGAATACGTACCGTCCCGGTCTCAGCAAAGCAGGATCAAGCAAGTCAGGCCGGTTAGTAGCCCCGATGACAAAGACATCCGCGCCCGACTTCCCGCCCGACAAACCATCAAGCTCCGCGAGCAGCTGGCTGACAATGCGGTCCATGACTCCGCCGGAGTCGCCATGGTTGCCTCGTTTCGGGGCCACGGAGTCGAGCTCGTCGAAGAAGATGACACACGGACGGGCGTCGCGGGCGCGCTGGAATACCCGGCGGACGTTCGCCTCGGACTCGCCGATGTACATGTTGAGTAGCTCGGGGCCTTTGACGGAGAAGAAGTTGAGCGCGCACGACGTCGCGACTGCTTTGGCGATGAGTGTCTTTCCTGTGCCTGGTGGGCCGTAGAGTAGGACGCCGGATCTTTGCTTTAGTCCGTCAGCGAATAGCTCGGGATGCTCGAGCGGTAGCTGAATGGTATCCAGGATGTCGGCCTTGACGTGGGCGAGACCGCCGACGTCGTCCCATGTTACCGAGGGTATCTTTGGCGCACCGATGCTCTCCGAATATGACGCTCTCGCTTTGCCGAGAGCTGACTCGAAATCCGCCGCGGTCAAGGGGATACCCGATGAGAAGACGTCGTAAGCGTTCCTACCGTTGTGTTAGGTCAGCTCGTTGGTGCGTTGCATCGCGTTGGATAGCTTACCAGGCGACTATTGAGCGCTGAACAGCAGCAGACTTGGCACGGGCAACGAGGTCGACGAGGTCGGCGGCGACCAGCGCCGCTGTTTGCAATGCCATATCCTTGACGGAGACGTCCGGGGCCAGGGCACTGCCTGAAAGTGCTGATAGGAGAATCTCATAGCGCTCCGCTTCCCCGGGTGCCTGGCACAGTGGGCATGAGCGATCAGCGGAGGCTTGAACCATGCAGACATACCTCGAACACGACTTCATGCTTGAAGCATGAGAGGATCTTGGACGGTACTCGCTCGTGACTATCGGTCGTGCCGAAGAGGAGCACAGGGAAGCCAGTCAGACTCCATGAGGGCTGTAAGCTTGCTATGCAGTCGCGGAGCACTTCTGCTACGGCTGGCTCTGCAGGCATGGCGTGGTTTTTTCAGAGAGCGCATATATGGGTCAAAGGTGAGCGTACCCTTGCCAGGCTCTTGACCTTGCGTGCTCTGTGCGAAGGCGTCGATGTGCTTCAGGAGGAGAATGCAAGGAGAGCAGGACGCTGCTCGTTCGAACCGGGCCTGTAGCGTTCCCTCTGTCTTTGCGTCGGTATCTCCGATCACATCGTAGCAATCCACCTGCAATGACATGAGCTGGAGGCGGAGGATAATACGATGAGGGATTGCTCACTTCGAGAAGATGGATACCCAGCCGTTGAGCGACCCAGCTAGCTGTCGTAGACTTGCCGACACCTCGCGGACCTTGCAACAGGATTGAGAGCTGGAGATGATAATCTACTGCCCTCCGGTTGAGCGCGGCCGACGAGAGAGCAAGCAGTTTTCCGTAGGCCGTGTCTTGATCTGGAATCAGATTCACAGGGGGCGGCACCTTCTGAACTGCTGGGACTGAGTGGCTTTCACACAAGTATGGATGAAGGATGTGTCCTACCGATGCCAAGATATTGGGCCATATCCGGTACACGAGAGTGCTCTACGCCCGTCTGAACCATGCGAGTGGCCGAAGGGTCCACCCAGCATCCGAGTTCGCCAACGGTGGCGCCAACGTACATGTCGGGAGACGACATCTCACCTAGACGTGAGGGAACGCTGTGTTCAACGTTGGTGACGAGGAAGTAGACGAGCTCGTTCGGTTCGCCAGGGGTTTCCACGACGCTGCAATACATCGCATCAGCGGCAAGACGGGGCGGGAGGATGGCTTCACTGACTCGAATTCGCCGCCGTCTCCAGATTGATCCGGGTCCTCCTCGTCCGGTATGCTGTGATGTCTCAGCAGGTCATCGGTATTGATGCCTACTGCGATGACATCGCCCTGCTTAACGAGACGAGTGCTGTCTTTGAAGTAGCTCTGCAGCGCATGCAGGAAGAGGGACTGATACGTCCTGTCCGTGGAGAATGCAGACGCAACTCGAGCGATGGTGACCGTCTTCGCGACCGGTATCGTGGGTCGTCGCGACCCGAACGGACTCGGACGGATGCAGACTTGGGACTTTGGTTCGAGTCCTCCGTGTTCCCGTAGATTGTACAGAAGTTGCGGAGAGAGGTACAGTCCGCTGCCAAGCACCGGTTAGAAGACGACATCTACAATGTAGCGATAGGCTCACTGATTGCTTGCAATGTCGTCTCTTGCGTGTACGCGAGCCAAGCGGAAGTTGTGTCCGCGCTCACAGCGGATGATAGCCTGCCGAGACATGAGTTCGTATATGCTGCTATTGCCCCATAGTACACGTACCCAGTCGCCATCCAGGACGCCGATGCGGCTCAGTTCTGAGGTGCGCACGTAGACCGCGCATTCGTTCTCAAGGGAGAGTACCTGTTTGTCGAGGGCATATGCCTTGTAGGCACGCTCGGGCTGACTTAGACTCAGGTTGCCGGCCGAGTCTGACACCCCGTTGGCGACGCCGTTCGGGGCATGTCCATTCGGGGGAGACCCAGGATTATCCGCCACATTCAGCGAGCGAAGCACGGAGCCGGCGAGGAAGTCCTCTCCGATCTCGAACTCGCCCTGCTCAGACCCAGAAATCTCAGGCTCGGAGTAGCCGTCAATGTCGCCGTCCGGGATAGTGGGTATGGCGTCTTCTGCGACAACCTCTCCCGATGCCGGAGGAGCAGACACGTAGACCTTGGTGCTGCCACGCCGAGAGACGCCTTGCTGCACTGGCGCAGCCATGACCAGTCTGAACTGCAGGGTAGAAGTCAGGGCGGCGGAGGACCCGGACGCGTCGTGATCGCGCGTGAGGGTATACGTCGTGCCCTCGCGGAGCACCATCTCGCTGGCAAATAGCCATTCCTCCAACGCGTGAGGATTAGAAGACGCGTATTCATACGCTTCGTCCGAGAGAGCTGAGAAGATAACTTCGGAGAGAGCGAGCGGACGGATGACGGTGACCAGGTGCGTCGGCTCTGCTGGTACCGTACTGGCCTGGCCGGCGGGGAATATGTGAGGGTATTCTGTCTGCCAACGCCTCGGAAGAGACAGCTCCTTGACCTATATGCCGCGCATGTCGTCGGTGCTGAGCCTATGTACAGAGCTGCAGCCGACTCACGTTCCGGTCCAGGACTCCCCAGCAGGCTATGGACGGCAATCCGGGAGCGCTACCGGTCTGTTTGCCCGCAGACCGCGCAATCGAGAGCGCGACCTTCTCGTCCGCAGAGAGCAGCAGCGCATTCCATATGGGCTCCGGCACGCGCGCGACGTCGTCGGCGGGGGCGGGGGCGTCGTGGAATGCGGGGGAGGCACTGGCGGTGGGCGGACGCTCGAACAAGAAGGGCATCCCGAGCACGGCGCACAAGCGCCCGTGCTGCTCTCTTTTTCACGCTCGTCCACTTTCGCGGCTCGCTCGTGTTTCCGCCGCCTCTCTTTGCCGCCGCCGCCCGCTCTCTGTGCGCACCGGCTTTCTGGGTCCAGCAGCTCCGGAAGTGCGCTGCTGGTTAGCTCGCTGTTTGGTCTAGCGACGCTACTTGTGTGAAATATGAGCAGAGGACGAGGAGGATTTGGCGGTCGTGGTGGAGGTACGTCTGGGAAATCAGGCTGGTCGTGTGCATGGCTCAATTCATGGAAATTTGCAGGCCGCGGTGGTGGCAGGGGAGGTTTCACCCAGAGGGACCAGGGTCCTCCTGATACTGTTCTCGGTATATCTATGCTACTGTGTCTTCACGGCGTACCCCATCTAAGATCATCTCTGCACAGAAATGGGCTCTTTCCTGCACGCAGTAGAAGACGAAATGCTCTGCCAGTCGCTCATCCCCGACAAAGTCCCCTACTTCAACGCGCCCATCTACCTCCAAAACAAGTCCGTCATCGGCCGCGTGGACGAGATCCTCGGGCCGATCAACGAGGTCTACTTCTCGGTGAAGATGGGCGAGGGCATGGTCGCCAGCAGCTTCAAGAAGGGCGACAAGGTGTACATAGGCGGCGACAAGCTCCTTCCCCTCGAGCGGTTCTTGCCTAAACCTAAGGCTGCCGGGGGTGAGCGTTGTTCCTCGGTGGATGATGCCTGCACGGAGTGCTCATGTGTGGTTTCTAGGTGTGAAAAAGGCCCGTGGGGCTGGTGGACGTGGGGGTGCTGGCGGCAGAGGCCGCGGCGCCCCGGGCGGTCGGGGAGGCTTCTCGCGCGGAGGAGGCCGTGGCGCACCAAGAGGGCGGGGCGGTTTTGGCGGAGGACGGGGTGCACCCAGAGGCCGTGGTGGCTTCGGTGGTGGCGGTTTTAGTGGTGGTCGGGGCCGCGGTGGTGGCTACCGAGGATCATAGTGGGGATGTGCTTGTGTGTAGTAGGCGGTGTACGAGTTTCCCGTTGCTTTCTCCATCTCTTTGCCATTCCGCTTGTATCTTACTCTGAGCGACGCTCACCGGTCCGCTCTGCGGTAAACTGCTATATTACAGTAGAGATCCGAAAGGAAAGGTATGGCTACAGAAGAAGGGTATACAGGTGGTATTACAACTTCAGCGCTTTGATCTCCTCCGCGACGGTCTTGACGCGCTCTGAACGCTCGAGCTGGACGGGTACCGCCTGGACAGACGAATCAGTGGCAGGGTATCACACTACGTGAGGTGAACGCACCTGCTTGAGCTCCTCCACAATAGCGAAGGTCTGGGATGCAACATCTTCGATACGCTGGTGCGCGGCTGCTGGTACTGCTGGTAGCATGAGCAGAGGTATTCGACCGGAAAAGCGACACACGACATACTCTCGTCATCGATCTGCACGTCCTCTTCACCTAGCTCGTCGAGCACTGCGGCTTCTTCTGTGTCTAGCTCCGCCTGGCTGGCTAAGAGTTCGCGCATCTGCCTCTCAATCTCCTCGGGCTTTGTGCGGCGCTCCCTGGCTATCTGGAGGTCCCATCGGAGGCTTTGGTCTGAGAGAGACCAGATGTGTCGGTCGAAGCCCTCGTCGAACGGCTCCATGTCTGGATTGTAAAGTGGAGCAGTGATTGATCAGCTTGATTGAGAGAGCAAATCAGGGGTAGAACGTACCTTCTTCGTCCTCGTTGATGTCTTCCAGGTTCTGGCCGTTGACCCGGATGTTGGGCCTCGCCATGTCGAACGTTCGGTCAATAAACTGGAAATCCAAACATAAGCAGAATGTTGCGGGCGCGACGTGAGGTGACATACGCGGTGAAGGTGAGCAAGAAGGACTTCGCGGTCCTCGGCGGTGCCGGTGCCGGCTAGCTGCTCGTCGAGGGCGGTGAGGGCAGCGATGGTGTAGTTGCGTTTGATGCGGCGCCAGTCGTCAAGGGTCTCGACGGAGATGCGGGGCAGCTCTTCCCGCTGCGCCTCGGCGGACATGGTCGTCGATGTGATGGAGGCAGAACGGTAACGCGCCGCGTCTCGGGCACGTTGCGTCACGCGTCGGTCACATTCTACCGCCAACTTCTTATTCAAGGCACTGCGCACCCAGTTGATGTACAACTTGACGTTGGATCGACACGTGCGTAGTACTTGCTTTGCAACTTTACGACAGAGCGACTAGAGAGTACGCCTTGCCAGCACTCGCCTCCAAGAATCAGTTACATTGACAGCCTGAGCGGGGCCTCCTCCGCTCGTCCATCCCTCCTTCGCACCCGATTCTTCATCGACGACCGTCACTCCCATCTTCCGCAGTTGTCCCACCGCCAACCCCTTCCATGCGTCCGGTCTCTGCACTTCGAACAACTCCACCATCTTCAGCCCGCCACCGTACCTCGGCGACCGTCGACTTGCCACCACAGTTAATCCAGTCCAGAAGCCCTCGCTCGGACTCAGGTCAAACAACTCCACCGCCTCCACGTTTGGGCACAGCAGCGCCGACCCGTTCAATCCGAACTCGCATATGAAGTCTTCAGTGACTTCCTCAAATGCGTACTCCACCGCAGCGTCTTCAGCCCTGGCAGCGCGTGTAGCATCCTTGCCCACTGCCTCCGCTCAATGCTCACGTCCTCTTCACCACGGATGGCCCAGTTCCCGGACACGACGAACGTCTCCACCTGGGACGTCTCAATCGGCCACTCGCCGAAGAAGCGCGCTCCCGGGCCCTCATTCCCAGGACTAGTAGGATACGTGGCTCTGATCTGCAGTGCAGGGGAGTGATAGTCGGCAGGCTCGCGGTATGCGAGCAGAGACCACTCTCGCCCATCCCAAACGAGCTCGAGGCGCCGCAGGCCGTGGAGTGATTCGAACCGAAGAGAGTTGTGCGCCGGGACGATGTGTGCAAAGGTCTCCCCTAGTTCCAGGTCCGTGCAGATGTCTATGTCCGTCTGGACCGGCAGCACGAGATTGTGGAGAAAGCTTGGAATTCCCCAAGGGGGCTCGGCGGCTATCCACAAAGATCGGAGGCGGGGAAGGGCGACCTTCCGAGGATCAAAGTTGCCCCCATGGTTGAACCTCCCTGGAACGCTCAGCTCCCCGAGGAGTGGGCTGCGCTCGAGAAGGTCCAGCATGGTGACCAGGGAAGGCAGCATGTGGGACAACTTGATGGTGGTGAGCGGCTAGATCCTCTCGGAAGAAGCGGCAAAGCCGCCCTACTGAGCTCTAGAATGCGCAGCGATGGCACACTGTCGAGCTCTGGAGGCGGGTCGGTCAAAGCAGGAATAGAGAATAGTTCCTGCCTGTCCGGGAACTTCTCTATCGACAGCACTTCTAGGCTGGATGAAGGTAGCGCCTGTAGTTTCTCTACTATAGGGTAGAGGTGAACCTTGTCGGGGATGCGGAGTGAGAGGAGGCGAGTCTGGTCAAGATTGGTGGCGATACGCTTGAGAGCAGCCGTGATTGCACGAGGGTGATATGCGGAGGACACAGAATTCACGGTATACGGAGGACGGTAGGAAACCAGCAGCGGTAGCCTCTTAGACCGCTCCGCAAAGGCAATGATCCCATCCCGACGGTTGAGCTTGATTTCCGCCCACAGAGGAGGAAAATCAAGCGCAAGGCTGCGCCAGTGCTTGCATACATGGCTGAGTGCGATGACATCCTTGTTGCTCTCGGCGAAGGCCACAACGTAGGAGAAAATGATGGTGAGTAGCTCAGGAGGGAGGGTACTGACGAGCGCGAAGGTGTTGAGGGTGGAAGAGAGCTGGGTAATCTCTTCCAAGAGGTCGCGGACCTTTGCGCGCCGAACTTCAATTTTTGTGCGGATCGTTTCTTGGAGATTTACGGAGTCGCGCACGAGGGATACCGCAAGTTGGTTATCGCGGGCTAGTAGCGGTGGCGTCTGCATGCTAACCATGCCAGCACGTCCGAGATCTACCGTCACAGCCTGCACCTGCGATGAGCATCGTCAGCGTCATCCGACTGAAGTCCTGCCCCTCCGACGCCTGGGCTCCTTCAGGCTGCACTGGTATCAATAACTTACGTGAGCAGTCGAGGAGGGCGCAAATGGCTAGGGTCGCAGTGTATACAAGGCGCGGAGGGACTTAACAACTTGCAACACTTGTCGGGTCCAGCGTTCCGCCGTCGACGCGTTGACGCGTAGTCACGGGGCCGTGTAGTCACAGCAGAGAGAGCGCGCCGGATAACGGTGCGCAAGAGGCAATGGCATTTACTGGGCAATATCGACTGAGCAACGAAAATACGAAGTATGGATAAACAAAGGCCGAGAACATGACCAAGTAATGCACTAAGCAGGCTTCATTAATGCAGAGATTACAGTGAAGCTACCACGAAAGTGTCCGCAATACAAGTCCCCATCGTATACAATTACAATATCTTCACGTCCTTCGTTTGTCTTCTCCACCTCGCCTGGTGCTCAACTCTCCCACTTGGTCTGCGGACGATATACCATGAGTAACCCAGGCGGTCAACTTCGTAGATGAGCACTTACATCAGGATGCTTCTTGAATTCCTCGTACGCTTGACGATTGAAGAAGCTCACTTCGGATTCGTTCTCTGCGTGCCGTGCGATTAGTAGAGCTCATCGACCCCACACAGACGACTCACCTAGCCCCAGTTCAGCCAGCGTCTTCGAGTCATCGTCGAATATCCAATCATCGTGATCGAGGTTAATGATGAGGTTCGTCGTCTGCACGGAAATATGTAGGCTCTTTGCCGCCGTCGACTATGGGAACGAAGGACCGACCTTTGCACCGTGTGCCTTCGTGTAGAGCTTGATCGTGTCTGTGATCGGTGTTGAGCTACCAGTATCGAAGCTGATTGGGAGAGGTGCGACCTACCAAGTACCGTACTGCGATATGGCTTCCATGCGGGCTGGGTTTGTATCGCTGGAGGGAAGGTGCGTCGAATACGAGAACGCAAGGCGATCTAGGATGAAGCGGTGTCTACCTTGTCGTACGGTGTCCTTCAGCTGCCCGACCGTTGTCGTTTCCAGGTTGACATGGTGCAGCACAAGACTCTTCTCTGTGCGGTACTCGAAGGACTTGATCACTCGGACCGTCAGAGTGGCGTCGGTCTTGGGGACCGCGAGGTTGACCGGGACGTCTGAGATGTCGTCAGAAGACATGGGTAGAGTGCTCGGTGGTTTCGTATGCAACCAATTCGTGGCCGTCGAGGTATGAACGAGTGTTTCTTATATTGTTTCCGTTGTGCTAGATGACGGTGAACGTTCAGGACGATGCTGGAACCACTCGGCAGACGCCGAACGCGTCTATGTAGTCCCTCGCACCAATGGGCGCCTAAAGTGTTGCCCTTGCTCGTGTGCGGCGGCCAGTACTAGCAGTCTGTAGCAGTTCGACGTTCGGCCAACGGCCGAAGTTGATGTTTCCGCACATCTCATGACTGATTGTTCCTTCCAAAGATTGGCACATGCACCGACATCGTCTACTTACGTGCATCAGGTACGCCGCCGCGTCTGCCGACTTCAAGTGGGGCTGCACCGGACGCCGATGCGTCCCAATTCTCCGCCTTGACAAACCGCGGAAGGAGCTCGTGAGACTCCGCGGCTGGTATAGGCTCGTTCTGACACGACGGGCATACGACATGCCTATTCTCGAGACGGTTCATTTCAAGAGAGAAGCAGAAGCGGTGCGCGCGAATTCTCATGGCGAGAGCTGGGTGCGTCATTTCCTTCCTCTTGCCTGCTGCTTGCACGCTTGGCCGAGGTTTCGCCGCGTCGACGCTCATTATATAAATCGTTCTCAGGACCGAGAACATGCCGCCTGAGGCAATAACCCGCTCGCCTCATTCACTCGCTGCCCAGCGACGGACTAACGAGCTCGTGTGGCCATGTCTCGCACTTTTCTAGATGCTTCAATCCCCGAACTAGTCAAGCAGTTGACCACCGATGAGAAAATCAAGCTCCTTAGCGGTCCTAATTGGTGGAACACCAATGCCATCGAACGGTTGGCTATCCCAGCCGTGCGGATGAGCGATGGTCCTAATGTTTGTTTGACGAGTCCTTATAAGCCTCGAGTCTAGCTGACATTGATTGTCACTCGACAGGGAGTCAGAGGTTCCTCTCACTTTGTCTCGACACCTGCTCAATGCCTTCCAGTACGTTGCGTAGTCTGCTCCTACAGCTGCATTGTTTATGGAATTGGCTTAGTGCGCGACATCCATGGCCTCCACCTTCGATCCCGACTTGCTCTTCGAAGTCGGCAAATTTCTGGGAGAAGAAGCAAAGATCAAGTCTTCAGTCATCCTCCTTGCTCCTACATGCAACATACAGCGGAACCCCTTGGGTGGGCGAGCGTTCGAGTCGTTCTCAGAGGACCCCCACCTATCAGGTCCATCTCTCACGGGCCAATCGCCATTTACGTCTGCATTGACAGCGGTCCTTCACTCATACAGGTGCCATGTCCGCTGCATACGTAAACGGACTCCAGTCACAGGGCGTTGCTTCGACAATCAAGCACTTTGTCGCGAATGATCAAGAGCACGAACGGACCGCTGCTGAATCCGTCATGTCCGACCGCGCTTTGCGGGAGGTCTACCTATACCCGTGCGCACGCTGATACTGACGTTTCACGATGCCTTCACGAACGCTTGATATTGCTCCTGCTTGCCGGCCGCCCAGGTTCATGCTCGCGCAGAAGAAGGCAGGCCCCTGGGCCTTCATGACCTCGTGCGCACTTGTTTAGACCAGGTATCCCGTCTCGCCGCGCTGATCATGGCATAATTAGCTACGGGAGAATCAACGGCGTGCACTGCGCCGAGAACCCGACACTCCTCAAAGACATCTTGCGGAAAGAATGGGGCTTCAACGGGATCGTGATTAGTGACTGGTCCGTCGCAATTCATCGGTGTCACCCTCGTATCCTCCAGGATGCTGACTGCGTTCTCTTTGTTTTCTCCGCTCAGGTTCGGCACGTACAGCGTCGATCTCGCCATCAACGCCGGCATGGATCTGGAAATGCCCGGCCCGCCGCGCTGGAGAACCCCGCTGCTTGTAAACCATATGCTCTCGTGCCAGAAGGTCCTTCCGTCGATGCTGGACGAGCGCGCCTTCGACATCCTGTCCTTCGTACAGCGTCAAGCGCGTCGGAACCCTGGTGTAGTATTTGGAGATGGCAAAGAGCGTACCCGAGACTCGCCGGAGGGGCGCGCGTTTTGCAGACGGCTCGCGGCGGAGGGTATGGTCGTCTTGAAGAACGAGCAAAATGTGTTGCCGGTCAAAGTGGGCCCCAAGACGAAACGCATAGCGCTGATTGGACCCAACATGAAGGAGCGGGTGATTTCTGGAGGCGGTTCTGCTGCCCTCAAAGCGAGCTACGTCGTCACGCCGTACGTGGGTATCGTTCAGAATGCGCCGGAGGGCGTCGAGTTTGTCTACGAGGTTGGCTGCTACGGTGAGAGTCCTCCAGCTATGTTCCCGCAAATATTGACCAGAATGCACGCTTAGCGTACAAGTACACTCCGACCTTGGAGACCCACCTCGAGACTCCCTCTGGACAGCCTGGCTGGCAATGCACCTTTTACAATCACGACGCGGCCGGAAACCCTACAGGAAGTCCTGTCGCTGAATTCATCCTACAGGATACTCGGGTGAAGCTAAACGACTTCTTGCCTGAAGGCCTGACGGATACCTGGACAATCAAGCTCCGCGGCAGCCTATCCATGGACAAGACTGCGGAGTACGAGCTAGGCTTGACCGTTGCCGGACGGGCGAAGCTTTTCGTGAATGGCAAGTTGACTATCGACAACTGGACCAAGCAGCGACCGGGCGACTTCTTTTACGGGTAAGTCTCCATGACTGACCTCCCTGGCAAGATGCTTACGCCGCCTCCGCAAACTTGCAGTCAAGGCACCGTCGAGGAGCTGGGCACGATCTCGCTCACCGCAGGCAAGCCTGTTGATATTCTCGTGGAATACACCAACACCAAGCCTCCGGAGGGTCCTGAAGCGGATCGGTCGCAACCGGCGCTCATGCGCGGGGTGGTACGTTTTGCACCAGAATGTACGGTCTACTATCTCTCTTGACACGCGGCCGGCAGCGGCTCGGTGGATGCGAGAAGATCGACCCAAACGACGCTCTAGCGGCGGCTGAAAAGCTCGCGGCCGCTTCCGACGTCGCCATTGTCGTGGTCGGGCTCTCCCCTGACTGGGAGAGCGAAGGCTTCGATCGTCCGACGTTGGACATGCCCGGAAGGCAGAACGAGCTCATCTCGCGGGTCGCCAAGGCGAACCCAAACACAGTTGTATGCATTCAGGCGGTAAGCCCTTGACCCCTCCGACAACCCACGCATCCCAGCTACTGAACGCCTCCGGTCGTCCTTCAGGGCTCTGCTATCGCGATGCCCTGGGTGAACGATGTCAACGGCATTGTTCAAGCATGGTATGCCGGCAACGAAACCGGGAACGCCCTCGCAGACGTGCTGTTCGGTGCCATCAATCCAAGCGGACGGCTCCCTCTCACTCTGCCCGTACGTGTGCAGGACATCCCGTCATACCCGAACTTCAGGAGCGAGAACGGTCAAATCCACTACCGCGAGGACCTGTTCGTCGGGTACAAGGGATACGAGGCGAGGGGCGTAAAGCCACTGTTCCCGTTCGGGTCAGTTCAGTCCTTGCCGCATGGTTCTGAACAAGACTCACGTAGATACCATAGGTTCGGCCTATCGTACACGGATTTCGCTCTCTCCGACCTACATCTTGAGCGGAGCGCTGGTGGCCTCGTCACCGCCGACAGCTTCTCTGTCCAGGTCAGAGCGAGGGTCACCAACACCGGCTCTCTGACTGGCTCAGAGGTCGTGCAGGTGTATGTCTCCCTCCCCGATATCGGCCTCACGACGCCTAGGCTGCAGCTCCGCGGGTTCGCGAAGGCGCGCGACCTACAGCCCGGCAAGAGTACGGAAGTGACGATCACGCTCGACAAGTATGCGGTCTCGTTTTGGGACACTAGGGGCCAGCAATGGAAAGCTATACCTGGAGCGTACGGAGTGCATGTGGGGAGGAGTAGCCAGGACATTGTGCTGCAGGGCGAATACACGCTGGAGGCAGGGTTCACCTGGATCGGATTGTGATTAGAGGTGGGAGGAACATACAACCTGAAGACCAGCGGATGTGTATACTCGTAGAACACTGGGACGCCCCGTCCGTCTTGGACAGATCACTATAGCCATCGAGGATTTCGGATACAGAGCAAGGCAAAACTACAGCAGGAACGGTAACGATAACGAAATAAGACATAAATCAAGAACGGAGCCTCAGTTGCCGTATCGCTCGCGAGCCTGACAAAAGCGACTCAGTACCAGCCTATGGGCAAAGCAACTCATGAGACAGTCTTACAGCATCTTTGGCAAGATTGACGTATCCGGAGTAGTCGTTGGCGATCTTTGTGATGTCTTTCGCCTTAGCGGCACCCAAGCCTACGCCAGCTGCATAGATGGCGGTTTGGCTAGAGCGATGCAACGTCAGTCGCCAATTCGCAATTACTACCCTCTGGAGAAGCACGTACATCGGGTCCACTCTTCCCTCGCCGCCTATCCCCAACCCTTGACCCTCCTTCCAGCCCATCATCTTCAACAGCTTGTTGCCAACGTTATTCTCATCCTTGCCAGGGTTGGGCGGTGGCGGAGGGGGCGGTGAAGGTGGTCGTGGGCCCTCGGAGTGCTTGCGCTTCGTGGCCGGCAGTTCACTCGGGAGCGGCCGGGGAACGTCGGGCTGACTGTGCATGATGCGCCGCTCCGAGGCGCGGTCGCGATACTTGGGCTGTTGCGCTTGCTCTGCCTTTGCCTTCGCGGCGCGAGCTTTCTCGCGGGCGACCTCACGGAGAGCCGCGTCCTTGTAGTTTTTCTACAGCGTACGTCAGTATCTTGCTATCCCGCCGCAGGTCAGTGATGACAGTACCTTGTGCAGATCGGATTCCTTGTTGTGTCGCTTGAGCTGATCAAGGGATTTGAACTGCCGCGCGCAGAGCAAGCAGGTTAGTGCATTCGGGTCTGAGTATTCGAACTCTGTCTCCGTCAGAGGTGGCGTCGCTGACTTCGCGGCCGGGGCCGGAGCCGGGACGGGTACAACGAGTGCGGGTGCCTCAACCTGCAAGGCGTCAATATCAGTGTGCTTGTTGGAAGTGTTGTGCTAACCGGTTGGACAGGGGCAGGTACTTCTTGAGGAGCGTCATGATGTAGCACGTCCTGGACCTGATTCCACTTCGTGATATTATTCGCCGTCTACGCGGAATCGGTGAGGCACGGAGCATAGAGACGTCTTGCAGTCTTTGCGCACCTTCTTGCTCGCAATCAGCGGAGCGACTCTCTTAGCAGCGGCAACTACAGCAGCCGGGATCTGTCAGCCAACCCGCACGAGGAACTGTCTCCCAGCAGCGAGACAAACCCTTCGGATCTTCGGTGGTGGTCGTCTCATTCGCACTGGCATCTGCATCACCCTCTGCTCCATCATCCATCGAGAATGCTTGGCTAAGAGGTGCTGGCTTCTTTGCAGGCCCGGAAGGACCTGCCTGGCCGGGCTTGTTGATGGAAAAGCCACCCTTGAAGTTGAGCGTTACGGGCTTGTCCGACACAGGCAGGGCGGACGCCTCGACTTTCGCCTCTTGGGCATTGGGATCTGTGCTGCGATGAGCAGCTTGCACAGCGTATATGATTAACGCACGTACCCTTCTTCTTCTTCTCTTTCTTCTCTTTGACTGGCGCCGCTGTCTCCGCAGGCTTCACGGGCTCCTCCACCTTGAACTCAAGAATGGCAGCTGTAGACGCCTCATCCCAATACCTCACCCATGAGCCTTCCATACCACCAAGGCTTGTCGTTGACGTAAGACAGGCCTCGTCTCGAAGGGAGTAGTCCGGCAGTGGTTGGAAGGAATATGGATGAGCGAAGGAGGCCGCTACTGGTCGGTCCGATATGCGGAATCCGTTAGGGTGCAATTGAGGAGACATTGTTGCTGCAAGCACCGCAGAAGCGGACTAGTTCTCACTGTGAACAGTGTCCGTACTGAATGAGGGTGGGATGGCGTACCTGGACGTCCACGAACTCCACGAAGGCAAAGCCCCAGCTCGCAGTGGTGACCTTGTCTTTGATGAGGATGATTCTCCGCATACCCTTGGCACCGTCCTTGCCTGGCCCTGCAGAGGTCTTCATAGCCTGTGCGATGGCCTGCGGACCAGACAGCGGATCAAGCCCACGGAAGAGGAGCACGGGGGCTTGCGCGTTTCCGATGTCACGCGTACCATCGTTCAACTGGAATGGCCCTTTGGCTCTCCTCTCCCCGGGGGCTGCACTCTGCGAGTAGTCGATCTTGACGCGACGGCCGCCAGGAGGGGCCGGGCTGCCGGCCTCAAGTGCTCGGTAGAAGGCTGCGGTAGCGGTGGCGCCGTGGGATGCTGGTGGCGGAATTTGGATGAAGGGGAAAAGCGGGTCGACGAATGCACGCGCATGCTCAGTGCTTGTAAACTGCGCGAAGCCGAAGCCTTTCGAGACACCTGTTGTGTGTGCAGTCATGGCGCGGGGACGGGGCCGTGCAGGAGAAAGAACACGTCAATGCGCTGTTGAATGCAATGAAGTACGAAGGGGCAAGTGCCTGTAGTTCTGTCTCGGATTATGGTGACCGACTCGATGCTGCAGCTGTTGCTGGTTAGGTATGCCTGCATCTGGAGAACACGGAGAGTTAGCGGGCGTTGAAGACCGGTGCAGCTGAGTGACACACATCAGACTCGGTGAAGTCGGGGTCGAGGCCGAGGAAGATGACATGAGGGCTGGGCTCGCTGGGGACGAGGCGTTTCTTGTTGTGCGGACCGCCTCTGGAGTGGCGGTCATCCTGGTAGTAGCCTTGCTCGTTGGATTGGCGGCCGTCGTATCCGGAGTTGTCGTAGCCTTGCGAAGCATCATAGCCCTTGATGACATGTCATGAGCCGATATCCAAAAAGATGTGCAGTAGCCGTAGCGTACGCCGTCGTTGTACTTCCTGCGCTTACTGTCGCCGTAGTACTCCTCGTCGCGCATGTGAGTGTTCGTTCTGGGCGCTGGCTGCCACGAGTCGTAGTCTGCTTGCTTTCCCTGATCCCATTCTCTGTTGTATGCCATGATGAGCAAATGGAGAGGATGAGTCGGAGTCGGAGGGGAGATGATGGTGGTCAACGGAAGAGAGACGGGCGCTTGCTGGAGCCAACGACTCTGTGATTGCCCTCCACCATGGCCGGACACGGTGCGCACACATTCCCTCGCTTTCCACATAGCAGCTCATGAGACAACATGATGCACAGGGTATACGAAGGTAGGATTGTGCAGGTGAAAAGTGTTGGACTCACGCTGACTCGCTGGGCGTGTCGCAGATCGACCCCGCCGTCGAGCGGTGGAACACCATGGTGCGTCCGCACACCCTCGTCGTCGCTGCTGAGCTTGCTGAGTGTGGTCCGGGTGTAGCGCGAGTCGGTGTATCACAACTTTCGCTTCAACTCGCGGACAGCGAGACAGTCCATCCTGGGCATGGTGGTCTTCCCCGCCGCTCTGTTCGCTGTTGCCTACAGCCAAGACGTACGCTAACGTTCGGTTTCCCCGCGGTTTGGCAGCTCATTGCTTTGCAGATGAAATGGGGCTGGACAGGAAAGCGCAAGGGGGAGTCCCTGGCCCGCAACCCGCCTGCTCCCGAGGCGTCGGACTGAGCGATGGATATATTGGTCCGTCCGTTGAATTACTACGCTATACTACGTCGCTACAAGTCCGCAAGAAGGCGTCCCTCAGAACCTCTTGCACAGCTCGATCGCCACCTTGCAACCCGCTCCGACTACGGTGCTCAAGAGCGCATGCGCAGGGGCTTTCTGCGAATCGTTCTCTACGGCGATGTCTAGATGCTCCAGCTCATCATCTCTGAACTCCTTGATCACCTCTTTCAACAGAGGTACGCTTGGGTGATCAGGGGGCAGCTGCTCGAACGCCTTTAATTGGCTGTGAGAACGGTCAGGGCTGAGCTCTCGCTGGAGGGCTGGTATAGGGTGGGGACGTACTCGTCATAGTGCTCGCCGATGACGGTCTCGACTGCTTCTGTGCATGCCATGGCGGCCTCCCTGCCCATGAGGGCGGTGACAGCGCCGAGGCCGTAGCCACCGAGGCGAGCGAATTCCCAGAGCAGGGTTGGACGTACACGATGCTGTATTTGCATCTTGTTCATGACGGTGAGGTGCTTCTTCTCCTGGTCCCACATGTCCTGTGCACGACGTTCGGTACGGGTTGCGGAGGAGGGTACGAGTGCTGCTTACCTGGATGAGGGGACCTGTGGCTGGATCGCGGCCGAGGACGTTATGCTGCCCCTTGTATATCCAGTTGGCGGCGAGCTCTCCAGCCTGGTCTACCCTGAGGGCACTTTCGAGTTCCTCTCTTGCGTCTGGTGGGATGCTCTCTGGCGTCGTGAGCACCGAAGGGTCCTGGGAGCGGGCGGGGTCGACGTATGCAGTGGAGGCGAGGGGACCGGTGGCCGTGGCGTGTGTCGAGTGAGCGCGGAGTGCTGGAGCAAGGACGGAACGGCGACAGACGGAGCGGGGAAGCGCGAGCATGGTGCTGAGAGGATTATATCAGTGAATAGGATAGTCGAGGTTGTGTGCGGAGTGCCCGGCGCTGCGTCGGACGACGAGGACGCGGGAGTCCGTGTATGGCAATGAGCTTACATAAGACGCGACGGTCTCCGCGTTCGACTGTGCCAGTGCCACTGACTTGTATTTACATCCTGTTAGTGTGTATATGTTCGAGATGAGTGCTGCTCCTGCTACGTGCGGTCGTCTGCTCTCTGTCTGTCGCGTCCTCTGCTGAAGTGCGCGCAGCTTCACTCCCTCCGACGCCGTCGACATGTCCAAGGAACGCGACTGGCCCGCAAACCTCGGTCCGTCCTGCGGGCCTCTGCTCCAACACGTCGTCTGATCTCGCGTGTATAGGCATGCTGGACTGGGACAGCACCAGCATCGTCTTCACCAAGCGTTCTCTCCTCGAATTCCTCAAGTAAGTCGCGTCTACCCCGAGCACAAAGACATTGATGCACCCGCTAAGAAGTCCCACCGCGGCAGGTACGCCGGGGTGACCGTCGATCCCAACTTCACAAACATACAGAAGCTACCTCGTATGCACCGGCTTCACGTTGCTGCTTGCATGTGCTGAGGCAACGCGTGATCAACTAGGCTACGCCACCTTCGGCAAGCTGTCTGGCGACGCGAATGGTACCTCCGAGACGTCCTCCGCTGGTACGGAGAGTACGGCAGCTGGTAGGTTGATGACCAGAACGCGTGTTGGACGGAGGCTCAACGTGCGCATCAGCGCAAGACGCCTCAGCCACCAGCGACTTCAAACCCACCCGTCGCGTCAGGGACCCCCCAGGTGGACGCCAGTACGACATCTTTGGGCCCCCCGTTGAAGATGACGCGCTGTCCAATGCTCCTCCGAGACCCTCTGCGCCCGTAAGTGCTCAGATTTGTCGTTTCCAGGCGGCCGAGATTTGATCGGCACTTTCCACCAACCTAGGTCAAGGAACATGCTGCCGCCGCTGTTACCTCTACCGCCCAGGGCAATGCTACCGCAGAGACCGATGACAATAAGCCAAAGTGAGGTTTTGGACGACGCGATTTTCATGAGCCCAGGCTGACATATGCGTAACACGCTTCAGGAGTAGGAAGCCGACGTCGAGCGTTGCTGGCCTCTGGGACGCGCCGGATGAGAATGAGGGATTCAAACCCACTCGCCGGTAAGTCGCCCGGGGTTGAAGCGGACGCGGGCGTTGGTCACCGTCGCGTTTACTGACCTTCGTGCTCTTAGCGTCCGCGAGAGACCTGGAGGCAAGGACAGCATCTCGGGCGTAAGGGTGAATTTCTCCTGGCGTATGGCGACTGGCCTGACATTTTGACTCGTATCAGATCTTCGGTGCTTGACCGTCTTCTCCGCACTGGAGTCAACTATGCGATCTCGTATACCAAGGAAGCGTTCGAGGAACCATTTCGGGTCTTGCTGGGAGATATCTGTCTTGTAAAATGTAGTTTTGTGTCACTGATGCGATTCTCAAGACCTACGCTGTGGGCCTCGTACCAATGCACTGCAGGGTGGAGATTTCGAAACGCGCGAAAAAATGGTGACGGCGAGGTTCGAACTCGCGCGGGATGCCTCCCATCGGGAATCAAGAAAGTTCTTAAATCCGACGCCTTAGACCAACTCGGCCACGCCACCCTAGACCTTGTGTCGCTTGGTGATGATACGATACACAAAGCCGACATAGTGAATTCTTAGATTTACTGCATTTCGCATAGCATAGTAACTCAGTTGCACAGTAGGATAGCTCTACAACAGACCAGAGAAGAGAACCAGAGAAGCAGCAGCAATATGCAGAGGTATACGCTAGGCTTATAATGTACACGGCTCCTCAGAAGTCGAGACCACGAATACTACCCGCTAAAGCTCCAGACCCGCACGTCTCCGTCGTCGCTGCCGGACACGATCTTGTCTTCGCCCAGCGCGAGACAGGTCACCGCACCTCGGTGCCCGACGAGCGTCGCAGTGCAGTTGCCCTCCTCGCGCGACCACACCTGTGTGCCTTGGCGTCAGCGTCTGTCTACTCGACTGGAGGGCAATGAATGGAACGTACCTTGATCGTGCGATCGTGGCTGCCGCTCACGAGGCGGAGCTTGTCGCTCGCCACCGCCCAGACACCCTCGATGTGCCCAAAGAGGGTGCGCTGCACCTTGCCAGAGTCGATGTCCCAAATCTTGATCGTGTTGTCGAGGCTGCCCGAGATGAGCACCGGCTTCTGCCGCTTCACGGGCGACGCGGGGGGAGAGCGCAGGCCCTCTGGCGCGGTGCTGCGTCTCGACAGGATGGGCGAGGAGGTGGGGTACGGCGGGGAGCGTGCTCTGTTTGCGGACGGCTCACTGTGCTCGGCATCGGAAGACGAGGCGTCGTCGCGGTCCTCATCGACAAGGAGGAGCTTGAGGGTTTGGACTTGCCCCACGTGCCCCTTGAACTGCCGCACACACGTCCGCAGGGAGAGGTCCCATAGGCGGATCGTGCCGTCGTCGGACGCAGAGAAGAGCATCTTGCCCGGGTCAATGTGCGGCGCCGACGAGCCGTTGTCAATCGCCTGCGGGGCGGATCCGCAGCCGGAGGACGTCGCGTTGGAGTCCCAGAGCTGGACGGCGTTCACCCAGTCGCAGTGGCCGCGGAGCGTGAAGCACTCCCCGGTGCGGAAGTTCCAGACCTTCACGGTCGTGTCGACGGAGCCGCTAGCGAGGACGTTCGAGTCGAAGTTGAGACAGACGACGCCCTCGGTATGCCCCTGCAGGATCTTCACGCATTGCCCGGTGCGCCAGTTCCAGACGCGCATCGTGTGGTCCATGCTCCCGGTGATGAGCTTCGCTGCGTCGAACTGCAGGGCGCGGATAGCGCGGGTATGTCCGACGAGCGAGTGTACCTCCGCGCCTGTCTCTAGGTTCCATACGCGGGCAGTACGGTCGTACGAACCCGTGATGAGGACAGGGAAGGACGGATGCGCGAGCGTCTCGGAGAACTGCAGGCACATCACGCCGTCTGTGTGTCCCTTGAGGGTACGCACCGTACAGCGTCCGCGCCGCCAATTTCGTTCAATAGTGAGACGCTCGCAGTAGACGTCTTTCCACGGCCGGGTCTTGAAATCGGTCGGTGGAAGCTCAGACGGGGGAACAATGAGGGGATTTGAAGGATACGTGGTAGGGGGAAGGGTGTGGGAGGGAAGACCGGTCGGAGGGGAGTCCGCTCGTGTCCAGTCATCGAGCCGCTGCCTCTTTGCCAATTGGGCCGCTCCTGAAGGCCCTGGCTCCGAGTCATGTGGTCGCTTCAGGTGTGAGCTACTCGAGCTCGGCAAGCTAGGCGATGGAGAAGGCGAAGCCGCTGCAGACACTGATGTGGTGGAGGCAGGCGGTAGGGGTACAGCGCGGCGTTTCTCGAGAATGGGGAGGCCCCAGCCGCACTTGAGACACTTCTGACCGATATGTTGCTCGCAAATACCACGCCAGAGGATGTCGTCGTCGGCGAGGCTCTTCCACTGGCGAGAGACCTGGGCTGCGCGGCAGAGGGAGGTGGCGTCGAGGTAGCCGAGGATCTTGAGCGAGACTTCGCGCGGGAGAATGGCGAAGGGGTCGATGCGGATGAGATGCGCGAGCTGCTCGGTGAGGAGCGAGAGCTGGGAAAAGCAGCACATGGTGAGGAGCCCTTGGAGAATGAGCGCGCGTCGGGGGTGCGAGGAGGAGGAGAAGCTGGACCAGATGGCGCTGACCGCTTCTCGCTCGGCAACGGGGAGCGCATCGAGGGCCTAGAGAAGCGGGCGAGTCAGTACGAGAGCATAAGGAGTGCAACGACAGGAGGGAGCTCAGGGTGGGGTCCTCGGGGAGCAGTCAGAGGGACCGCGCGGGTCGCTCCAGGAGCGTGTTACCCACAGTCATATCTCTCGCTCGGGTGCAGGCTGCCCCCGCCCGCCATGGGATGAGCGCAGAAAGCAGGGGATCCACTCACCTGCTGAAGCTTCAAGTTCGTCCCTTCGTCCGCCATGCGCTGGTGCCTGACGCAGAGCTTGCGCGCGGGGGGCTGAGAAGGCATGTCCGCTGGGTTGGCCGCGCTCGCGGTATCAGATGTGCTCGGCTGCGATGACCGCAGTGGTTCAGAGATGTGCGCGGAGAGGTCCTGCGGTGCATCCGGTACGATGATGGGCGCGTCGAAGGTGGTTACGGTGACGGCAGGCGGGGACTGGGGACACGGGCTGGGAGAGCGGGAGCGGGACTTGTCGCTGGCGAGACGGGGCGCCGGGAGGGTGTCGCAGACGTAGGCGGTGGTGTTGCCTGGCAGCGGGGGCGCTGACATGGCTGGTGGCGAGGAGAGCGAGGAAGAGAGCGAGAGCGGGGGAGAGGGGGACGAGTCGGACGACGGGGAGAGGGCGAGGCTGAGTTAAGAGACGGCGAGCGCAAACAGACGCCCGTTCTGCAGGTCGCGTGAGGAGCTCGCGACATCGCGCAAGAATTGGCGCCCGCTGCCCGTGTTTTGCGACATACGCTCGAAAACTGTCCATTCCGTGCGTATTTACCGGCATCCGACTATGTATCGCGACATTCTCACAGGCACTGGCTTGCGCTCATCGGAGCGGGAACGTGGTCAATTTCACAACATCGTGCGTGCATACAGACATCGAGAGACAGACAGGACCGGACGAGACGAGACGAGATGAGATGAGCGAGCGCAGCCACAGCCCAGCTATTGCGATTCAAGATATATATAACACGGGGAGGTGGAGGGGAGTGGGAGCGGACGACGGGGAGCGGACACGGCGCCAGGACGGTACGAGGGTGCGGTGCGACGACGGCACCAGCGCGGCGGCGCGGACAGTCCTGCGTCGGCGACAGCATGGCAGCCGAAGGGCAGCGCACTGGCGACGGACGGGGACGACGACACTGCGAGAAAACAGAAGAAATGGAGAAGAGACACGCTATTACAAGTCCCACTGCGCCAGGCTCAGGCCGGGCCCAGGCCCTCTCTCGCGCTCGTCAGTCCAGAGAGATCCTTAGCTGCTCCAATGGTATCGGCACAAACGAGTCCAGGTGGATCTGACGCAAGGCCAGTTCCGGCTCGCAGTGCGGCGGCACCAGCTGCCGGTTGAGGTCCGGTCGTACCGACAGTTCTGTGGAACAAAAGGGCGCAGAGGTTAGCACGCGGAGGAGGCCGGGATGCGAGGTGGGTAAGAGAACGCACCCTCTCGAGTGAAGTCGAACAGCGGCGGGAACTCCTTGCCGTTGGGCATCTTCGCGCCCTCCTGCCGGAGCTCGTCGAAGAAGGGGTGGCACATCGCCTCGACGGCGCTCAACCGCGCCTCAGGCGTGTACTCGAGCAGCTTTGAGACAAGGTCGATGGCCTCGGGCGCCGTGCGCGGCCGGAACACCTGCGATAACCTCTCAGCGGCCGTCTTGGACCAGGGCGAGAACGGCCGTACCTTGGAGAAGGGGTGAGGCTTTATCTGGGGGAACTTGTGCTCCATGTAATTCGGGTTCATGGTCTTGATCTGCTCCCGCGAAGGCGTCCCGAGAACCTTGATGATCTCGACGAGCTGATCGATACCGCTCTCTCCGGGGAAGAGGGGCTGGCCGAGCATGAGCTCTGCCATGACGCAACCAGTCGACCAGATGTCTGCGCGTGCGGGTCAGCGGGGGTACACACGGTGAACGACTGAGGATACGGACCAATGTTGGTCGTGTAGTTGGTGGCGCCGAAGATGAGCTCGGGGGCGCGGTAGTAGCGGGAGCAGATGTAGCTGACGTTGGGCTCGCCGGGGACGAGGATCTTGGCGGAGCCAAAGTCGCAGAGCTTGAGGACGCCGGTGGCGGGGTTGAGAAGGAGGTTCTGGGGCTTGATATCGCGGTGGCAGATGCCGATGGAGTGGATGTACATGAGGGAGCGGAGGAGCTGGTACATATACAACTTGATTTGAAGCATGGGCATGGGCTGCTTGAGCTTGACGTAGTGGCGGCTGGCGCGGTAGACGGTCTCTGGGACGTATTCGAGGACGAGATTGAGGTACACTTCATCTTTCTTTGGGTTGGAGGAGGGCTGCGTCAGTCGCGGTAGGCGAGAGGGGTCGGATGCTGCGTGCGATGTGGGCGGGAGGAAGCGGGGAAAAGGCTCACCTTGTCGCCGTTGGAGTAGAAAAAGGCTTTGAGGTCGACGACGTTGGGATGTGAGACGAGTCTCATGATCTGCAGTTCACGGTTCTGGAGGGAGAGATTAACGGAGGAGGAAGCGGGGACGGGGGAGGAATGAACCTTGAAGCGCTTGTCCTGGAGGACCTTCTTGATGGCGATGTCTGCGGTTGGGACGTTGTCCTCGAGGAGCTTTGCCTGGAAGACGATGCCGAAGGAGCCGTTTCCGATGACTTTGCAGTTTGTGTACACGAGGTCGCGGGTCTCTCCGGTCTTGCCGTCTGAGGCGACGACCTTGACGATCTTGCGAGGATCGTCGACGGCTGTGTTGGCGGGAGAGGGAATGAGGAGGTGGCGTCAGCGACAGGTGATGAGGTGTGGGGCAGAAAGGGCGGTGAAGACGGGCGATGGACGCGATGCATTGATTTGGGCGCGTGAGGAGGGGACGGGAGAAGGGAAGAGGGGAGGAGGAAGAGGGAGGGCGAGAAGAGAAAAGGACGTACGAGAGATCTTGACACCGTTGATGGGACCGTGGCTGGCCATCGCTGGGAGAATAGGGCTACAGAGGAGGGCGAAGGAGCGAGGACGGGTGCGGTGGGAGACGGAGCGAGGGCGATGGGCGGGAGAGAATAATCGTTAGCTGTGGGAGCGTTTGCGTGGTTGACGGTAGAGAGGGTCGATGGGGGGAGTGGGTGGGAGCGGGCGATGGGCGACGGCGAGCGGGGGGCGGGCGTCGGTGGGAGAGGAGAGGAGGGCGGTGAGGACGAGGGCGAGGGCGAGGGCGAGGACGAGGACGAGTCGGGCTGAGCTGGGCTGGGGCGCGGGAAACAGCGGCGGTCACAGGACCCACCGGCGCCTTTTGCGCTCCTCTTCGTTCTTTCGCTCAGACCACTGTACAGTCGTAGCACAGAGTACAGAGCACAGTACAGTACAGTATACGCTTGCAGTGTATTGCAGATGCAATTTTCGCTGCTTATCGTCAGCCCGAGACTGCTCCTCTCCTTGCACTCACGCCTATTGCGCCCTATCGCGACCCCATCGCCCCAGCTGACCCACCGCCCCGCTCACGCGTCCCCCGCTCATGCCCCGGGCCCAGCCAGCCACAGCCTGCAGAGCCTGCACTGTATTTTAGCCTTTCAGACGATACGTTACCACCTCTTCCCATCGCCCGTGGAAAGAGTTCCGTGCGGGCATCCACTCCACAGGTTGCCTTTTCGGGCACTGCCACGTGGCGCAGTGCGCGAGCCAGTCGGCGTGCGTCCATTCACCAGAACAGACGCCCGGCACCAGCGCCTCTTTCCGCCGCCGTCGACGTCCTCTCGTCCGAGCTCACCGCCGCGCCTGTCCTCCGCCCCCTCTCGCCCGACATGTTCGCTGCACGCGCACTCGCAAAGCACGCACGCCTCCCCCGCTCTCGCCTAGCCGTCCGCCCTATCTCCTCAACAGCATCTCGGCGCTCAGACGCCCTCTTCGTCGTCCGTATCATCCCCTTCCTCTCCCTCCCGACCATGCTCACCTCTATTGCTCCAGCACCGTGACACGCCCTACAACAACCCCAAGGTACGCTTCCTCTCAGAATACACATGAACTCCTCTTATATGCGACGCAGATCCCCTTCGAATTCACTCCCGAGAACCTCAAGCGTGCACAGGAAATCATCTCCCACTACCCGCCCCAGTACAAGAAGGCCGCCGTCATCCCCCTCCTCGACCTCGGCCAGCGCCAGAACAAGGGATGGACGTCCATCAGCGTCATGAACTACGTCGCAAACCTCCTCGAAATGCCCCCAATGCGTGTCTATGAGGTCGCAACCTTCTACACCATGTTCAACCGGTGCGTCCCGAGCTCTGCCTCTCCCTTCTCGCACTCGGTGCTGAGCGCTGCTTAGAGAACCAATTGGCGAGCACTTCGTCCAGGTCTGCACCACAACTCCCTGCATGCTCCGCGGCGCCTACGACATTCTCGACACCGTCTGCAGCCACCTCGGCGGCATCAAGCCCGGCGAGACCACAAAGGACGGCAAGTTCACCGTCATCGAGGTCGAGTGCCAGGGCGCGTGCAGTAACGCACCCATGATGGTCGTCGGCGATGACTTCTACGTGCGTTTCGAGCCCTCACCGCGTACCGCAGCTCCTGACGAACGCATGACTTGCAGGAGGACCTCACGGCGGAGACCACCCGCAAGGTTCTTGACGCGTTCAAGAAGGGCGAGAAGCCAAAGCCCGGTCCCCAGAGCGGCCGTCATACCAGCGAGAACTCTGCCGGACTCACCGCGCTTACTGAGAAGGTCTGCTCTTTCGCCGGCTCGTTCTTCGTTTACGAACTCACGTCCCTTCCCAGCCATACGGCCCCGGAGAGCATTGCACACCAGAGTTCGCCTAGAGTACATCCTGTTTTTGCGACGTCTAATGTGCAGCCATGTCGGACTTCAGTGCAGCGCGAGTGAGTCCACCGTATCCTCCATTCGTGCGTGGTATCTTGCAGGGTATACATGACCATGTCCGCAAGCGTCCGTGAGTAGTCATACCGTGTTCCTCAGTCGTCCCCCTCTCCGTCATCGTAACCATACATCCCTTCCCCGCCTTCAGGCAGCTTCTCGACCATGAACCTGGAAGGACAGATAAGCTCTACCGAACATGAGAAGCGGGGCAACAGACTTACTCGACTTCTTCCTTGAGGTCTTCACAGTAGCGTTCTGCGACGGCGTCAGTGAAGAAGAAGGCTGCATAGAACTCTAACTTACCCAGTGGGAGATCTGCCTTGTCGAGGCCTATCCCGATCATGAGCGGAGTCAGCACGACCGCAAAGAGGACAGAGGCCCAACGCACCGAACGGCATCTCAATCTCGTCTGCGATGCCTTCGATGCCCATGAGCGTAAAGGCGACCACGGTGACGATGGGCACCATGCCCCAGCCGAGCTCCTTGATGAGCACAAAGGGGAGCACGAACAGGTAGAGCGAGACGCATTGCTTGAGGTGGATGCTGTACGACCGGGGGATGGGCGTGTTGGCGACTCGTTCCATGCACGTCATCATGTCGATCATGCCTTGTACGCTAGATGTATGGATGGATCAGCATGGGAGAGAGGAGGGGGAAGACAGGATGCAGACAGTTGGTTCATGGCGTTTACACCCGCTGGGCCAACTGTCTCGAGGTAGCCGTCTCGACGGAACTTGAAGAGGGCGCGCGAGAGCTCATG
Organism: Pilatotrama ljubarskyi; assembly: GCA_022385805.1. Taxonomy (NCBI): domain Eukaryota; kingdom Fungi; phylum Basidiomycota; class Agaricomycetes; order Polyporales; family Polyporaceae; genus Pilatotrama; species Pilatotrama ljubarskyi. Next base: position 672,157 of record MU277677.1, read on the forward strand.
CGCGATCCTGCAAAGTATAGTTATTGTACCGAACAGCAAGCGTTGTTCAGGATCGCACATACACCATGGGCAAAGGCGTCGATAGCGCGTCCGGGTCGGTGCTAAAGTCAATCGTCTGCTGCAGGGAGCTCATGAGCGGCGTGCTCGCCGTCTTGCCCGGTTGCTTCAGGCGGTCCTTGCTCCGCTTCACGCGGATCCTCTTTGTCGCGTCCGCCGAGCGCGAGCGCGCCCTTCCACGTTCGATGTCTACCTCCACCGCCGTACCCGCACCGGTAGCCCCGGCACCGGGGGTACTGGTACCCGTCTTTGGAGACGCATCCCCGCTGTTCCGCCGGGTCGTAAATTCGGTAGCTGCGTAGCTTGTGTAACCCGACGGGCTCTTAGTGTAGCGGTAGTCCTTCGTTGAGGGTGCGTAAAGGCCTTGAGCAAGACGGGCGGTGGAGGCGGGGAGGATGCCGGCGTAGTCCTCCCAGTCGAGCCCGTCCTCGCCGCGGAGGTAGTGCTTGACTGCGTACGCGAAGCAGAGGCAAAGCTTGATCGCGTCAACTTTCTTGCGGCGGAGCTGAGAGGGGCTGAGGTTCGCAGCGGGGGACTTGCCCTTCGCGCTGTCGTCTGCTGGGGGCGTGGAGACGTTTACCCAGATGAGACGCGTGAGGTTGCGGATCTGTTGATGGGGGCGGTCAGGGCTGGCAGGGAAGTGTTTGAGGGAGAGGTACGGACGTGAGACACCATGGTGCCAAAGTCTTTGCGGCCCTCATAGTAGCGATCGTAAGAAGTGCTGAGACAGGGTCAGTGCTTTGCTTCTGACCTGAAGCACGACACATCTGCTTACCCGTTCCTGTACAATGATTCGTAGTCACGTCATGGGTGCTGTTGCGCGCCTGAGAGCCTCACACGACTCACCTGAAGACGAGAATTAAGCCGACCTGGAGTAGACGAACACCGGTATCATTGCCAGCGCAATGGACATATATGCAGAACGTACGACAACCGAGAGCAGGGGAACGACGGAGTTGGTGAGAGAAATGTCGACGCCGCGCGCCCAGACGTAGGCGGCTCCGGTTGCGAAGATGGTGACGGTCAAGACAGGTCCGACGATGCGCGGCACAACCTGCAGGATCTCAGCACAAAATAAAGAAGTCATACAGGGGCAAGCGTACGCTTCCTTTGACGCGAAGCACGTCGGGGAGCCAGGAATACTTGGTAGGCCAGGGTTAGTCGCGGCTGTGGCTGAAGTGAGTAGGTTGGAACGGTGCTCACTTTGCGCAGCTTCTGACGCGTGATAATCTTCGTCCCCTGGTACGTCGAGCATTCAAATGAGAGTCGGTCCGCCTTGTAGCATTGCTTTCGAACAAACCTTCGAACTCTTGATCGTCACAGTGGAGGTCTTCAGTACCGAGACGGTCGGCATCCTGCCTAGGCTTGTCTTCCCGAACGACGAGACTGAGAGATCGAGCGATTGGAAACCGCCGCCAGAGGATTGTAAGACCGAAACCGCCCTCGAGTCGCTCCCGACAGCACCTGAACGACTATGGAGGAGTAGCTGTAGCTGTAGAAGGAGGCGATGGCCTTGGACGCACTGGATGCGCTTCAGCCACAGCGCGCATCTGAGATCTGCCCTTCTCTGATCCGGAACAGCAGCCGTCCGGTGCTAGACGCCCGTTGCTGTCCACCCCACGTGGCTGTCACGCCCTCGGAGAAGGCCCACTTGCGACGGTGAAGCAAAGCCAGTGGCCGTTGTATGTTGAGTAGCGGTGTGGAACACTAGGGCCGTGTCTCTGGCATTTTTCTGAGTCGCCAAGAGGACGTGAGGGCGAAGGAGAGGGACAGCAAGGGGACGTGACAGAGAGGTGACGAGGTGTGACAATGTTTTGGGGGCCTACCTTACTGGGAGTTGGGAGAGCAACTGCGAGTGATAGCTCACGACTTGTTACGACCAGGACCACGACCGCCCTTCTCCCCCCGCCATGGCTGAAAACATATACAGCAAGGGCACTCGTGTCTGGTTTCCCGACAAGGAGCTTGGCTGGATATCCGCGGAGGTCACCTCCGTCACCCGCAACCAGGATGATACCGTCAAGCTGGTCTTTGTGGACGAACGCGGCAAGGTCGCTCTCCATTCCGCCCCTCTGTCCGCTCGTTCTCGTGCTCATCTCCGTTCTTTGCGGTCTCTAGGAGATCAAGATTGATACCACGGTGCAGGACATCAAGAACGGCAAGGAGGGCCTCCCACCGCTACGAAATCCTCCCCTCCTGGAGACCGCTGACGACCTCGCCACCCTCTCTCATTTGAACGAACCGTCAGGTCGGTGAGCACCAGCTTTGCACTCCCCGGCCAGTATTGAACCCCCCGCTGCTCTCCGTAGTCCTTCACACCATCCGCAATCGTTACGCACAGCACAGCATCTACACCTACTCCGGTATTGTCCTCATTGCAGTGAACCCCTTCCAGCGCGTCGCCCTCTATGGTCCCGAAGTCATTCAAGCGTACAACGGTCGTCGGAGAGGCGAACTTGAGCCTCATTTGTTTGCTATCGCGGAGGACGCCTACACCGCCATGAGCAGAGATGGTACTGGCCAGACTATCATCGTTTCCGGCGAGAGGTACGTGTCCTCCCGCATCGCTCCGTTCGACGCATCTCATTCTGTTCCAGCGGTGCCGGAAAGACGGAGTCGGTAAGTGCACAGCGGCACTCCACGTGTTGTAACGGGCATTCATGCGCTGGCAGGCCAAGTTCATCATGCGCTACCTCGCCTCTGTGAACCCACCCGAGTCCAAGGCGCGAGGGAAGACAAAGACGTCCCTGGATGAATCGAGCGAGGTCGAGCGTCAGATTCTCGCTACCAACCCGGTACTCGAGGCGTTCGGTAACGCCAAGACCACCCGTAACGACAACTCTTCGCGTTTCGGAAAGTACATCCAAGTGGGTCATGCCGTCGTCCGTAACGAGGGCCTGTGCTGATAGATCGGCCAGATTCTGTTCGACGGCAAGCAAGAAATTGTCGGTGCGCGGATACGGACATACCTTCTGGAGCGTTCCCGTGTCGTGTTCCAACCTCTCACCGAGCGCAACTATCACATTTTCTATCAGCTCTGTGCTGGGGCGCCGCTCAAGGAGCGTAAAGACCTCGGTCTCGACACGGACGTCACGAAGTTCCAGTATCTGAACCAGGGTGGCCCTTCCTCAACACCGATCCCTGGCGTCGACGACGCCGAAGAGTTCCGGCAGACACAGATTGCCCTCTCGACTATCGGTATCTCGGTCGAGAAGCAGTGGGCCGTCTTCAAGCTCTTGTCCGCTCTGCTGCACCTCGGCAACATCAAGATTACCCAGACTCGCAACGATGCTATGATCGACGACACCGACCCAGCTTTGCAGCTTGCGACGCGGTTCTTGGGCGTTCCTCTGGCTGACTTCAAGAAGTGGACGATCAAGAAGCAGATCACCACGCGCTCGGAGAAGATCGTCACGTCGCTCAACGGCGCGCAAGCCACTGTTGTGCGCGACAGTGTTGCCAAGTTTGTGTACGCGTGTCTGTTCGAGTGGCTGGTCGCGATCGTCAACGAGAGTTTGGCGGGCGAGAATGGCGAGGCTGCAAGTCGGGCGGAGATGTTCATTGGCGTGCTGGATATCTACGGGTTCGAACACTTCAAGAAGGTGCGTTCGCGACGTGATCATGTATTTTCAATGTGCTGACATGCTGCCCAGAACTCGTTTGAACAATTCAGCATCAACTACGCGAATGAGAAGCTTCAGCAGGAGGTATGGTTTGTCGCCAAAGCAGTTCGGACCAGAGTTCCTGACGTCTTGTGCAGTTCAACCAGCACGTCTTCAAGCTCGAGCAGGAAGAATACGTGCGAGAGAAGATCAACTGGACATTCATTGAGTTCTCCGACAACCAGCCTTGCATCGACATCATCGAGGGCAAGCTTGGCGTCATGGCTCTCCTCGACGAAGAATCACGCCTCCCGTCAGGCACCGACCAGTCTTTCCTGCAGAAGCTTAACAACCAGCTTGCGAAACCGGAAAATGCTAAGGTATTCAAGAAGCCGCGGTTCGGCAACTCGGCGTTCACCATCGCCCACTACGCACTGGATGTCACCTACGAGGTCGAGGGTTTCCTGGAGAAGAACAGAGATACGGTTCCGGACGAACACATGACGCTCCTCCAGAGTACGAAGAACGCATTCCTCAAGGAGGTGCTTGACGCAGCATTTGCTGCTACCAAGCCGTCAGATGCTGCTCCGCCCTCGCCTACCGTGTCCGATTCTGCAAGCGGTGGCAACCGTCGCGCTTCTGTCATCCCGGATCCAGGCCGTCAGTCGCTCATCTCGTCCTCAACAGCCTCCTCAGGTCCCAAACGTCCTGGTGGTGTGGTCAAGAAGCCTACCCAGGCGTCGATATTCAAGGCGTCTTTGGTCAACCTGATGGACACCCTGAACGTGACAAACGTTCACTACATCCGCTGCATCAAGCCGAATGAACAGAAGAAGGCCTGGGAGTTCACGCCTCAGCAAGTACTCGGGCAGCTGCGTGCCTGTGGTGTCCTGGAGACCATCCGTATCAGCTGTGCTGGATACCCTTCACGCTGGACTTACGAAGAGTTTGCGGAGAGGTCTGTCGTTCGCAGGTGCATATCCGGCTCCGGCTCTCGCTGATGCTTTTCCTTTATCGTAGGTACTACATGCTCGTTCACTCCTCAGAATGGGAGCCTATGATCAAGAACTTGGAGCTGAAGCCGCTCTGCGCACGCATCCTGGACAAGACCATTAACGACCCCGACAAGTACCAGCCTGGTCTCACAAAGATCTTCTTCCGTGCTGGAATGCTTGCCGCTCTTGAGTCCCTGCGCTCGGACAGGCTCAACGCCCTCGTCACCATCGTACAGAAGAACATGCGGCGTCGTATGGCTGTGAAAAAGTACCGCGAGCTTCGTGTAGCGACTATTAGAATCCAGACTTGGTGGCGGGGTATCATGGCTCGCCGGTTCGTGGAGAAGGTCCGCCGGGACGTGGCTGCGATTCGGCTCCAGCGTGGTGTCAGGCGCTATCTCCAGCGCAAGCGGTTCCTCACTATCCGGAATTCCATCGTTGCTGTTCAGAGCCGTGCGTACAACTCCCTGTTTGTTGTTCACGCTTGCCTTGTCTGACAGCCAGTGACCAGGTGCTCGCGGGGCTCTGGCGCGGAGACTGTTTTCCGATTCGAAACGTACCCATGCGGTCGTCACTCTTCAAAGTCTCTTCCGTGGCGTGTACGTACGCAGCCGCTATCACCAGCCATGCATACTCACCGCGTCTCATTTTCAGGCTTTGCCGGAGGGCATATCACTCTGATGTGCGCAAAGTCATTCTCATCCAGTCCTGTATGCGTCGGCGGCTGGCGCGAAAGGAGCTCAAGGCGCTCAAGGCGGAGGCTCGTTCGGTGTCCAAGTTCAAGGAGATCTCGTACCGCCTCGAGAACAAGGTCGTCGAGCTCACCCAGACCCTCCAGAAGCGGACGGAGGAGAAGAAGGAGCTCCAGAACAAGGTTTCGGCTCTCGAGGCGCAGCTCACCCAAGCCGTGTCCCGGCACGAAGAGTCGGATGCTCGTGCAAAGCAGATTCACTCGGATCTCCAGAACGCTCAGGAGGAGCTTTCGCGCCGCGAAGCTCTCCTCAAAGCGAAGGAGGACGTGGAGAAGCGGCTGGATGAAGCTCTGGCGAAGGCCGCCGAAAAGGAGCTGGCGATCGTGAAACTGCAGGAGGAGCTGGCTCAACAAGCCGCTCAGCTCGAATCTCAGCAGAAGATCATCGACAGCACTCCCGTCAGGAACGCGGACGATAGCTCGGTGATTCAAACTCTCAAGAGCGAAGTCAGCAGCCTTCGAGAGCAACTCAATCGGGCGACGGCGCTCAATGCCCTGACCCGCGGAGTTCGTGCCGAGCCTACATCACCTACCTTCGCTCCAACCCTTCGTCTCGGAGATGCCCCTACTTCGAATGGTGCTGCGGCATCCGCAGCAGCCCGTGGTCACCAGCGACGACACAGTTCTGCTGGCGTGTACGCTATCAGCCCCTCCGACCACCGCACCTCTGCCGACGAGCTCATGTTCATGGCAAAGCGCAGTCAAACGTCGAACCCCCGCGCAGTTTCGGTGGCATACAACGGCGAGGACGGTCTGCCGCAATTCCGTGTCCTCGACCGGTCGTCGGGCATGTACGACGACCCTGCGGAAGAAAAGATCAGGTTGATGCAGGACATCAAGCGTCTAGACGAGGATGTGCTGGACGGCCTGATTCGTGGATTGAAGATACCCGCGCCCAGCCTGACGAGCCCCGCTGCCGTGAAGGAGATCCTGTTCCCTGCCAACCTCATCTCTCTCATCACCAACGAGATGTGGAAGTATGGTCTCATCCCGGAGAGTGAGCGGTTCCTGGCGAATGTCATGCAGACCATCCAGTCGCACGTCATGGTGAGTGTCGGCATTTTGCTCGTTGTACACCCACTCAACTCCCACTGCAGTCTTTCACGGGCGAAGACGCGATTATACCCGGCATCTTCTGGCTCTCGAACGTTCACGAGATGCTTTCTTTCATATGTGTCGCTGAGAGCGACATGCTGCAGGGCATCGGCCCAGGCGAGGAGAATGCGGTTCGTCCCTTCGAATGGGCCGACTACGAGCGCCTCGTCTCCGTTGTCAAGCATGACCTGGACAGCTTGGAGTACAACATCTACCACACATGGATGCTTGAGACTAAGAAGCGGCTATCCAAGATGGTGATTCCGGCCCTCATAGAGAGTCAATCGCTACCCGGCTTCACGACGACGGACGGGGGAGGCAGACTGTTCAACCGTCTGCTGAACTCGAATTCACAGCCGGCGTACAGCATGGACGATATCTTGAACCTCTTGAACAAGGTCTGGAGGAGTCTGAAGAGCTACTACATGGAGGAGTCTGTGGTACAGCAGGTGATCACGGAGCTGCTCAAGCTCATCGGTGTGACTGCCTTCAACGACCTTCTCATGCGGCGCAACTTCTCGTCGTGGAAGCGGGGTACGTCGGGCTTTGATAGACCCGTTGAATCCGTCAAGTTGACATTCATTTACAGCGATGCAGATCCAGTACAACATCACTCGTATAGAGGAGTGGTGCAAATCGCACGATATGCCGGAGGGTACCCTCCAGCTGGAGCATTTGATGCAGGCGACCAAGCTCCTACAGCTCAAGAAGGTGGGTCATGTGCGATACGTCAATGGTGTGCTTGTCTGAAGTCTGGTGACAGTCCACGCCGGCCGATCTGGAGATCATCTACGATGTGTGCTGGATGTTGACGCCTACACAAATTCAGCGTATGTGCACGAACTACTACGTTGCCGACTACGAGGTACGTTTCACAAAGGCGGAGGAGGAGAGCATCGCTAACGCGTAGGTCCTAGACTCCCATCTCTCCGGAGATCCTTCGCGTAGTCGCGTCACGGGTGTCCCCCAACGACCGCAACGACCACTTGCTCCTGGCGCCGGAGACCGAGGAAGTCGGCCCATACGAGCTGCCGCTCCCGCGGGAAGTCTCCGGCCTGGAGACGTACGTCCCTGCATACCTCAATGTCCCCCATTTGCGGAGACTCGCTGCTCTGGTAGCATAGCGGGTTCCGTAGGTATGATGTCCATACGCTTTTCGTTCTGCATACCTCTCTGTGCTATGGGATTCAATGTAATGGTAATTTACGACAACCACTGTTTGCTCGGAGATCGCTTCATCTATGGGAGAGCACAAACGTCCTCATCTACTGAGGGAGAGAGAGGCACCGTCTGGGATCTGGTCAGCAAGTGCTTGGTCTGTCCTGAGGACGACGGGTTCTCCGTCGTCGTTGATATACAATAGGCGTAAGGGCTAGAGGATGAGGTTCATGAGATACAGGTTGAGGTGCGAACGAACGTACTTGGGTATCACTGATTGGCATCTTGAGCTGGGTGGCCAAGAGATCCAGCGCCCGGCCTGTCCAGACAGTCTACATATCATAGCATCCAGCGAGAGCGTCGTATACGGAACCATGCACGCCACCTTTCTGAACCAAAAGACGTGCTCAGGGGCCTGGTCACCGTCCGCTCGACGAACCTTGACGTGGAGTCGTTGGTCTATCGGTACGGAAGCGGTTGTGTCTTTGGGATCCGCCGGCTTGGCTTTGTGTCGCATCTTCATGACTGCAACCTTTCGCTGCTGTGCGACCTTCTTGGAATCTGAGCCTAGGGCGGTGGCTGCAGCACGAGGCGCGCCGCTAGACGTCTTGGTGGATGAGGGGCCGAAGTGCTTGGCCAGGAGGTCTCTCGCTGCTGCGTTCTTTTGTGGTACTACTTCCAGAGACCCAGTAGGCGTGCACGAGTGACTCTTCGGTTCTCTGTGCCTGTAGAACAATTGAGCGCGAGAGTCGGGGACGGAAGACACGGACGGCAACATACTGCGCGCAGAATGCATGCTTGCACTCTGGACAGAGCGCGGGCGACCTGTCTGCAGTGTCTGTGGCGTTCGCTGTGTACGCCTCGAGACTGGGCTTGTTGCAGGACGGCTGTGCGCAGCGTTGGAGCTGCAGGCTGGGCGAGGGCGCTGCGGTGCCTGGCTGCGGGGCGAGGCGAGGGCAGTCGTGGGCGTCGGGCGAGACGTGCTCTCTGCAGAACAGACGGTCGCATCTGCAGCGGATCGGCAGAAAGTCGTTCACGTTGCACGTTGCGAGTGCGCAGTGCGCGCCGACGTCGACGAGTCCAGTGCCAGAGTCGGTCATCGTCGTCGCAGTCTGGTCCGCCTCGCGCGCTTCCGACTCGAGCTCCTCCTCGTCCTCGACGTCCACCATCTCCGCATGAACATCATCGTGCGCACACTCGACAAGTCGTGCATTCCTCTATCTCACTCGCTTGCAATGTCTAGGAAACTCTCTTTGGCCGTACGGTCACCCCCGCGGAGCGGCTGCGCCAGCACCAGCGCGCCCTCGCCAAAGCGCAGCGTGAACTCGATCGCGAACGCACAAAGCTCGAGCAGCAGGAGAAGAAGCTCATCATGGACATCAAGAAGAGTGCCAAGGCTGGCCAGATGGTGCGCGAGCTGTCTCTGTTATGCGTACACTACTCAGGGCCGTCGCTCCGCAGAACGCATGCAAGGTCATGGCCAAGGACCTTGTCCGCACACGTCGCTATGTCCAGAAGTTCTACCAGATGAGGACACAGCTCCAGGCGGTTGGCCTACGGATACAGACTCTGCGGAGCAACCAGCAGATGGCAGAAGCAATGCGCGGTGCAACTAGGGTACTTTCACATATCTTCCCGTCGTCTTTCGCCCAGCTTCCTCGTATTGATGGGCCGCACATCGCAGGCCATGGGTGCCATGAACAGAGGCCTCAACCTGCCCCAAATACAACGCATCATGAACGAGTTCGAGCGAGAGAGCGCCACCATGGACATGAAGGAGGAGATGATGTCCGACGCCGTGGACGATGTCATGGACGACGAACTCGAGGATGAGGAAGAGGAAGGCGACAAGATTCTGAAACAAGTGCTCGACGAGATTGGTGTGGACCTATCGCAGCAGGTTCGTGGCTCTGCGGTTCCGTACGTTGGCGGACATTGACGCATGGTCCCTAAGCTATCTGATGCTCCCAGCGGACTGGCTGTGACGTCTCCGCTCACGGAGCCTCGACAGGCAGTCGCTCTCGGTGGCCCTCCCGGTGCGGCCCCACCGTCAGGGGGCAGCGGGCGCAGTGAAGGGGCTCCGCCCGATATGTCAGACGAAGACGCCTTGCAAGCACGGTTGGATGCCCTCAGGCGAGGCTGATGCTGCTCGTATGCTCTCGTTGAGGTTGTGCGGGTATCATTGTGTATCGATGGTATGTAGAGTAGCACGGATTGTACATGACCCGATAAAGACCATCCTATACCCGGAGATTCGCCACGGCACGGGCTTCCTGTTGGCTGAGTTGCCATGCTATTCCTGATCCGTTGTAGAACTCGTCTACGTCTTCCTCCTGCATGTGCTTTCAGCAGGGGCGTCGACATCGTGAACGTGAGCGCACGTACCGAATCGAGGTTGAGGAGGGTGGCGATCTGTTGCAAGCGGACGAACTTCTCCCGGATGTCGCCGTATACGGTTTGCGCCGAGAGGTACGCAACGACAGCGCGAAGATCGTGATCGAAACGGATTGCCCCCAGCTGAAGAGAATCCTCTTAGTGCAAGGAGCCACCGGTGCGAGGCGCATGATATACCTCACTGTACTTCAGACCGACAACGAACTTCTCCCACGGTCGCACCAGCACGTCGAGTGCAAGGCCAAAGAACAGGCGATAATTGCTCTCCGTGAACGTATCCTGTGGAGTGGAACTGAGTCGCTGGAGTCGTCCTACCTGCCGTCAAGGACTCACTTTGTAGCCTTCAATCAGACCCTCCCATGCCTTGATGAACCGTTTGCGAACGAGGTCCTGCAGTTCTGCCGCGGCGTAGCCATCTTCATCAAGGACGTAAGAGATGTCTTTGTACACGTCTGGGATAAATGTCCGCAACTTTGGCCGTAGAAGCTGGTTGAAAAGCTGCTCCACTCCAGCCTTATTGCAAGGTCAGTGGGACCAATGCTGAGCTGTATGGCAGGACTTACTCTGAGCGTGGAGCGGAACTTGGGCACGAGGTTCATGAAGCCATTCAGGCTCTTCTTGACCGACTCGGTCTCGAATTCGAGAAAGTGTTGTTGGATGAGGTTGGATTGGCTCAAGTCTTTGACTAGGCGCTCCATGTGGGAGGACGAAATGTCTAAGTCGTTTAGGTGGATCTCCGGGCACATGAGACTAGGCACAGCTTATATTAGGGTGTCATACTCACGATGAAGGACTGCCTGTTTTCTCTCTCGGTCTTCTCGCCGCGTATTCCTGGACCGGCTGAAGCGCCTTTGTAGACGTTATCGAGCTTTTGTCTGATCACTCGAACGTATTCCTTGTCCACTACCTCGCGTAACTGTTCGGAAGTGCGTTCGACCGTGGGCACGGAGGCCGTGGTAATCATTCGCGCCAGGACGGTTTTCAGGATGTAGAAGGCATCGTCTGGAGCCGTCGTAATGATGGGGGATTGAGAGAGGTCGGGGGTAGCTAGACGGTGCGCCTAGTCATGTGTGTTAGCTCGATAGTATCGCACTGAGATGACTGAACTACCTTCTCTATTACAGAACGAGCATACCATACTTCGAGCGGCGTGTAGTACGTTGCCAGCATGTCTTCTATCTTCTCATGGGATCGCGAATCCTCAACGACTTGGAATCTCGCCGGTGTACCTTGTTGGATTCTGCTGTCTGAGGGGGGCTTTGACTGAAGCTGAGGCTCTGTGCGGCTATTATCAACGCTCGCTTCCGTATCAGGCTCCTCTGGACTAGCTTCTTCCTAGACGGGGGCTGTATCAGAGACAAAGGCCGCAGCGACATATGATAATCGCCTACTCCGAGCCGATCGTGCATGAATTTGCGGAACAGACCCCACCTTCCGCTCATGCCAGCTGCCTCTGACAACACCCTATCAATCTCACGAGGATCTACTAGGTCTTGATCGATTGGCTCAGCGGTGTTACTTGGCCTGTTCGCAGCGCTGGTCGAGATATCCGAGAGCTGACGAGTGTCAGACAGGAATTCTCCAGAACTGCGTATCTTGCGACTCACTTTACGTCTCATGGAGCGCTCCTCCGCCCACCCATCTACCAGATCATTTACGACTCGGTCCGCCTCTTGTAAGAGACGTTCCAGAACGAGACCCATCTTGCCGGCGCCATAGTACTTCTCCACCACAGGCTGGTGCTGGTCGACGATAAGGGCGATACTCTCGAAAAGCGCGGTCAAGGCGGTGATATAGTACAGCGGGGACGATGCTGCTTGAATTAGCTACGGTGCGGACAAGACACCGACTCACTTACTCTTCGCGGATGCTGGTGGGCGTACTTTGACAAGCTCGACCACAAACGACGCGTAGGCCTGTAGACCTTCAGCTTCCCAGCCAATTGCGGGAAAGAGCTTGAAGAAACGGCTGGTGGCTGTCGCATCGCGCGCTCGAGAGGCTCTGTCAAACTCCCGGCGGAAGACGGCGAGGAGTCGCTCGCGGGCGGCCTGCAAGGTTTGTGCAGGAGGAAGATGGCTCTCCGGTGTAGGCTGTCACGCGTTTTGGTACATATAGCATATGAGAAGAAGTCGTAGACGTACCACGGCGGTCTCGGCGAAGGGACCGGAGATGACATCGAGAGGCAAAGCCATTGCTCTCGCGCAGTGGCGGGTAGCGGCTTCCCAATCGTGTTGCTCGATGGCATCGTGTAGAGCGGCCAAGGAAGACTAGTGAACGATCCCGAATGAAGGAGAGGGCTGCAGAGGCGAGGTGAGAGAGGATTACCTTTAGCTCGATGATCTGGCTGACGCGCTCGGAAGCCTCGCGTACTCTGCGCATCTCCTCGTCAAGAGACTGCACGCGTCCGCCTACATCCTGCGCGGTTCGGGCGGTGAAGGAGACGGCTCGGTCGAGAAGTCGAGTCTCGTTTGCCAGGAGATCGAGTTGAGGTGCGAGGGATTTGAGTCCGTTCAAGGAGGCGGCTATAGGTTCGTGCGTGGACAGCAGCTCTGCCAGGCTGGCCGAGAGCTCGGACTCGTGGGATTGCAGAGCGGAGAGACGGGCAAGAACACTGGCGAGAGTAGCGAGGCGACGAGGGTCAGAGCGCGCAGTCTCCATCAGACTGAGAGACTGAAGCTGAAGAGCTTCACCGTCCGCAAGCGGAGCCAGGAGAGCGATCACGTGATCGTTACAGTCTCGCACCGGTATGTCTCAGCACACAGATACCCATGCAGCGGATCAAACGCCTCCTCTGGCTCACAGCCATACGCTCACATTTCCGTACCCGCCTGCTCCTCTCCAGCGCCGCAAAATGGTGCACACCGCCATCTCCCGTACCTCAACACTATCAGCTTGCGACAGCTCCGTTTCATCGCATTTAGCTTCCGACAACACCTCCACAATCTCGCCCTCGCCCTCTGCTACATCCCTCTCCACGTCTTCGAGCCTATCTTCGATCACAGCAGACTCAGAAGGCTCGTCTCTTGACGCGATCGACGCTGAGAACCTGGACTGGGATACAAACGGAATAAATGGGACTCTACGTGCGCGCTGCCCCCGCTGCGGCCAGTGGATCGGGACTGGATCAAAGAAACCGAACATTGCCCCTGTCAAGACGCACATGGCAAGCCAGAAGAAATGTCGCCCAGCCTCATTGGAGGGCATAGCTATGTCAGATGCTCGAGCAGCCCGGCATGCTCTCTTACCCCTGCCGCCCACGCGCTCCCATGCTGGTACTGTGGTGTGTGCTCCATCAACTCCGCCTCCCTCTCGCTTGCTTGAAGATCTGGCAATCGAGATCCTCACACCCAGCAAGTTCACTGATGAGGTGTATGCAACAGACGACTCCGATTCAGGTACACACACCGATGTTGACTCTTCACAGAAGTACATATGCTTGTAGCTTTTGTGAATCCACCAGCTTTATGAAAGGTCCTCGCACCCAGCCAAGGACCCCCAAGCTGTCGAGGTCTTCTCAGCTGGAGAGCACGTCCGCATGTCCCGGTACACGACTCAACTGGCCAAGGGATCGTTTCTATGAAACATACCCTTTCCAGCGACATGATCCAGTTTCCTTCAAGCTGGGTTACACATTCTGCAGTGTTGACCCTGCCAGCATGTTCCTCGTTTGCTCAACCAACTGCAGTAAGTTCGCCCTTCCAGATGGTCAGCCCTGTCTGGCTTGTCAAGATATCTGCTTGATCGTATCACAGCTGGCTGAGCTCGCCGCCTATGCTCCCCCCCACACAAACTACAGATATTTCACACATGAACAGCTGCAGAGGCTGCTGCATGAGCATGATGAGGCGATCAACTCCCTCAAGCTGAAGGTGAGCGTGAACAGAATCTCGTGAAATTGACGTCGGTGCAGGGATTGAACCTTGGACGCAAGTGCGCCTCCGCAATGCGGCGCCTTGACGACTTTTGGTGCTTCCTCATAGTTGTCGCAACAGCAGATGTTTCCCGGCTACGTCAGCTTGTTCACAGAGCAGTCAAGAGCAGGGCGAGCGTAGCTGAGATCACTAGAAGGATCAAAGAGGCCGCGGCCGGTGTATATCGAGCACAGGGCTATGAGCAGGGTGATTATGACATCACTCTTCCACTTCTCCGTTGCGGCTGTCGATCGCTGCTGTGGTCGATGGGTGAACACTCCAGCCTCCCATCTGTACGTGCTCTGAAGCAGGAGAACATATTTATGCGGCTTATGCCTAGCGTTGGGATGCCTCAGCACGAGGATATCTCGTTCAACCTGGAGGAGGTGTTTGAGCGCCATTTGCGCCGTGCACGACCCCCCAAGGTTGCTCGCTCTGGGATGTCCCTCTTATGGGACGAGCTCGCCATGGAGGAGGTTGCCGTCTATCTCCTGCACTCGGACTCAGTTGTTGGTCTTTGTCGTGAGCATGCGGGTGCAGTGAAGACATGCCTGACTACCTTCGAGGATGCAGAGGCAATTGCTCATGTGTTGGCTCATGGCGATGTTCACTACAGCTCGGAATGTTCTGTCATTGCACTCGCATTGTTCTCGACTCTGTGGTGCCTTCCCAGTGGTAGTGTCGCCGACGTGTAAGAAAACATCTCCCGAGCAGTCAGCTGTCATTGCTGAGCGCGTCATCTCGTGCTGGAACATGCACTTTGCTGCTACATATGGGAACATCTGGACGTTCACGTCCGATGGCAATGCAGGGCAGCAGCGCATGGTCTACGACCTCTTCATGAAACATCCCCTCCACCTCTCCCACTACCTATATCAGTATCTAGGGCGCCTTCCTGGCTTGAACTTGTGCGTGGAGGATGGCGACATCACAGCCGATTTCGACTGGAAGCACGAAGTTAAATGTAAGTACTCTCTGTGCCTTGCCACTACTTCTATTTTAGTACTATCATTCACCTGAGCTGTGCCTCTCTGTACCAGGGATCATGCACCTGCTTCTCACACAGGACGGTGTGGTGATTGGCAAGACAATTTTAAATATTACCACCCTCAGGCGACATCTTTGACGCGACCTGACAAAGAGTGAGCATGACATCAATGTCCTCACTAACCCCTCCAACACACAAAATGTTTCATGTGCAATCAAGCTACTCGCTGCAATTCATAACGTCCCCAGCTTGCCTCCAGATGGCTGTGATCCTTCTGAGATACAGGAGGCTGCTGTCATTGGGGCTGTTAGTGAGATGTTTGGGAGCTTTATGGATGCATTCATCCGGGTGGACTGGAGTCTCTCAGAGCAGCTTGCCGCTTTGAGCAAGTACGCGCACATGTCATTCACGCTCTTCCGTTTGGGTGGGAACAATGTCAGACCCCATCAGCTCTACAGTGACACACACTGCACTGTCAAAAACGCGTACTTCTGCATGGCAAAACAGCAAGCTCTAGACAGCACTCAGCCATTCTATCTCTTCTGGGTGGGAGATGACCGTCTTGAGGAGCTCTTTGGTATTGTCCGAATGATTGGGGGTCATGATCCAAATGTATTGCTCTTGCAACTACTTGACCGGATTGGGGCTGCACTCAATGTTGATGCTGTCTATAGCTGCAACCCGGACCTCAACCCTGCTGGCCACCAGCAACTGAAGGTGACGAGTGCTGAGAAAGCAGATCACTTAAACCCCGAGTCCAGGTGTGGCAATGCCATTGTTGGGGACATCAACCTAGAAGCTACGTGGTGCTAGTGGTCACATGGAAGCGGAGGCTGCACTTCAGTGGATAGACATATCAGTAGACTTCAATAGGCTCTTTGACAAGGAGCGCACGCTGGACATGCTGAGACTGTTTGGCGATGGGAAGTATCCTGGTCTATCAAGCCTACCAGACAGGTCCCTGGAGCCACTGGAGGAAGTGTCAGCGTCAGGCAGAACAGCGCTGCGTGCAATCTGTCACATTCAATGTGGCCCAAAAGATCTCATTTGTTTTCCAACCTGCCAGAGATGCACGCCAGGTGCCAACTCCGCGTCCTCCATATCAAATTCTGCATTGACTTTGACAGTGGCAGAGCAGCCCTGCACTTTAGCCAGGATGGAAGAGGGCGACTCAATACTCCTTATGGCCCCGACTGAGGTTCCGTCCAGAAATGGACAGCGAGCTAGTGCGACAACTCGTATTGGCCCTGAGTCATCTACCATGGGACCAGCTGCGGCACCTCCGAGTCCCGGGACTCGGATGGCTCTGCAACCTACACATACTGCGGAACCCTGCACATGAGAACACCCTGCAGACCTCAGCTGTCCTGCTTTGCGATTGGACCCAAGTACATCCATCAATTGCGAGGACAAGGTGAATATGTCGAGGGACCCAGATAATCCCCCTTTTGAAGAGGTTGTCGAGCCACCGCCTGCACACCAACTTCCCCGACCACTGAATGTCTCTAGCCCGTCACCTTGGCTCTTTCACAAGGGGAAGAAGCTACACAAGGCCACCATTTGCCGTGTTGTTATCACCCCACACTATGTCCAGAAGTCCCACAAGCAACTTTTGTGCGTTCGGGGCTACACCTCAGATGGCAAGCCTCACACCTACAGCTCGAGCAGCATCATTGACACCTTTGCATTCATGGTGGGCGACCTTTTCGCAACACTCATTCGCTATGAAAGGAATGCCTGTCTGGTGCTCCTGAAAACCATTGCAATCAAAGAGAAAGGCCTTTGTGTGGGATGTGTGGACACCCAGAAGCTTGCGCACCCAGCATCTGGAGTCACGCTGACAGGGCACATGTTGAATATGTGTCATCTCCCTCTCCCTGCTGGTGGGCTGAGTGCGTCGTCTCTTGAGGAAGTTGCCCCACTTGAGGCCATGCACATCTCGGATCCCGCGTTAGGCACTGTCTCGTGCGTACCTGGTATTAGACTCAGGCCTGAGTGCGCTTCTCCTGCTGTAGCACCTCTGACATTCCCATCCCTGCTTGCCGGCAACTCGCAGGGTCCTCTCTCATCCAGAATCCAGGACCGCTGAATTTGGTCAGGCAGCTTCATTCAGCTGCACCTCAACCAGGGTCATGGAACAGATCTGCTGGCCCCAACAAGCAAAGCCATCTGTAAGACGCTCGCAGTGGGGGTTGGAAGTCATCTATGCAAGCTCCTGAACCCACACATTTGCAATATTTGCCCCTGGCTCTCCCACTTCGATCAGCGCGAAGGTGTTGCCTCCAGTATGGTCTTTCGACAGCTCAATACCTTTGGGCTGACATGGGAGTTATCTCATGTTGAGCTTCAGCTGATCGCAGATGCAATCTGGGATGCGGTCAAGACACACAATGCTCTCACAAAGATGCTGACCTTTCGTGCGAATGAGGATTCTTCCTACCAAGATGTGTGCAGTATGTACAGCCAGTACGCTTTATACCTCTGGATAGTGGACACATGGACGCTCACAGACGGATCCTGTCCTGCAGAGTCACTCGCACTAATCTTTGTACCAGGTTCAGCTGCACTTGAAGCCACAGACACCTCTCAGAGTGATTGTTTCCATTGCTATATGTGCCTTGCCGAGATGGAGGTGACGAAGGCATACAATCATGTTGGAGCGCATATCCTCCGAGCTATGTGAGGTGTACGGGAGGAACTTCAGGCACAGGTGTGCATATAATTCCGAGCACCACTCATCATATCATCTCTGAGTCGACTACTTATAACTGTACTTGCTCAGGTTGGCAAGACATACCACTGCAGCTTCTGCGGTTGTTCTGGACTGCAGGAGTGCTTACAGCTGTACTTGACAAAGAGCTCCTCACCACAACCCTGGAGTTTCTGCTGCGCTGCGCACAAATTCCGGTATGCAGACGTGCTCACCTCAACAATCTTGACACCATGCATTAATGTGCCCATCATTTGCCTGATCCCCGGATGTCGCAGCTGTATACAGAATGAAAATGGGACTGGGGCTATATGGAAACACAATGTACCCCAACACATCAAATTGGAACACCCAGGGTACTCGGTACACGGATTGATAGATGGCTCGAGTACGCCTCTTCCTGCTGAGTTGGTGCGCTACATGTTCATTTGCAACCTGGAGGAGGAGCGCTTGGGTATTCTAAAGGCAAAGATCTCTGCAAAGGCCCAGCCTTGTGTACACCAGGGTGCCAGTGCTAGTCCATCAGAGTGAAGCAAGCATATCCGGTGCAGAGCAGTCGAGAAAGATGGTGGTGCTGGTGTCAGTAGCAGAGGTGGGGGGAAGCGTTGATGGGTCGTGTGCGGCTAGGGCAGTGCATAGATCTTGATGACCTCCGCTCTTGGGCTGTGCTCTATGCTGTTCTCTGCCGCTATCTTCTAAGTACCGAACTTACCGCTATACTAGCCTACCGTACTTCTCTGCTCTGAGATACTGGGCTACTATTGGGCACATTTCAACATAGAATTGTGTCATACAGTGTAACTACTCGCTTGTTCAGCCCTATGGGCTCAAGCGTATACACTAGCAGTCGCGCGTCGTGTCCCTCGTCACATTGACTGTCTTGTCTATGTCGTGCATTGATCGTGTGTGCAGACAGCTAGGTATGATGTATGTGTGCCTATATGAGGAAGGACCTACCCCCCTCACCCAGTCTCTGAAGTCCTCTTTGATTTTGGAGGTCCGTGTCAGAAATTTAGGAATCACACACCTCTTGTGCAGGAGCAGGGCAAATTGGTCATTCCAAGGTTCACCATAATTGGTGCCCAGGGCGTGACTTTCGTGCACACTGAAGGCGCGTCACAAAGCTCAAGAGCCCTCGCATTTAAGCGTCTGTACATATATTCTCACCTAAACCTGTTGGAGTTCAAGCATGCGGGAGTAAGGAGAACAGAGACTGGTGATGTATAGAGGAGCGAGAGCGCGAGTTAATATACATGTAAGCCACATAAACGCTAATATAATGTAAGTAACAAAGATAACAAATGTACTAAGGAGCATGAACTAAAGAGCTAAAGAAAAACTACAATAGACTAAGGTAATGGTCCATAGTACGGGTCGAAAGGCCATACTACAACACTCCTCCTCAACTAGATATCAGTAAGATATCTAGTTGTGTTCTCAGCACCTGGAAGCAATCACATGGAAGGGCCTTTGTGAACAGGTCCACTGAGTTCACGTCTGTGAGGCAGTACACCAAGTAGACCATATTGGCGGCGATGCATTCCAGAATAAAATGGTGCCAGATATTGATGTGCTTGGAGTGCGCGTGATGCACAGTGTCCTTCAAGAGCGGGATGGCAGACTGGTTGTCCATGTTGAGTTTCATGGTGTGCAGCTGCGTGAACATGAGCATATCACGTGTCACGCAGTGCACGTGATTGCCATGCACTCAGCATCCATTGAAGAGAGCACTACCATGGTCTGCTTCTTTGAGCTCCAGGCGATGACACCATTGCTGATGAGATATACGTAGCTGAAGATCGAGCATCAATTGTCCAGGTTGGCTCCCCAGTCCACATCGGAGTACCCTTCCAGCCAAAAGTTGTCATAGTATGCACAAATGCACATCTCCCCCTTTCTGCTGTATAGGATGCTGAAGTCTTGTGTCCCTTTGAGGTATTGTAGTACTGTACTGTCATGACGTTAGGTGACATTCCATGTCCCAGAGGGTCCATCGCCATCACCTATTTTCTGCCTTGTCCCATGTTCCTTAGGTTGTGTTCCCACGTCCTCCCCTATGGATGGGCGCTTAATACCCTGCGCCCACCGCCGCCTGCGACACCAAATGGTCGCAATGGCCCTGGTAATAGACTCTAAAATTACAGGTAGACAACAAGATTTACATTGTATCTGGCACACTAGTGGGGTTCAAGCACACCTGTAGTACCATTTTTACCTGCAAGGTAGATCAGCCGTGTCAGCCAACGTAACACTCCAGAGCCTGCACCTTGCCGGTTACAGTGAATGAGAGTCACTCACTGCGTTGGCGCACCGGTGCATATTCTCTTCGCGGGATGATTTTCTGAGTCAATCTCCTCGGTTTGTGGACACTTCTTGCAAACGGGACGAGGGCGGGGCGGGATCCTGATCCTTGGCCTGGGCCCAATTGCTGCCTGGGGGACAGTGCCACTGCTCGCACCCAGGGCAGGCTCCGATGGCACCAGCGTGGCTTGAGACACAGCCACAGCTATCTGTACCGAGCCAGAGAGCACCAGGGAGGAAGGGGAAGTGGACAGAACAGGGTGAGTAGCTTGCATACTGCCGCCTGCACTGGACGGAGGTGTGGGGTTCATCAAAAGCTGATTTTGTGTGACACTGGTCCGGTTTTGGCCATTCTTCCTGCCCTTGGTCGCACTTGGGACCTTGAGTGGACCACCACTTATGTTCTTCTTTCCATTGCGTACAGGATGGTCGGTTATGCGAGCCTCAGCGGTGATTTGTGTCGCTGCATAGTTTGTACCACCTTGGACAGCAACATCAAGCCAATAAATTGTTGCTAGTTTGAGTGCCACCTGCGGTGAGGATCCACTTCCTTTGTAAGGCTCCTCAGGCTCAACTTCAAGTCCTACATGTAAACTTGAATTAGTCAGGAAGCCGGTATGCAAGTGCATCACCTCTCATGTGGTTTGAGACTATTGCTTGAGGAACTCAGACTCGGCATGCACTGTGTGGAGAGCTCGGAAGCCTGGGAAATGATGCACTCAGCAGAGTTTGTGCTGCAAATATCTGTCATTGACTGCCGCACCGGGTGGAAGTCATCAGGAGGGAGAGGAATGAAGTCAGCTTCCGCAGTAGGGTCAGCAGTGATGAGCTCAAGATCTGAGTCCGAGTTCTGAGTCCGGTGGTTGGCACAATGATCAGTCAACATGTCCATGTCAACTGAGAGATCGTTGTCGTGATTAGTCGCACTTGTGTCCAGATGGTTGTTCAGTTCAGGGTCTCTGGTGATGGCGGAGAACTGGAATTTAGCCAGCTCATGATGAAGGGCAGGATCGGAGGCATAGAGTGCCTGGGAATGACTCGTGGACTCGTTGCTCATGATTGACATGTGTGAGAGGTCTAGGGTGCCTTTCAATGGAGTTGTGACCTTGCAATCCTCCCAGGCCTTCTGAACGGCATCAGAGTTGTTACAGAAGAATGTGTGCTCATCGAGCAGCCAGGCGATGGATGCATTGCGGAGCATTGGCAGATCAGTGGGTAGCTTGATATCCTCAGCCTTCCGGCCAGCCGCAAGCTCTCAAGTGGTGGTTGCAATGATGAAATCTGAAGCACTTTGCTTGATGTGATGCTTGACCAATCGCTGAAGCCTGACATCTGCTGGTTGTGCAATGCCAGTACCTGATGAGAAAAAGGGAGGTTCATTCAGAACGTGCTCATGCAAGTTGGACGATCACACATAAAACGTGAAGACATACAACTACCGGGTACGAATACAACCATTGTCTTGGAATGGGTTGACTGCAGCCAGGGTAGGAAGTCCTCTAGGCTTTCTTTGGCAATGTGGACCGGCCGTCTATGAGAAGAACAGAACGCACTTCATCACTCAGACCGTTCTTTGCCCGCATGCATGCAAGATATGGGTCAAGAGTTTCCAGGACCCATGCATGAGTATATCACAGCAATGTCAATGAGATAGAGTAGTGCGTACAGCTTTTGTCATCTCACAAGAACTCCAGTGGTGTGTATCACCATGCGCATAGATGAATCCAAGCTTGTCGGCTTCTGCATGCCTGGCAGCTTTCCTTGAAGGCAGAGATTCATCTGTTTTCCCTTCCCAGATGAATTGAAATGGTAGGATATTTCCGCTCATTGAGGAGGTAACGTCCATGGTCGTCTGTGGATGGTGTAGTATTAAATATGCCTACCACTGCGTGTCAATGTGATGATGGGCAAAGTCGGACTCCCTCTCTTACCTGACACTTTTCCTCAAGGCAAAGCCATTGCTCTCGCACAGTGGTGGGTAGCGGCTTCCCAGTCATGTTGCTCGATGGCATCTTGTAAAGCGGCCAAGGAAGACTAGTGAACAATTCTGGATGAATGAGAAGGCTGCAGAGGCGAGGTGAGGGAGAATTACTGTACCTTGAGCTTGATGATCTGGCTCACACGCTCAGAAGCCTCGTGCACTCTGTGCATCTCCTTGTCGAGCGACTGTACGCGTCCACCTACATCTTGAGCTGTTCAAGCGGTGAAGGAGATGGCTTGGTCGAGAAGCCGAGTCTCCTTTGCCAGGCCATTGAGTTGAGAAGCAAGGAATTTGAGGCCATTCAACGAAGCGGCTATGGGTTCGTGCATGGACAGCAGCTCTGCGAGGGTGGCTGAAAGCTCAGACTCATGAGACCGTATAGTGGAGAGACAAGCAAGGATGCTGGAGAGAGTAGAGAGGCAACGAGGGTCAGAGGGCGCATTCGGAGCGGACAGGTCCATCGTTGCGTGTGATCAGCAGTTTACATCTCCCGCACTCGACTCAAGCGGCATCGTTGCCGTGCTGGTGGCACGGCCCGACCCAGATTCACCATGCCTTGATCCTTTTTGAACACCCTGAGCTGAGCCAGATGCATTGTCTGACCAACATGGATAACTGAGATACCCAACACATGTTTGCCACTAGACGTCCCTTGTCAAGGGGATATGTTAGAAAAATGGTGAAACTGTCTGTGATGTCCTGACCAGACTTGGGGGATGGGCTGGCACCAGTCACAATAGTCAACAATAGGCAATAGTCATTTTGAGTAGCCACACCCCAGTGAGGGTGTCAAAGACAGTCAAAAGTGTCTATCACAGTCACAGATGACTTGCCAGCCACTTGACTGGCAATGACTGGTAACAGTGGCCATAGGAGCTGCTAACGGAGGGAGGTGACACTGGTATCACTTTCACACTCATTGAAGGAAAATTCTCATGTGTCATGATGGGAATACTGCATAAGAAAATAAAGAGTAAAAATGAGAATAAGTATATGGCTGGAAGATGGAATATACATTGACAGGATTGAACCCTCAACCTTATGAAAACACACAAGTGCATGACTACTTCATTGCCATTTGCATAAGACTGTCACGTGACTGGAATGGCTTCACCTGTGGCCTTCCTCCTCAAAAAATCTGTAGCTCAGTACAGAGTACATTCCCAGACGAACCAGAGATTGGTTCAATATCTGAAACAGCAGACATCCGGACAATGTGTGACACACATCAGCACTATAATTTCCAACCATATATTAATTGATGCCCAAAGTCAGATATCAGACAGATATCTGAGCCGGCACCCGGAAATGTAAAAAATAGGTAGGACGGTGGGAGTGCGCAATAAAGCATACTACAACAGGGATTTGAACCTGTGACCGGCTACACACAATACCACTGCACCACGAGAGCTTTGTTTTCTCTGAATGTGGTCGCAATATATGCCATTGTGAAGCCTCTGCTGGGAAAACCTCAAAGCATAGTCTTTGCTTCCCACTTGGGCGACCAAGTGAGTGGCCCCAAAGGCTGGGGCACTTTAGGATTGAGTCACTCCTCTGATGTTACTTATTCTAATACATATATCTTTGTCACAATCATTCATTTGTACATTAGACAGGATGCTGAGTCTCTGAGTACCTCCAAGGGTATGAATGAATTTCCTGTAAGCATCGCAGTAAGTGACATAGTGGTTGGACACTCAAAGGAAACAAAGCTTTTGTGGCGCAGTGATATTGTGTGTGGCCGGTCACAGGTTTGAATCCCCATTGTAGTATGCTTTATTGTGCACTCCCATCGTCCTACCTATTTTTCACATTTCTGGGTGCAGGCTCAGATATTCGTGCAATATCTGACTTTGGGCATCAGTCAACATATGGACAGGAATCATAGGGCTGATGTGTGTCACACATCATCTGGGTGTCTGCCATTGCAGATATTGAACTGATCTCTGGTTCGTCTGGGCGTGTACCTCAAAAATCTTGATCTGTCTTGTAGTTTATTGGATTTTTGTGCTCTGAGATTGATATGAATTGGGTGCAGAGATGACCAGAAAGCATGCCAAATGGCCTACTGTAGTTATGACAGCTTCAACTACCATGCACTGAGCTTGATGTCCATTATGGAGCATGCAAGCCTCATTCTCCATCCACAGTACACTACCGGACATGCAAAGTTGACAAGTAGGCTAGCACTGGAACAGATTTTGTTTCGACAATTCTGACTTTGGAGTCATGTTCAGGGACCAAAAACACACCTTCAAAGTTTTTCCCACATATTGTTGGGGTTGGCCAATATTCTGAGCCAGATTTGCATTTTATCTGAGGCGCTTAGGCAATGGTGGAAGCTGAGGACATCTTTGACCTTGATCCAAACTCAGTTGGTCGTCAGCATCTGCCAGTGGGCCACCCAGTCGAAGTGGAGGATGGCAACAATTTTGATTTGTTGTGCCCACACAGTGGTGCCTGGAGCTAGAGCAATCAATCTGGGCAATAGCACTGTAGCGCCAAAAGTAGTAGCATCAGCAAATGCGCAATTTGTATGCAGCACCTGATTGGGCAATATCAGAGAGCCAGTCTTGAGCAGGACTTGGCACGCAGCGGAAAGCCCGCTAGGCTCAGCTTACCTGTGGAGCACTTGATAGAGGCACACGTAATGATTGAGAGAAGAAAACGACTTAGAGATCCGCTCCTACAGAGCGGTCTTATATACTACCGTACATGTGGCTGTGCTAGAACTATCCAGTATCTACCAGCCACAAACTCTATTGTCCATGCATCAGCACCTATGACTAAGTGCGACCGGTTGACTATGCTGCTATTACTAAGCGCCTAGTTCAACACTCCCCCTCGCTAAGTGCAACGGGGTGCACGCGAACGTATGGCGCTGAAAGCAGCCGATTAGGCCGAGTCGTAAAACTCAAGGCCGAGTTGGTCTCTGAATCTATTGAACTTGACGTGACCCAAGTTCTTCGTGAAGAGGTCGGCCGGGTTATCGTTACCGTCGATGTAGAATACTTCGACGAGTCCATTCTCGATGTAGTCGCAAATGGCATGGTAACAAATGTCGATATGCTTCGACCGACTTTCAGTGACTGGGTTCGAGCTCATGAAGAGCGATCCCTGGTTGTCACCGGCGATGCGAATGGGTCCGAGTTCGTAGCCGATCTCGCCAAGCAAGTTGCGGATCCAGACTACTTGGCGGCTACAGTCGCTGAGCGCCATGTACTCGGCTTCAGTGGAAGAGTGCGCAACAGTCTTCTGCGCTCTCGAATTCCAGCTGAAGATACCATTCGCCAACTTCACGAAGTAACCCGTTTGGGAACGTCGTTTCACTGGGTCAGAGGCCCAGTCGGAGTCCGTGCATGCGCATAAGCCAAGACCCGATGCACCATCGTATACCAGGGAGTATGACCTGGTTCCGATGAGATAGCGGCAGATATACAGCGCGTAACTCAGGTGCTTGTGCAAAGGGTTCGCTGCAAACTGCGATAGTTTGGTCACGGCAAATGCGATGTCAGGTCGTGTACCCAACATGATGTACAGCAGGGATCC